>SSBO01000001.1:8185729-8527188 GCA_005281725.1 Wuchereria bancrofti
CATTCAATATTAATTAGTTTATTGTCGATACAAATTTTTTTCATCAAAGCATTTGTTCTTCTAAATATTAGCATAATTAATGTCTGTCAAATTTACAAATAATAGTTTGCATAAATGCCATAATATGCAGAAATTGGAAGAGACAATTATTAGGCCTATTAATGATATAACATTATCTTATTTTTGATATGAATAGGAAAATGCAGAACGGTTTATTTATATTAGAAAAACGGTTTATTTAGTAAGAAATAAGTCACATCTGCGAAATATCATTGATTTGATTACTAATATAGTCAGAATACATTGAATTAATCGGGAATGAACCAATATACCAAACACTGAAAACTAAAAACTAGAAGTTTTTACAACAATATGCAAATCATTTAGTACAATATGAGATCAAAGAACACAGATAGGAGTATTCAATACTGTGCAGATTAAAAATTCATTCAGCTACCGACATTTAATGCCAACTAGTCATTTATGCTAATATTTCTTCATTTCTGCCATCCTAAATATTACCATTGTTTAGTTTTAAGTTCAAAATTAGCATCAAATCGAAATGACTGCGATATTAAAGCACAATATTACAATTCCAGGTTCTTTTTTATTTGGAATACATTGACGATAAGAAAGTACAGTAAACAAATTGATAATAATTGCTCATACTGAGACTGTTTCAACCGTTACCTTCTTAATTTCAAGTAATTCTCATGAAATTAATGGAAAATAAAATGAATAGGAGTCTCACCAATACCTTTTCTCGTCGCACGCCTGTGACCACTGCTTTCAAACAGAATTTCAGCTTAAATTGAAATCCTCTTTCAAAACGATAAAAATAGTAATGAGTGCATATTGGAATGCAACAATTGTTGAGGCTGAAATTTCAATTGAGCAAGTTAATAAGTGAAATTCGATGAGTGACATGTAATTTTTTTCAATTCGATCAGTAAGATATATAATTTTTCAGTTTTCTTCGGGATCAAAAGCGCATTTAACTGTACAAATAGCAAAGTTGGGGTTTAAGAGAAAGAATATGTACAATAATGCAAATCAGACAGATTAAAAACTGTTTGAACTTGTTGAATTGCAACCAATCTGAAATAAAAGCTCCCACTCGAATATTTCTATCACTTCAAAATTTCAGTATTTCACTCACCTTCATTTCATCATTTGGTTCAGCTTTCTGCTTTGCATCGCTTCGGCTAACAATGCAACTACTTCTCCACTAAACCTCGACATCGATGATATTACATGGGATGACTATAGCAATGGGTACTTTTCAACTAGTTTCAATATCTTTGTAACAGTAATTTGGAATCGATTCTTGGTTCAGGCACGCTTGTTCATGACAATAAACCAGCAAACGGTGATGGAGAACTGCCAAGAATACCTGGTGGGAATTTGCAGGCCGATATTTCATTTGATTCTTCCCACTTCTTCGATTTCACTCACTTGCGTAGAAATGAGAATAGAAGCAATGAAGATTCGAAAAATGAAACTGTTCTGATTACAACAGGAAATTCTCAGTCATCTGTTCTGAGAGATTCTTCCATCGTAGGTAATATTTTTGCTTCCAATATAAGTAAGATAATCATACAGCATCATGTAATTTAAGCTTATTTGAATGTGAAATTTACTTCGCAAATTGGTTAATTAATTAGCAAAGCTGTCAGAAATGTTAATTGTAAATCAAAATATTATAACAGTACTTTTCAGATTATGAGTGTCTCTATCCTGCGTGCAGTGTGAAAACGAAGTATTACGACGAATATATAACTCATAGGGCAACGCACCCTAAACCTTTTATTTACGAATGCAAAGAGCCCGGCTGTGGGCGAATATACCATTGTCCGTCATCATTTAGCACTCACAAGGAAAAACATAAACCTGAAATTCGGTGCAAAAAGTGTGATGAATGCTTTTCCAATAGAGCTAAATTGAGACTTCACAAGAAGAATTGTAACACCGAACATCGTTAGTTTTACAGATTTTGCAAAATCTTAAGTTTTTTGTCAGTCTGAAATAGAATGCACAGGAAAATATGCTAGAAAAAATTCGTCTCCTGGTATAGCAATACCAAATTAAATAAATACTGCGTTGTCTTTCTAACCACAATATGGAGTTCCTCGCCATTTGTTTGCATATAATACACACAAGTAGTACGTATTGATCTTATCACAGCTGAAAATTTACATTTTGATATTGATAATTTTCAAATTTTAATTACCGCAAATCGTACAATAATGTGTTAATTGCAAAAATAAGTTTTAAGGGAGAATTTTCCAGATGAGAAAAATCATGAGTGTCCCTATGTCGGGTGTACAATGAAAACAAAGAGTCGCACGGAATACATAGCTCACAGGAAAACACATCCCAAACCTTTTATTAATGAATGCAAAGTGCCCGGTTGTGGGCAAACATTCAATTATCAGTCAGTGTTCAGCAGACACCAGGAAAAACACAGGCCTAAATGTCAATGCAGAAATTGTGGCAATGTTTTTATCTATAAGAATAATTTGAAAGCTCACGAGAAGTGTTGCACCGCAACTTCTCATTAAATTATTTGAATGTATTTGTTTATTTGACATGAAAATGTGCTAAGAAACATCGATGATCGTTGCATTGCAAAATTACATTCAAAAGGTCCCGCGCGAATGCAAAAAGCATGCAAAAAGTATTAGTTTTCTCACTAAGCTAAACTGCAGTAAACTTTTTTTCACTTCTTCGATGCGATGAGATAACATTTAAAAAGTTTTCATTCCAGGTCTAACAGAAAAAATTAGACAAACATTAGCAGAGATGTATAAATGAGAAGTTGCACTGTTATCATCAGAATGATGCAGAAATCTTACAACTGTTTTTATAAATCTGGTCTATTCTATCAAATAAGTACTATCATTATAAAATTTTTCTTTTGTGATTGTGAAATGATGCCGCAAATTGAATATCACATATTACTGATTAATCAATTTTCGCAAGAAAAGAAAAACTGTAGTTTTTTCATTAGCATCGCTTTTTTTAATTCTATTGATATGCTAGCGTCATCATCCTAGCCAAAGTTCTAGGAACCTTTTAATAAACTTTTGCTTCTCTAAAAATTTGCTCAAAACTGCAATTTTTCTTCTTCTATGTTTTGCTTTAAATGCAAAATTCAAAGGTGAAATCAAAGTCTGATGAGCTCCCAAGTTGTAACTTTTCTAGTCACTGAATGGAATTGGCAATTAAAATTTCCAAAATTTGCGGATTATCAATATGCAGAACCAGAAATGAAAACTGAATAAATTTGCGGAATTGCGTCAGTCGAACTTTTGTTACAACTGACTGATAAGTATGTTTTATGATATATTTTCGAATTTTCTATATCTTTATTGTAAATTTTTATAAATTTTTAATCTGTAAGATCGTCAAATTGTAATTAACTAATTAAACTTTTAGATCCTAGATGACGATTTTTGTCACTTTATTAATTTATCATCCACACTCTTTTATAATTTTCATTCTCATACCCTCACTAATATGCAGTTGGTCTCATATTGATGATTTGTTTTTCCCTTAATACTATCACATTGGTTTCTGATCATCCACAGTGAAAGTATTATGATATTTGAAATAAGAGACTTCGAACCAAACTGTCACTCACATTTTATGCTACAAATCAGTCACAAGCACAAATTTCCCGAATTATTTGTTGAATATTACAACAGAATAATAAAGAATTGAAACTTTTATGAAAAGCAAATTTTCCTTATATTGTCATCATATTTCGTTCAGAGTAATAATGCTACTACGAACCCATATCCGTTACATCAACTTATTTAATGTCAGTCCATGCATCTAAACTTAAGCCCTTCAGAAAAAACAAACTCTAAATCACTGAAAACATAATTTAAACCGAACGGACTAAAAGAATTATACTCGATGAATTCAGATGATTTAAAAATTAATTTGTCTATTTTCAGCACTTCGAGCATCTCCACAACAATCCATTTGTCAAAATATGTCAACTGAAGTTGTATTTTCGACTAATTATAATGTTTACATAGTTTATTTTGCTTTATTCCTGTCCCTCAAAACGCTTTTATATTGAAATTAGTTCCACTTATAGAGACAAATATTTGAAGAGTGTTGTAGATGAAAAAAAAAGAAGAACTTGTCTTTTCATTTAGTGAATGCTTTCATATTTTACGAAATATTTTATCTTATTTTAACAATATTATATTATGAATTATGAAATTAACTCTTGTAAGTTATACTTCAGTTAAATTTTGTTGCTTTCTTAATTTAATATTGATTTTGATTGATTTGCATAGCAATATATTAATACCAATATCCTGCAGTCCTCAGTAGAATCCTCAGGAAGTAAAAAATTTCTCTTAAAGAAAAGCAAAGACTGATTTGTTGGAACTTCTGGCAGAAAAGAACTCACCAAACACACCTCATTTAATAAAAACCGATGATGAGGAATACCTAGCCCAAAAGGCTCAATTTTTTTTTACGTAATTGCGGAGATTTCAGAGCTCTGCAGAATTCCACGGAGCTCTGAAATCTGAAAATAGCTTTATGGATCCATACACCAGGTTTAAAGCCGCATACTCAGTGAAGATGACTAAATGTTTAAAAGAAAAAGTAAAACCACTGCTCTGAACCGATGGTCTGAAAATTTTCAGTTTCAGTAAAATTTTCAGTTCTCTTCAGTGTCATCCGTGCATCAAACTCTCAGCAGTTAGTTACTAAGGGAAACTTTTAAAGACAGTAATCAGATAACCAAATTTGATGGAAATTCTTGTGAGTTGTTGGGAACAGGCTAACAACTATCATCAGATCTTCGTTATAAGTTATAATCGTTATAAGTTCATCATCTCCCTGTATAAGAAGGAGAAAAGTTAGGCTGATGAAACTATAACTCTGCTCTCCATTGTTGGAGAAATACTTTTGAACGGATTACTACGTGTTATTGCAAAAGAACTTTCACTTTAATAGAAGCACCACAAACATTCAATATCACGATACTCCAAATAATAAAATAAATCTACTAGTCATATGCTAAAAAATGTTATCAAATGTTAACATTTTGTTCTCACATTCACAACTAATCTTCTCATTTTATTTTGTAATCGAATTTCTATCTCCTAAATTGAAGTGTTTCACACGCTAATCTTTTTTGTTATCTTGTAATGTTTATGCATTATTGGCTCCTAATAGTTTTTATGTATACAATTAACAATGTTTTACAATAAACGTTGTAATGTCTAATTATTCAAAACCACTTCCTTTTCCCAACCTTTAAATAAATCCTTATTGAGGAGGAAGGGATTCTTTTCGAGCTTATTGGGATCCATCCAACTGGAGTCAATTTTGGTTCATTCCTTACTAATTAATTCATTGCATAACTAACTTTTTCTTAAAAAAAGCAAATAGAAATGGAACTATTTGTTTACTACAGAAATAAATACAAAAATTAAGAAAAAAATCTCAAAAAAAGAATTTTATTAGACAAAGATTATAAGAAACAATTTAAATAATGGAAGAAAAGAAAGGAATGCAAATTATTAAATTTATTTCAGTACAGCATGGAATACATTAAAGTAGCAAATGAAATGAATGAGAAACATATTAAGGTATAATTAATGCATGCAAGGCAAGAAAGGATATATTGAGATGATACTGTAATGCGAGATTCTATTAGATAAATGAAAAATGAAGTTACAGTATACAATTTAAGGGATTTATTGCTGGCCATATAAATTGTGATAATGCATCGTTTTAATCAATGAAGAAAGAATTCCTATTTGATTATAAAATCATGATTAATCATGATTATAGGTCTTTCTTTCCTCGAAATATTGTTGAAAAGTAACAATCATGATGAAAAAAAAAATCACTGTAATTTTTGAAAAACTTTTTTTGTGTTGAATGATGAGAAGAAAATAGCAATCAGAATTAAATTTAGCACTTTGGATATTTTTAAAATTGATTGCTAATACTACTCTATCATCATCCATAATTATTAAACTTTTTCGCGCTGAAGTAATCCTTGATTATCTAAATTATGCATTTCAATCCACCATTCTTTTCCACTTTTATCATATGGCATATCAAATGAAGTAAGCGAAGGACTGTAATAGATTAGAGTTTTAGTATCATATTTCTGTATATCTTTTTTATCACTTTTTCGAAATAATTTTCCATTTTTCTTCTTATCAAATGACAAGAATTGCGTGTGATAAAGTTGATGAAAGGAAATGATAATAGAATAGATGAGCGCAACTGCAATAATACACGCTATAACTTCTAAGATAAGAAGTGTGAGCAAATACACGGTGTAATTTGGGAACTGAAATAAATTTCCGATTATTTTTGTAGTATTTCATGTAAGTTTCAAGTGATATTTGCACTTATCAATGATAAGTAGCTTAAGAAAAACTTACATTCGATACAATTTTAACAATTAAATTGCGAATATTATTTGCTTCATTTGCTATATCTGTTATAATTTGCTCCAGTTTCGTCGAAAGATAATTTACTTCCGGAAGAGCCTTTTCAAATTCTTTGTCCATTTGATGCAATGCTTGATGTATTTTCCCCAATGTCCAATGAATATTGCGGACTTCATCATCCGCTGTCATCTATGATTAAGGCAAATATTAATTAATGATCAAAAGAATTCTGTATATGAAATAACTGAAATGCAAAATCAAATAAATCTATTACATAATTCGATACCATGAGAAGCATTCCAAATTATAAACAACAAACAAAGTATTTCTACAAATTAATTAATAAAGATAATTATCATTCCGAGAAATTAAATTTTTATACAATGTGATAAAAATGGAAAAATTTTTAGCCTAGAGTCCATAAGACCAATTTAGACAATTTAAAAGATAAAATGAAAAATTAGGAATTTATTACAATTCGAAGTGTAGGAAAAAACAGAAAATTTTCTTTTTCCAAATTGATCCCAACTTTTGTTTAAAATTACTTATGCAAGAACCATGAGTTGTTTTTCTTTCTAACAAAATTTACTGCTAACAAAAATATTTCAATCACTGATTGTTTCCTTTTTCAAATCTATCAAAAAATCCAATATTATTATAATTTGAACTTAATACAATTTCATTTTTTTAAGGTTTTTAATCATTGATTGTTTCAATAAGACCGGAGGAAAATTTATTGAAATCAATAAAGATTAAATATGGAAATATTTGTTGAAATTTTTTTTTATGAACACACGTGATTTCAAACGTTTTTGATGGAAACTGAAATACGTTAAATACCGAAATAAGAAAAAACTATTTTGATACCTTTCTAAATTTATTAGTCTAATCTTCCAGATCTATTAGTTCTTTCTAAATCAATTAGTCCTTGCTAAAATTTAATTGCTAATATATGAGGTAAAATTAGTTAGTTATATCTTACCGATAAAAATTGGCGGGGAAGATTTGAAATGTTTTTTCCACGTAAAATGATTTTTCACCAACTACTAAAATATTTGCAAATTGATCATTTCATTTATTGCTAATCATTTGCCTTTAATCAATTACGTTACTAGCAGAGAGAAACATAACTGGAAGAATTCGTTTTTCCGGAAATATAGCTAATTAAGGTAATGGCGCAGTTCAAACACTGTTATAATATGAATGAATCAGCAAAGAACAAGTAAAAAAATATTTATTTACAAAGTTTTTTCCTTTCCTTTTTTTGAAGAAAGAAATAATAAAACACCGGCACTATCATCAACAACAGAAGGCACAATAATTAAATAATCGTTTTCCATTAGAAAAAAAATGAGATCATTTTTAAATATGACTAATTGGAACGATTAAATTCATAGTTGTAAGAGAAAGACATAGACAATGGTAATTTAGATATTCAAATGTTTAGTAATCCAATATTGTAACATTTATTATCATCTTGGTAAAAAATGTAATTTTTCTAATGATAACAGTGATATAGTGCTATTTCCCTATTGCGTCAACAATATATTTCTCAAATTTAAAAACGAATTAAAAAAAAGTCACATGGATAGGAATAAAAAAAATTATAATCTCATATGTTCTAAAAAATGTGAGGAAAAAAGAAATCTTTTTCCTTAAGGTAAACAGATAGACAAGAAATGAAAAATAAATTGTAATGGAAAAGAGTGAAGAATGACTAACGATATTTAAAAAAAAGTAAAAAATAATCAAGGATATTTAAGACATTTATTTTGAAAGAAGAAAAAATCAACAAACCGAAATATTGATTATTATATAATCATAATATAAATAATAAATTACGTAAACAATTATTGATTGCTTGTTGATCAAAGTAAATATATATATATTGATACAAATTATGATTAATTATTTATTCTAATTTGAATTTTAAATTATTACACAAAAAAGTAATATAATTAAGATTATATTTTCTTCCTCGCTATTTCTACAACTTTTAAGCTTAAATTATTTAAATAGTAACAATTAATTCTATTCAACAAGTTTGTTCATATCATAAATTTCAATAAAATCATAAATTATGATTAAATTTTTTTATGGCTGAATTTTTTACCGAATTTTTAAGTTTAAATTACTAAAATAATAATTTTCTTTTATTGATTATCTAACAGATTTCACGTAAATGAGACAAAATAATTTTGTAAAATTTCTATCAAACAATCGAAATGTTTTAAACTTGAGCAATACTATTTGTAAATGTTGTTGTGGGAATGTTTGAAAGCTCGGATGTTGTTGTTGTAAGATACTGGTCATTGTTGAACGATGATGCATAATTGCGATATTGCAATCTTTGAATTGTATCTGGTTGTGGTCCTAAAACTTATCAATATTTATATTTTTTTTAAAAATATTTCTTTTCTTTCTCAGTTTTCTCTTTTTTTTAAATCATTAAATGATGCATGAAAATTTAAAATTTTCTTATTATACCATTCTATATACTTTATTATCAATCTAAACGATCCATGAAAAATTAAAATCTTATTACATTATTCTATATACTTCACTATCAATTTTTGAAATGAATCATTTTTCTACACTAGTTTTTTAATTAATCGAACTGTTTTCACTAATTATTCCTATTTATTTTAATATCCATCATTGGAACTAAAAAAGAAAAAAAAAAACTTTAGCATTATCGTTTTGCAGCAAATGTAACAATTGTAGCGCATTTTCATAAGTTTTTATTTTATTTTTTATTTAATTCTATTTTTTTGCAACTGTATATAATCTAATACATAAATAAATCAAATTTTCAATTGAAATTTAAATTATAAAAGAAGAAAAAGGAAAAAAAAGAAAAACGAAAAACCACAACAGACTTCGTTTTTTAATGTCACCATTAATTTCTCGACCAACTCGTCTTGGTTCATGTTCCATATCCATGGAGATTGAGATATGATCTTGTTTGAAGATATCATTCGACCCTAATCTATATTGTCCATGACCATAAGAATGACCTGCTTTTAATGTTATTAATCGTTTTCGTTTTTTCTTTTCTTTTTTGCTTATTATAAATTTAAATTTTTTTTATGAAAAAAAATGGAAAAATTATTGAAATTAAGGAAAAAATTGTTATGTACGTTATATAAAATGCAATTTGTAATTGCTAAATAATTAGGTTATATCATCCTATCATTAAATGAAAATTTCAATGAAATTCTGTGCCAATTATTTACATAGCAATCATTTGGTTAGCTTAGGCTGTTGTAAACAAAATTTTGAATGAAAAGTAAATAAAAAGGAGCTTTTGATGCTATTGCTTCATTTAGCTAACAAAAATAATGCTTGATGTTTGAATTCATTTTACAAAATACAGCTTAAAAATATAAAGTGCTTGGAAAAAAGAAAATAAAAATTAAAATTCTAGAAATGATTTTTAAGGAAAAAAAAATAAAAAATTTACGTATTACTAACCGGAATCAGAAGTAGAAAGCTTCTTGAACAATTCATACACATCAAAACTTTTTTTTATTGTGCCTAATATTAATGTAACCGATAGTAGCAAAAACACAACAATTATCGTCAAAAGCAACAAATAAAACAACCAACCGTTTGGTACCTGTAATTAACTTGTAATTCATAACATTTAAATTATTTTCAACAGTTTTTTGAGTTTGAAAGTAAAATTAGGCTAAATTTAATATGAAAGTGTTAAATGTCAAAATCAAAATTTTTAGGCCTTTCTGAATTCAATAATGTAATAAATTTTGATAATTACCTGTGATATGGTATTAGCAACGTGAGTTGACATGATTTCTGCATCAATTGCTATACCTGCTACCGAATGATCGAATGTATCTAATGTTAAATTAATCCTAAAAAAATTATAAAAAATCAAATCAACATAATTTAAGAAAAAAAGCAATAAAGAAATACTGAAATATATAGCGATATAAATTAAACGCAGGATAGAGGGAGATGAAGAAAAACTTGACCTGGATGCAAGTTGTCCAATTTGTGAATTAATATGACCCACCAGGTTACCTAACTGAGCCAAAGTATAGCTTAGCTCCTCAATTGTCTTATCCACTGACATGATTTTGTCGCTTCTATTTTTGATCGATATTGTTTTTTCTTGCTATAAAAATTCTCGAATATAAATTTTAACTGAAAAAATTGAAGTTTTTACCACTGGATTTTTAGTCATGAAGTTACCTTTTCTGTCTGTTGCAAATAAATTTCCGCTTCTTGGCATATTAACCGAATGAAAATTTGATATTAAAAACAAATGGACATATACATTACTCTAGGTGGATATGTCAGATAGAGAATATCTGTTATCACAATTTGACAACTTACTTAATTTGACTTAAGAAAAGCGGAAAAAATATTTCAGTACTGGAGGAAAAAAACCAATGATTTACTCTACACCGAAAATAACGGGGAATTACCTAATTCATGTAATTGAATGAGAGCCATCGATTATTTTATAGAACCATAATCATCACTTCATTTATAGCGTAGATATTCAGATTTCTAAAATTGATTCAGAACAAAAGTGGTAAATAATTGGAAATGGAAACTGCTACCAATTCGTATAGATCAAAATGAGATTCGTGAAATCGAAATATTTTCGAGAAAGAAGATCAAGAGTTGAAGATTCAGTTCGCGAAAGTAACAATTACTACCTTCTTTTCTCTTTATTGTTGTCATTTTTACTACTATCCTCATCACTCTTCTGTCATTATTATTATTGTTGTTATTGCTTATTACGTATTTATTATTATTTTTATTATTTATTGTTATTATTATTATTTATTATCACTATTATTAATTAATTGCTGTTGTTAAATTATCATTAACTATTACCGGAAAAAAAGAAATGAGATTTAATAGAAAACGGTGTGAATGAGATTACGAAATCATTCACTGATTGTATGTATCATAGAGGAAATTGGAATGTATGTGAATTTTCTATCAAATATTCAGCTAAATAAGCAAATAAATGACGAATGGATCGAGGGTATAATGATGGACGGAAACAGAGAAAGAAAAGTGAATTGGTTTAGATAATAACGGATCATCGAGAGGTGTGTCCGGTGTACGAATTCCTGTTGAAGGATATACTGAGTGGACAAATAGATGACCAGACAATTCCGGTTGCTCCTCTGATCATGCAATACATCATGGTTATTTCATATTTTGATTGTTAGCTAGCAGAAATGATTGGTAATATATGCATAAATAAAGCTTGAAATATAAAAAGTTGAAATGGATCGTTTTAAATCGGATAGCTCAACGGGCTAGACCTTGTTTGATCTACTCATTATTGATCTTACCTAGCAGAAATAATTGCTTTTACCTGACAAAAATGAAATTTGCTAAAATTTTTTAGAAAGAAAGGAAAAAGGAAAAAAATATGAAGGAAAGGAAAGAGCGAATGCTTAATCATCCATTATTATGTGATTGTAATTGAATAACTAACATTAACAAATCATCTCACTTTTTTTTTCTTTTTTTACATATATGTGAATCATTCAGTGATAAAGTTTTGTTTTTGAAAAATCGAAAAGATTTGTCTTCTAAAATTTAGTGGAAAGATTTACCTTTTATTTTTTTAAAGCGTTCAATTTTTTTAAAATTTCAAAACGCGAAATACAAAATTAAATTTATTAAAAGATGAGAAAAGAAACTGATATAAACAATTCAAAATTATGATATATGGATGGATGAAAAAAAAAAGGCAATACATATATTATTGGAAAACACTGGTTTTAAATATCGGTAATTGAAATTTTTTATAGAAATATCGATTAAAAGTAATGTCCATATTTGAAACTAATTCTTTCACTAAATTATGATAAATGATAGAATGATGACGTTGTCCCTTTCCTATCATATATTATCAAATGAAATTACATTATAATCTGTAAAAAAATCTCAATTTTGATGATAGTTAAATAGTCTTTTTGTTTTTCGAAAAAATACAAAAAGGAAAAAAAAAATGAAGTTTCTTTATATCTATCGTCAACAGATGCTAACTCTTTCGTAAATTTTTTCTTTGTAAAAAAGAATGTATCAATTTATAAATCGAAATTACACGAATTTCTTATATTATTAAATATAATGAGCAATACTTGGTTTCATTTTTTAGAAAATATAACAGAATTAATTTTTTGAACGATGAAATTTTGATTGTGAAACGAAACGTCTACGTTAACTAACTAAAGTTTTTTGATAATGAAATTTTAGCAAGTTTCAGCTTTTAAAATTCATTTATGAAACGGACTGAGGAATTTTATGAATTATTGCTCTAAAAGTTGTATAATCCGAAAACTGTCCATGCATTAAATTAAAATTAAATATATATTATATATTTAACTTTAATTTAACCTCTCCAAATGTAACTGTTTGGATGATTGTAACTTTGCGACATGCTTCTATCAGAACAATTATATCTAAAAAGATAATCGTACCACTATGCTTAAATGTCATCATGACCTTTGACCGTCTGAAATTCCTAACACTGTAAATTATCAAGGACTTACATGAGACATTATGAAAAAAGTCACTGATATATACGAAAATGACAAGTAAATATCGAAGTGTAAGCAATAAGTGTTTATACTCAGTTAGAAAAAAAAGGAAAAAGATAGTATTTGCATTTGTTTAATTAACAAAACTTTTCATTTTACAATGCCAAATGAATTGATGAAATAATTTTTAAAGGGAAAATAACGGATAACGATTACATTGTTAAACAAATAATGGGACAGAAGAAGGAGATCATTTGGGATATGAAACGAATGATGAAATAATTTTTAACCGGAAAATAACCGGATAACGGTTATTTTCCGGTTAAATAAATGAAAAGGAAATGGAAAAGCATTAAAACGGAAATTTGCTTTTGCTTTCAATGCTTTTTTCAAATAATCGAAGAAAAATCAAACACGATTTATTACATTTATCGTTTTATCTTTCAAAATTTGTAATACTATAACAGTAGCATATATCTATCATTTTAATACTTCTTCTTTTCCCTCTCTCTCTCTCTCTTCTACCATCCTTTAACTGGAAAGAAATGAATGTATTTGATTTGATAACTATGTGCATTATTGCCACTTTCAAACTTTTCATTATTATTTCGTTTTTTTTTTCTTTATTTTGAAAGAGAAATTCTTAAATTATGTAAACATTTAAAAATATCATTTAGCTGAAACTTTTTCTTATATATTTTTCTTCCTAAGTTCATCTCTCTTTCTCTGCTTTCCTATCTCTCTTCATCTTTTATCTTTTCTCTGCAAGAAATGTTCAAATTTTAAGTGAATTAAAAGAAAAGTTTGAAATAAAAATTTTTGTAAAATTATCATTATCAGAAATTATCGATTCCTTTCCCCTCCACCCACATACACTATCATTTTATTTCTTTTCTTTAAAAAAAAGAAAAAAAAAACAAAGATATTTCAAATGAGAATTATCGACATAGCAGACAAAATATTGTTGTAGTAATGAAAATGCAAGAAATAATTAATTATACTGTTTAAATTCTAACCGTATAATCATAACTTTGACATGTTAATTTTAAAGTTAAAAATTGTATGAATTAAGCAAAAATTATAAAATAATTATAAAAACAATTTAAAAAAATTATAAAAACATATAAATATTGATTAAATAAAGTAATTCAAGAAATGAAAGAAAAAAATAATAGTGGAAAAACATATACTTCATATTACTAAACTAAAGTTAAATGATATTTGGCATTCGCTTGCGTTCATTTTCATTAATATTTTATTTTAAACAAAATTTTTCACTTTTTAAAAAATTTCGTTTCTTTCTTACAATCAATTAATCAATTATGCTACAAAATATTTAGCTTTTTTTTATCTAATTCATTTCTACATTTGGTGAAATTTTCCTTTTTCTTCGATTTAGCTACCATCTGGATGACTAAAACATCGTCTTCTTTTCATTTATTCTTTTTCGAATAAAAGCTGTACTTTACCAGCAATATTAGCATTTATACAAAAGAAGAAAAAAATGAAAGAGGAAGAGAGGAAAAGAAAAAAGAGAGACAGGGAAAGAGAGAGAGAGAGAAGGAGAAAGACAAATAGCGAGAAAATTTATCAATAAAATTGATCAAAAAGTTAAATGAAAGAGAAAAAAAAAAGCGGAATATTGATCTATCCTTATAGTTTTGCTAAATGTATAAATAGCAAAGAATGAATCAATGAATAATTTCACTCAATGTTTAACATTTCTTTCTTCCTGTGCATTTTCAATAATAACTATCAGGCAACAATGACTATAAGCAATAAACAATAATAATAACAATTAAAATAATAGCAATGATAGTGATAATAATAATATAATAATAATTAATAATAATAATAATGATTCTTTTCATTCAATTTTGATTAATTAACAATAATTTGCTTTCATTGTGTAATACGGAGAGAGAGAGAGAGAGAGAGAGAGAGAGAGAGAGAGAGAATAACACTATTTTAATAAACAATAAACAATATATATATGAACAATTAGCATAATTATAAAGTGATATGTTCGGATAAGTTCAAAATTTAAGAATCAAGTTTATTTAGCATTTTTCATCTTTCATATATGTATATGCTAAGTACCATATTCCTTTGCATAGATCACAATTTGGCAAATTCTTACGAAACACTAAGAGATGAAAATGAAAAATGTAAACTATAAAAATGGAGAAATCCTGCAATTTGAATTCCCTAAAACACAAAATACTTTGAAAATAAAAACGAAAAGCGATAAAATGATGCCATCAAATTTTTTTCTTTCGCAAAACATTTGTAAGCTTTACTTTTCAAACTTTCCAAGCAAAACTGTTGTAAAATTTTTAATCTCTATATTAGTTACTCATTCCATTTTACAAATAAATATATTATATTAAAGTCGTTTAAAATTTTAACTACCTTTAAAAAGAATTTTCCAAAACTATCGTTTTCATATATTTTTAAGCATTTAAATACACATATGAAATTTAAAATGGATATTTTGAAATGTTTGTTAAATGATGTGCATAATGTAATAAATTTGAAATTGGTAAAGTAACGACAAAAAAGAAAAACAAATAAATTTCACTTTTAAAATAAACAAATTCTTTTTAAGATGATTGACTTACTTACTTAAATATTTGGTAAAGCATACATATTTCATTGGAAAAAATTGTGTTATTAACCATTTTCCATTGTTTGAGGTATATTTAAAGCAAATTTCAGTACCAAAAATATCCAACTTGTATCATTTTTTTTCATTTTTTTTTATAAAACCTTTATAAATTTTTCCTTCTTTTTTAACATTTCATTTTCAAAAGTAACAAATTTCATTATTATATTCATTGCTTTTCTAAAACATACAGTAATAGATAAGTAAAATGTAAAATAAAGTTTTATCATTGAATTTAGCATGCTTCATTAAATAAATTAAGTAACATATTAGACAAAGTTTTTTTCGGACTGATTAATAAAATTAATGAAACAGTAAATAAATTTTAATTAAATCATCGTGAAATTCAAAGGTTACATCACGGTATACCGCAGTATGTCTATTTTGCTCATTGTTAAAATACTAAAAGAGCTTACTATCGAATAATTGTCGTATTTCCGTCATTTTATTATTTAAATATAAACACAAAAGATATTCTTTTTACTTGAATATTTGAATTGGTTTATTTGAAAAAAATAAATTTTTTATTATGGACGGATGAGAAATGACTGGATAGCATTTAAGTTCATTGGGAAAGCACTGATAACAATTTACTGATAAGAGCTTTAGAAAAAAGATTGAGGGAAGAGGATGCAACAAAAATTTTAATCGTTTGATGAGAAACTTTTTAGCACAATATTACAACGAGAAATGACCACTGATAAAACATCAATGGTAGAATTATACTGATAATATGATTATACTGATACTGATAACATGGTATTATTAGTGCTCGTCAGAAAAACTAATTTTTTATATGAAATTGAAATTGCTATTGGACACAAGAATATTTAAAAGCAGATCCATTATAATAAGCGAGTTCATTTTAAAGTTGAAGGCAATCCAATCACAAAGTATAAATTTTTAAAACTGTCAAAATTTGATAGATTTAATCATTCAGTAATATGTTATTTGGATAATTGTTGATGTATATAATAAAGATGATAATTAATAGCAAAATTAATTAATAAAATTATAATGAAAGTCTTTAAAAAAATTTATATAATAAAAATGAAACATCTTGCGAAAAAGAAAGGAAAGAAATTTTAATATGGTTCAGAAATTTTTAGTTTTTCTTTTCTGTTTCTAAAATAGCATCACTAATTAAAAAATTCCAGCGAGTATACATTTGGAAAAAAAACTTTTAACAACATTTAGAAGAAAAGTTTTGCATAAATGAATAGTTTGCATAATGAAAAAGAATAACAACAAGGAAAAAAGCGAAAAGGCTGATAAGAAAATATTTTTGAAAGATATCTGATAACAAACCAATAAACCGTTCATTCTATTTTTTTCACATAATACTGCTGTGTCTATCCGTTAATTTGTATTATAACCGGAATAAACACTAATTCTCTATCATTGCTAATAATGATGTAATCATTATTGCTATCGTATCATTAATAATGATAATAATAGTAGCAAAGATAATAATAATCATAATATTGACAATTAATTTTTTATTTATTATTATTAATTATTATTATTATTAGAAATGATGTATTCAACTGAATCAGTTATGAAATCTGTAATCAGTGATTTCTGCTGTATTGAAAAAAAAAATAAACGAATTATTAAATAAAAATATGAATAAAACAATCAAATACAGTAATAAATAAAAACGATAATAAATAAACAAAACAAAAAGATGAAATGAAAAGGTGAAATGAATTATTTAATAAATATTTTTTTTCTATTAGATCTTTCCTATGTCACAAATATAATATGTTTAAGCAAACTCTTTTCTCTACTAGCATAAAAATCGATATCAAAGTTTTATGATAGATAAAAATAAAAATTAAAAAAAGATAAATAAATAATATAATAAGCTAAATTTTATCACATTATTGCAATCAGAAGTAAATGATACTAAATCAATCATACATTCCTCTATCGCTCTTTTTTTTTTTTCATCGATAAATTATATTGCATTTGTAGACGATGAATAAGCTAAAATTATGCAAACGAATTGCAGCATATATTTGATACCGACAAATACAAATACACACATACATACACATACACACATACACAAACATACATATACTTTTGAAAAAAAAGCAATTTTGTAAAAAAAAGGAAGAATAAAGTATTAAATTTAAAATTAATAAATTTAGCAAGGGGAAAAGATGGAGTATTAAATTTAATGCAAAAAAGTAGAAAAAGAAGAATTAAATCTTGTAATTCTCAAAAATTTTTGTTTATTTTTGTAGTGTTTCATAGATGGGTATAAGACGTGCAAGTAATATTCGAAATATTTCAACGTTTTACGTTAATTTTAATTAGCAACGTACATATATTTAAAACTTGATGCATTGACATAATACGTTGGATTTTAAGCGTTAATGTAAAAATTGATACGTGATGATAAGATCAAAATATTATTGTTTACTTTATTTGGCTATTTCTAAAATATCGTTTTCTATTTTTTTTCTTCACATCAAAGTATCATTATTTATTTAATTTAGCTTCGTTTAAAGTTTACTTATTAATTATAAGTGAACTTTAAACGTCAATGCAAAAATGATACATGAAAATAAGATCAAAGTACTACTTATTTCATTCATCTTATTTATTTGTTTTATTTTATTTGGTCTTCACTTCTTTATATCAACACAATATATTCCTTTTTTAGTCAGTGGTCAAATTGCATGAAATAAACATAATAATTTTAGCATCTCAAATTTTATACACTTTTCTGAATAAATTAAATTTTAAAAATTTTTATTATTTTGATGAATATAAGACGATTACTTTGTGTTAACATTTCTTTTGAAGCAAAGAAATTTCCTTCAAGGAAGTTTTCATGTTTTCTTGTTTGTTTTTTTCTCAAATTAGATGTAATATTTGGTTTAGATCCATTTCTTATGTTTTTTCTTTTTTCTTGAAATTATTTTTGACTTCCATATTTCAATTATTTTTATTATCAAACACTTTCAACACGAAATGAATTGAAATAAGAAGCAACCAATCTTTTTTTTTTAAAATGCGACTGTTATCCGTAATTTTTTTTTTCTGTAATGTAAATAGATGACTAAATGCATTTAGCAGTATGGCTGTATTGTAATTAAAAAATATGCTCAATTATATTCTGTTGATGTACGATTGTTTTATTTATATAAAATTTGTAAATTGAAACGAAATTTATTAATTATTTAAGAGGAAATTTATTATTCATTGATTTCTTTTTGTTTAATCTAACGACTATTTTAATTATCACATCATATTTGAAATGTTAATGTAATAAAGGTTATTAACAGTTTAACTCGATTAAATTTTTAATTAAACTGTTTTCATTTTTATGTGAAATAATATCGAATATTTTCTTCATTTATTCCAATGCATCAAATATCATATATATATATATATGGTTTAGTTTGAATTAGTAAAAAATTATTTAATGCATTTTATGTGCATTTGCAAAAATCGTTTAAAATAAAAATTATTATTAGTGAAATCACTACGTATGTATTGTAAAAATTATCTTTTGCAAAATTGCGTGAAATAAAAATTGCCATCTATAAAATTGTTTCAAGATAAAAAATTTTTTTTGTACCTTTTTTTTTAAAATGATTTGGCAAGAATATTCGATGCATACGTCAATTTCTTTACCACTTATTTAGTTACGTATGCAAATAAAATCACTGAATCATGTCAAATAAATTCATTATAATTAAAGTGAAAAGGACAATTCAATTTATCTTTTGTAAATTAAAAGAAAATTTTTTTTAATTTAATTTTTTTTCTTCTTTGTAATTATCTTTTATCCATACTTTTTTTACACTCTCTTTTCTACGAGCTCTTTCACTAGCAATTGTTTATCTCTCATCTTTTCACACTATTTCCTTGTATCTCTTCAAAAATTTCCAGCGTAAACTTCGTACATTTTCGTCTTGTGTGCTGCATAATGTAAATTGTTGTTGTTCTTTTCTTTGTTAAGTTTAATTTTTGTCTTTTTTTTTTCTGGGGGATTGTTTATGATGATGAAAGTAGGAAAGAATGTATTATCAATTAATTGGTATGAAATGAAATTATCAGTAACTACAAATAATGAATCATTTAATCTTCATGAATAAAATAAATAGCAGTAAAATAAATCGCAACAATGTGATAAGTAGGTGTTTATTATTGCTGTTATCATTATTATTATTATCATTATTGTTATTAGGATTGTTGGGATATTTCTTTCAGACAAAGAAAAACATCGAACAAACAACATGCGAATTTGATAAAATTGTTTTTAGAAAGTCAAACTGACTAGTGTCAGTAAACGAAATTTGCAATATCTTCAACGAAAGTGTCATATTAAAAAATGAGGTTAATTTTTTCCCCTTTTTTTAACTATTTAGGTGAACATTTTTTTTTTCAATTTTAGAAACTTTAAATGAGGTAATTTGATATAATACATTGTTTTTGTTTATAGTATTACATTAGTAAGATTAATCATCGTTTGTCTTTACAATCACATAAACAGATTTAGTGAAGTGATTTGATAGTTGTTAACCATTCATAATTGCCATACATTACCAATTTGCATAGAGCATATTTTATATATGAGCGCGAAATTATCCTTTGATCATCATTATATATATTTCAAATTATACGTGTATGTGTTTTTTAATATCGCAGTATGAATGAATATTTTATATGTAATGAAATTTAAAAAGTTCACGAACAGACGTTTCAGTATTACTTTTTTTTGCATTTCCTTGATTAGATAAAATTGACATAAATTATTCAATTATTTTGCTGAAAAAATTTATTTATATATTGAGCTATTTGGAAATTACAAAACTGCAGTTACTATAATTAGAATTAGAAGTTATTAAATTGTCAGTTATACATAAGTGTACGTTTTTTTTTCGATGAGCAAGACCGTTTTATTTTTTTCTACATGAACATTTCGGTAATATTGATGTACTTTTTAAATGTGCATGTTTGTTGTTTACCAGCAGAAATTATTCGATTCATTGTTCAAAAAGTAAAAAATAAAAATAAAAAAAGTTGTTAAATAACTTTATGAACTGTAGTTGTAAAAAATGAATATATTTTCAAGCACTGTTCTACATGAACATTTCAGTTTGATAATAAACTTTTTTCTAGTCAAAAACCAATGCAGTCAAATCACGGCAATGAAAGACGGAGTGACCGCAGTGTAAGCGCGGTTAGACGAAAATTGTATTTTCCTCGACCACAGCTTCATACTTCTGCACTTATTTGTTGTGCATTGCAGGTTTGAGTTTGTCATTGAAAATTGTCATTACTTTTTTTACAAATATATTTAAGCTCATAAATTTGAGCCTTTCATTTCTTTTTCATTTCGTCGGATTATTTCAATTGAGCATCAGATGACATCCTTATCCGCTGTCATAGGTTTTTTGGCAGACTTTAGTGTAGAACAACATTACTACATTACACAATATATGTGATTCAAAACCACTGCTAGCAGAAATTCGTTGAAAATAAAAGGAAAATGGAACAGTACTAAGAAGAGTATTTGGGTCTTCTTATATATTTTTATTTTTAATTAAAAAATTGTCAATAAATTTAATATATTACGGCTGTAGAAATTATTGAAATACTTTTCTATTCTATTTTATCAGATATAGCTTTCTTCGAGTATTCTGGTATATAGGAAATATATTATGGTCTGATGAAATGCGGTACATAGTAACATTTTCTATTAAACATTAATCGATCTTGTCTGATATATTAAGTATTTGCTTTATTTCAACAAATTTTTAGGCAATGTTTATATCATTCTTGTTCAGTTACAATGGTGTTAATACTGGCGATGTTTTATTTCCCGTCTTATCATGGATATCAGAACAGTCTCGAAAGGTATGCCTGCAAATTTTTGCCCGCAAAAAAAAATTCAGTTAAGTTTTTGGAAAAAGCTTATCATATTTTCGTTTTTAATTATCCATAGCTTATTATTCTGCTTATTTGCAGTCGTTAAGACTGCCTATTTTTTTGATAAAATTTCCATTATGGCATTTCGAAATGCTACATATAAATGGCATTTATAATGGTCGTTTTACGTCAAACATTAATAGACACAGTTGATGAAATTTTGTTATGCTTGCTCATTAATATTTCAGCTCCCATTGGTTCAAAGCACCATTGACTTTGTTCGTGGACTGCTGGATAGTCTGTTTTCTTTGATTAGCGATGAAAATCCGGAAACTTCGACGTCTTCAACCAAAGAAAGTCGTGCAAAACAAAAAGTAGATACAAGTAGTGCTGTGTTTATGGAGAAAGTTGATGCTAGCTTACCTGTTTTAACAAGGTATAACTTCTATCCATCAATATATTGTTGATTCTCTTAATATCATTTGATTGAAATCTCTTTCTAATGGTGCATTTTATGCATTGCCGTATTACAGGGAACAGTTATCTTTTTTTGATGGAACGCGTCCGTCCAAAGGAACATATCTCGCTATATTAGGTCGCATATACGATGTACAAAAAGGCTCCAAGCATTATGGTCCCGGCGGTTCATATAATTTCTTTGCTGGTATCTCTAAGTGATCTTTCGTTTGCATGCTTAAACAACAATAATGTACTTATTTCATGGCTGATTGTTAACTAATATATAATTGATAAAAAATAGACTCCTACACGTCACTGGATTTTAGTTTTTATTTAGGTCGTGATGCGACGCGTGCATTTGTCAGTGGCGATTTCTCTGAAAAAGGTCTAGTGGATGATATACAAGGTCTTAATGATCAGGATCTATTGGGTATTTTTGATTGGGTCAAATTTTACGAAAAAGACTATGATCTCGCCGGATATCTCCAGGGAACATATTATGATGCTTCTGGCAACCCAACTTCACGCTTAAAAGTATAACTTTCAGTATTTTTTTTGTTTGGTTATTACGACTAAATTGGAATGATTAAAATAAGAAATGAAAAGAATCCTGTTATTTAAGCTCTTTGTTTTGGTCATAATTTAATTTGTTGTAATGTCAGTGAAACCTCTGTGTCATTCACAGATTCTGATTATGCTCTTTGTAAGGAATATAAAAAAATTTTACAAAATATAATTTGAATTATGTCAGCTTTGAAGTATCTTTTTCCCATGCATTATTTGTAGTGCAACAGTTTCAGTAGTTTTTATTACATAATTTATAAGAAAAAAATGAAATGTAGTAATTAACGGTATGCAACATCAAAAAGTTCGGAAAAATTCAAAACCAAAATCTGATGTAGTGAAGGATATCGTCGATCCATAGGTTTTGTATATAATTAGAATTGTTCTAGTTGGTGAGATAAAATTTTAGAGGAAATTTCAAATTTCAGGAAGTGGTCAAGCTGATAGAAAATGCACTTCATTGGAAAGATATGCAAGTGCAAGAAGCAAAAATTTTTCCGCCTTGTAATTCTGAATGGCAAAAAGATATTGGTGGCCGAGTATGGTGTTCTAAGAAAAGGTATTTTTTTAATGTGGTTGCTTCAACTTTTTATGTGCACTTGTTTATTGTTTTTTCCTTTCACATATATTTCATTTGCGAAGAAGATTCATATAATGAGATAGATTTTTTTGAGATTTCTATTTCAAATTATATTTTAGTGGTGGCATCGAAAGAGAATGGGTTGGAGTGCCAAGAAAATTGTTTGATGCACAATCGAAATCTTATCGGTAGATTTGAAATTCCGTACTATATCTTTTATTTCATGGACATTTTTCGTAAATTTGATTTTATAAATGTATTTTAAATTTTCCTTTAAAATTACTGTTACTGCAGAGTATTTCTCTAAAAAAAAAATTTCTTTTTATGTTAACGATGATGAATGAAAACAATAAACGAAAGTGTTACTGAAGGAATGAAAAGATAAGCTATAACTAAAGTAGCTTTCTTTTTGTGTGAGTATGAAGTTTGTTTTATCATTATAACAACAGCTGTAATTTATTGTCTCTTTTACAGGTGTGCATGCGTAAAAAACTTTGGTGCTCCTCTTTCGAGGTTTCCTGGGATGAATAAAGATAGTGGACATGGAGATTTAAGAAATCCAAATCTGGAGGAATACGAAGGTTGTAAATCGACATCGACTACTTGTCGTAATGATAATTCTTAGTATTATATGGGATTTCCACTAACATAGTTTGTAGGTTAGTAAACTATTTATGACTGTTACCCGTGATACATTTCAGCTTTATTTTTATCAATAATTCCATTTTTATTTAAGACTGAAATAACTCATGGATAGCTCTTAAAACGATTGGATCGATTTGAATAAATTTGACATTATTAGACCCCCTTCAGAAAGCTTTAATATGACCATATCCTACTTGTAGTTAGTCCTTTATAAGGAAGACAATAAAAAAAAAATATAAATAAAATGAATAAATAAAGACTTCATATTCCTGATAAAAACATAAGTTTTATTAGATACAAGAGATATTTTTGGGTATTTTCATATAGCACGAAGTAACAACTTTAGTGCAATCCTAAACTTAACTATTCGTAAGAAAGTGACCGCTTGAATATTGCCATGGGTAATTAAATAAAGATGTCTTTTATTTCAATATTTTATATTTGTGGTACTTGATTGCAAGTACCTACTATTGTAAATATATACTTCACACTTTCGGTTTTGTCACTACATGGTTCTCTTTTTTTTTGCAATTGGATAAATTTTCTAATTTGGTCTATTCTTTCTTCTTTGTGAATGCTGATATTTACGAAAAGAACAAATATGCTTTACATTGTGTTTTCTTTAATTGCTTTTATATTTTCGAATTTAAAAACTGTTTATAAAAGAAAGAAAAATAAATTAATTGGGACAAGAACTTTATTTTGATCTATATCATCAATCAGATGAAAAAAAAAACTGAAAAATAAAGCAACAACGCAGTGTTATTTTAAAGGCAATTTATTTTGGCATACACATGAAAAGACTTTGTTCCATGGAACAAAAAAAAAATATTTGAGGATGGATCCTTCATTTCACTAAGTTTCCCTCAAAAATATTACTGTGAATTCCCTTGATTGACATGAAGGATTTTATTGTAAATAATGTAAAAAAAGAGTAAATATGGAAATTTGTACAGGAAAAGAAAGTTTGAGAAATCATTTTTTCTTTCTTTTCGACTGCTCTTTAGATATATATACACATGTCAAGAACCTTCTTTTTTTTTTTTTTTTTTTGATTATTTTGAATTTGGCACTCATTCGTGGTAAGATGAAAGGAATAAATTCAATTCAAATAATAAATGCTTTTATCACGAAAGGCATTTCTAGCAAATAAAATCCTGTTCTAAATTAATTTATTAGCAAACTTATTAAGTAGAGAATTGTTTGTATCACATTTATTTATTTATTTATTTAATATACACAAGATGATGAGGTCTTTCTCTTGAGGCAATACTGCCATATCCTATAATAGCTGAAATAATCACGATATTGTGTCAGTAAATTCATTAAAATTAATTTCACCTAATTAAACGATTAATATTTGAAGTGGAAAAATTTGTATATAATATAGTACACACATGCTAATAGCAATGTTTTTTTTCTTTCGATATTAAGTTAAAGGGAATGAAAAATGAGATTGGATATGAAATGGGAGGAACTTAGGCCTAAAATTACATTTCATCCACTTTTTTTGTCATCACCGTCGTCACTTATTTCATTTCCATGAATGCTACTATGTTACTTATTTAAGCATTAATCGATTAATGATATCTAATTGATTACAAGTTTAAATTTTGAGTAAAAGAAAAATTTTGGTGAAATTTTCAATCAAGAAAAACACAGGCAAAACTATCACATGATTCTTTCTTTTATTTCATTTATCAACTTATGATGAAGTCTAATTGTTATGAAATTAATTTACATATCTTATTGTATGTGCTCTCATCAATTTATATATCTTCTTTGTGCTTTTTCTCTCAAATATTTAAATGTTTAAAGATTGCCATCTGAACTGTCTTAAGTTTGATTAATATTTTATAACTATGAATACAAAAAAAAAGAAAAAAAAACAACAACTGAGAGAAGCAATTGGACAAGAAGAAAAAAACTTTCCTATTTTGAAATGCTTAATGTATTCAATTTACAGTAATCATTTTAACAACATCTTAAATTATATATCATTAAATTATCATTTATCCTAACTATCACGATTTGATCACTTTGATGATACCAAATCACGCATAATTCATCATAATAATTTAAATTTTTGTTTGTTTTTAGTTATTATTTTTAATTTTAATTTATAAATCGCATTCCTGAATAATATCGTTTGAAGAATTTTATAAAATTTGATGTTTTTCGAATGAGATCCTTTGAAATGGAATTGTAGCGGGGACTTTTGATATGGATTTCACAGGTTGATGCGTTTTTCTTGAATTGAATGATTGTTGTTGTTGACGTACGTTAGATTCCGGAGATTGTCTGTTGGACATATTTTCAGTAGGAGAATAATGCCGAGATATGGACGTTATCGCAGCTGCTGTTGCTGGTGATTTAGGCCGATCTGCTTCCGGAAATGATGATATATCTGATGAGTAACTGAAATTATTGCAAAAATTATCTCTTGAATTTTGTCAATGTAAATTTAATAAAGAATTTACAAATGTTGCTTAAAACCATAACAATTATGTTTACTATTATTGAATTGATCATAAATTGTAAATGAAAAATAATTCATGTTATTTATTAAAATGAATTTAAAAAAGCAATTTTTGAACTTTTTAATTCATCAGAAATTAGGATGAAAGGAGAAGGATGGAGGCAAATAATTTTTTGAAAAATAAACCTTACCCTGATATGGTTTCCAAAGTTTTCTTTGATTGTTGTGATAATTCTCTCAAAGTAGTCGAAATATCAGCAATACCAGCAGCACCAGCAATAACAGAACAAGAAGATGATGATGAGGAAGATGATGATGAAGAAGAGGAAGATGATTTACTAGCATTAGTGGCCAAATTCATGGGATAAATTGGTCTGTATAACCTTTGAACTTGGCTTCGTTGATGTGCACCCAATGATCGAGATCTTTTTTGCAAGCAATGTCTTGATGATGATCTTGTACTGATCATTTGTCGCCGATTTCGCTTTCGACTATTATTATCCCATCCAATGATATTACTTTGAGGACAAATAATCGATGATGATCTATTGGCACCAAGACAATGATGAAAATTATTTGCCTAAATAATATAAGCATATTTTGTATTTCAATTAGAATAACTGAAAATACATAACAAAAAAGTAAATAAATAAATGATTAAATATATAATGTATTCTTAAAGATGAATTAATTACTATTTATCATTTTTATCACTTATCTTCAATATTATTCTTTCTTCTTCAATCAAAAAATATAACACATGAATAAATTATTAAATTATGAGTGTGATTAAATGAATGGGATAAAATAATGGAATTAGAAGTTGAAGAATTTAAAAAATAAGCTTAACTACTGTAAGCTTTCGTTTTTCCTATTGTAAAAATTATTAATTTAATGAAATGAAAAACTTTACATTTTCCATCTTCATTACTCCTCTGCGACGGTGTCTTTTCCTAGAATCAATCGTATTATTACTGCTACTCGTTTCTACTGAAGTTTGAATTTCAGGTTGTATTTGCATGTAAGCATTTGTAGATGTATGATGAATAGCTGTAAACAATCCATTCGAAGTGGTAATAGTATTAATAGCAGTAACCGCGGTATTATTATGTTCTGTTGGAACTGATAATAATGGTACATTGGGAGCATTCGGTGAATCCCATACTGATAAAGAGCTAAAATATTCACTTAGTGATTAAAATGATATATTAATTAATGAATAATATGATAATTGAAATAGATCTTAAGAAGCATATGGTAATTGAAATTATGCATTGAAATATGGTAGAAAGAGAAAAAAATTATTTTAGCTCTTTCTATCTATCCGAATTAGCAATACTTTTGGGTTTTAAATTTTGTATAAATTTTTCTATTATCTATGATTACGAACAAATGCAATGATTAACAGATGATTACTATAATTTTCATGTAAATTATAATCATCAACGTCTTTATGACAATTATAATCATTGTAATTTTTTGGGGGAAAAACATATTCATTCATTCATTCAATTCATTCATTCAATTCATTCATTCAATTCATTCATTCAATTCATTCATTCAATTCATTCATTCATTCATTCATTCATTCATTCATTCATTCATTCATTCATTCATTCATTCATTCATTCATTTATTTAAGAAATGAAAAAATAAATGAAAGAAATTTCAAACCTACTTTGCTTGATAATTTTTCGTTTTGCTTTCTGTTTTAGGATATTCCTTATATACAACATCATATTGACATAATGGACAACGCCTAAAAAATATTTGTCATCGTGATTCTATGGATTGAAATAATTTGTGATAATACATAAATATAAATATAAGCATAAATATAAATAAAAATACAAATATAAATATCAATATAAATGTAGGTATAAATATAAATAATATATTATTCATTCGCATTATTTATATATTTATTTACATAAATCACCGGTTAAAAGGGAATTTGATCTTAAAAACTTTTTAAATCAATATATTGCACATAGATCAAATTCTGAAATTAAATTAAAAGAATGGTGAACAACATAAATAAGTTTAATCAATTAAATAAATAAATAAATAAATAAACATACATATAGTGTTATATTTACCAAATATAATTCAATATTGCAAAATTTCTTATTATATTACTTAAAATGATATATTGTAAATTAAATGCATAATTACAAATTTTATGCTAAGCGATTTCAATTAATCCAATTTTCAATTAATTAAAACAATTAATCATATTGTATTAATTATATATAATATCCATCACTACCTATTACTAAGCAACCATGGATCAACACATTTTGGATGAAATTCATGTCCACAGAAGAGCACTCGTAATTCTTGCCCTTCCTTATATTCCTCTAAACAAATACTGCAACGTTCCTTAAAATAAAAAATAAAAAAATATACTATTGTAATATATATATAGGAAATGATAGGTAACTTGAAAAATTGAAATTGAGAATAAAAATTGAGAAAAAAAAAGAGCGAAAGAAAAATTTTGATGAATTATTAAAAACAAAAAAAAAAATGAAATTAATAATACATGCATGATGTAACAAACCTGGCCGTTATAACTTCGTGCAACAGATGTAAGTGAACCAAATACTGGTAAATAGCGCCGTTTTGCTGGAAGGCATAATAATGAGCGCTTTTTGTGTAATTTATTAGTGGTATTTACGCCCAAACTATCATTTTTTTCAAATTTTCGAATTTCCATTTTGTTCACCGCTGCTCTAAAAGATAAATCAATTGATTAGTATATTTGAGGAGAAGACGAGAATATGCTATGATCTTTAATTTAAATCAATATACACATCGAAATTCATCATTATTCGTCAAAATTTATATCAATAATTGAATTTTATATAACTGAAATTTGTATCACTTAATAATTTCTATCCATTGAAATTTTTGAAAAAAAAAAAAACTAGAAAACATGCCAAAATTCTGGCAATAACAATTCTAAAATTGCAGTTCAAAATTAAGAGATTTTATTATATGTATCAAAATCTCAAATACAAATTAAAAAAGAAAAATATTAACCGGGCTAATGTACGTAACCAAATATCACGATGCGTTGTAGGCCTCCATCGAATTTTGATATATACCAAACCAGTGATAAACATTATTAATAATATCAGCAGTATAATTAAGCCAATATTTAATACTGTCGGCCGAAATATCTTAATTTAAATAACTTCGAATTACAGCTAGAATTTCATTGATAAATTTATCCATTGATTTAACGAGTAATAACACTAATTAGTACAAACAAACAGAACATTTTAAGTGAGTAAAGGTCTAAAGAATAGCAAAAAGTTAGAATGAAAGTTTTATTTAAAAAGCAAAGAAAGAACTTATAAAGTGTTATCACAGAGATTGATAAACTTAATAAGATAGTGCATTTGTTGGAGAGATGTAAAAAATGAACTGAGTAATCCAGATTTAAGAATAATTTAACTGCAATTGTTATCAGTTGTTATCAACAAAATAAATAAATGTACAGTGCAGTGGGTAGTAGGAGTAGTAGTAATAATAGTAGTGGTAGTGATATATGACGTATTTTCATCACATAAATAGGATAAAAATTTTTAATTGCATTAATTTTCCTCAGTTTAAAATAGAATAAAAAAAATTAAAATCAAAATGCCAAAATAAAAACTGAAAAAAAAAGTTATAGGATGACAGGAAAGAAAGAGAGAAATAAGCTTAATTTAAGAAGGCTAATTAACAAAAAAGAATTGATAAAACAACCTTGAAAATTTTCTCATTTTTAATTAATTACAATATAAACGATAGGTGATTATGCACGTTACCATTTTTTATCACCTTTTCCTTATCACTACAACTATCAATATCTTCTTACTTTGCAAGATGATAAGATCATAATTACCTGTAATCGTAAAGCATATTGTGGTTCAAAATCAACGTATTCGAAAGCAATTCGAATTACAGAACCACTAAGTGTTGCTTCGTTTAATTGCTTTTTTAATCGTTTTGTTTCTAAATCATCCAACATTACAACTGGTATACGACCACGTTGTGTCTGAAATAAGTTAATTAAAGATTAAAATTTAAAATTAACAAATGTCTAAATTCTGTTCATTTTAAAGGTCATATTTTTAACTTTTACTTTTACCTAAATGTAATAAAACTCACATTAAGACTTGTTAAAAGCATTAATTTTGCTTTTTTGCTTTTTGCTTCCTTTTTAAAAACAAAAACAAAAAGTGAGAGAAGAAAAAAAAGAAAGAATTATTGAAACTTTTCATAACCTTATCAATTTGTGCTACTATGCGACTTTCTGGTCCAACAACCAATCCAACTGCGCCTGATTTTTCAGCAAAACGAACCTGAATAAATTTTATGCTTTAAGTAAAAAATAAAAAAAAGGGGAACGAAAAATTCATTAATAAATAATGAAATGATTTCAATCTGATGTACACCAGCAAATTCTCAATTAATATTAACTGTTGCTACGTCGTTTAGAATGTCGAAACTTGAGTTTTAGAACATTTTAATTGATATCTATTGGTTGATTAATTAATTAATTTAATCCAGTTTCTTATCTATCTGTCATTGTACACTTCAATAGTAAAAGTTTAACGATCATACGTTCAAAAAAAGATAGGTAATAAACCAACTGTAAGGAGAAAGATAAAGAAGGAGAGAGGGAGGGAGAGAGAGAAAGAAGAAAAAGGTAAGAAAGTGAAAATGAATATTTCGAAATATTCATCAAGGCTAAAATAATATAAATAGTCCCACAATTCTAACTAATCCTTATTTCGTCCTAAATCAAATCAGTGGAACTATTTTTAATTGTGTAATATGATGATAATAATGCTTAACGACATCCAATATTAGAAAGTAAGTCAACGCTTTACCAGTTATCTTATCATTAACACAACCCATAATTAATAATAATTTGACTAATTGTAGTTAATAATATATGATTTTTATCTCATATAAATTTCCAATACATTACACAGTCAAAGTTTAGAAATCAAAAGTTTCAATTTTTTTCCTTTTGTTTTTCTTTCAAGAAAATGACTAATTATTAATTATTTGCTCTTTTCACTTTTTATTAAAAAAATATTTTAATTTATCCTTTCCCTTTTTCAATTTCATCTATTTTCCCTAAAATTGGTTTGTAATATTTAAGTGATCGAATAAAATGAAATAGCAGTGAATATAATGATAATGATGAGAAGAAAAGACAGATGGTATGTAATTCAGGATGGTTTACCGGATGCATAGATGAATGGATGGATGTTTGGGAACCATAAATTTTAGCTCAACGAAATGTGCTCATTATTTAATTTTTAATGGGATTTTTCATTTTCATTTACAAATAATAATGATAAAAATAACAGTGATAATAATAATAATAACAATGATAATGATAATAATAATAAAGTAGTGATGGGCGTTGATAAAAATTAATAATGATAATAATAGTGACGATAATGATGATGATGACAGTGACTACATATCTGATATGCCAATTATTAATTTTCATTATCAGAGCAATCTTTCATTAAAAAAGATCGTAAAAAGATTTTTTTTTTCCTTTTCTTTTTTCTTTTATATAGTGAAAGTGAGATATTATAATGAGATTCTATATTTCAGGTATTATGTTTAATTTTATGTTACAGAAAATTATGATATGCTTTCTATAAAAAAAAAAAAATCATTTCAGAAAAACAAAAGAAAAAAATGAAAAACGAGGTGAAGTCAATAGGAATAAGTAGTGTAGCTGTTACTTTCATATTGAAAATAAGTTTAATTTATTATAAATTATAGCTTTATTTAGGTGTCAAACCGATGAGAATTATTTGTGCAGCATGAATTATCATAGTTACTTCTTATTATATAATGGTTTAGTAACAGAAGGGGATAATTTCAAAATTTTTACTGATAATGTTGGGGTGATTTTAAATTACCAAATTTTCAATGCAATAATAAAATATGATATCGATTTTTTTGTAATTTAGAAATCTGTTGTGTATTACTCGCATTAAATTTCACACTATTATTAAATTTGAAGTTAGGAATACATTTCAAAATTAAATTTGCATTTTAAATTGATAAATGATTATCTATAGAAGAAAGTAATGAAATGCAATTCTTTATATTTTACAATCGCGAAAGATTCTTTTCTAACAATCTTTAAAAATGTTCATGTTTTTTTAAATAAATGAAAGAAAATTATCTACATTGATGTAAAAACATTGATTTATTTTGTAAAAATATTTAAAAAGGTTTTTTTATTTAAAAAAAAATTATAAAATAACAATGATACTAACTTGATTATCCAATGAAACACATCCAGTAATAAATGGTTCCAAATCATCGAAAAATACGATAGCAATATGATCAATAAGCGTACGATCATAGCCTTTTCTTTTAATATCACATGCTCGATATGGAAATACCTATAAATATGCAAATACCTGTTCAGAATTATTCGTTAAATTTAATTGAAAATATTATCCTACAGTGAAAATAAACAACAACAACAACAAAGAATCAATATTACTGTAATTTGTTGCTAATTAATCATTTACGATGGAGAAGTAAACAATGGAAAATAGGCTAAAATCGATAAGCGTGCAACAAGCTTTCTCAATTAGCATAACCAAAATGATATCTTAATTATTCTCATGTGATTTTAGTTTAAAAATTGTAACTTGTTCATTTTTCTCATATAACTTGCAATAAATGCTATTTATTAATCATATCTTCATTTTATCATTTAAATTTAACAAATATAATTACCATTCTTGCATAACAAATATGTAAGAATCAATAACTGTTTCATAATTACAGTGTCGATGTATTAAAATAAATTAAAACTGAAAATATTCCAAAACTATTCTTTAAAAAAAAAACTTAATTTAAAAATTTTATCCTATAATAAATGATAATAAATAAATTGCAACATAGTTTAATAATTTCTTTTTTTAAAAAAAGGTGTGTTAAAGCGGAAATAATGCAAATATGCTTTAAATAGTCAATTTTTATTGTTAAAATAGATAAAAAAACTAATCGAATTTCCAAATTATACTTTAACCTTGGAAAATCTCCAAATTCAATTCTTAATTCCACTTAAAATTGATAAATTACATGTATATCGGTCTGTCTATTTGTGTATGTGTGTGTTTTAACGGATCAGTGAAATTGTCGGCTTGAAAAATTTCAAAAGAAACCCGATTCACAACATTCAGAAAATAAGGATTTGTTTGCTTATGTTATGTCATAATTCATTATCGCGGTCCGTCTTTCTTCTTTCTCTTATTTCTTCTCATTTTTTAGTTTTCATTTTTTAAACTCTTATCCTTCTTTTTTCTCTTATGAGAATTAAATAAACAAATTAAAAAAAATTTTTTTTTTCTGAATATAATATTATAAAATTAAACTGCAAATGGAAAATAATAAAGATAAAAGAATGAAAAAGGGTGAAAATAATCTGATGGTAAAAAATTAAAATAAAAAAAAATAAATGGGAAAAAAAAAATGAAAAAATGAAGATAAATAGTGAGAATGTATGAGGGATAGAAAATGGAAAAAGACATAAGTATAGTTAAAATTAAAATAAAATAAAATGAGACAAATAGCTAAAAATGACTGACATAATTATGCTGAATGTAATCATTACCATATTATTTTAATCAATCACATCTAAAGATATATTAGTCATATATAATTAATCCATCACTTTTCAATTCTTGTGATAAGTTTCATTAATTGGAAGATTTCGACCATACTACAAAAATCATTATTTCTTCATTTTTCTTTTTGTGTTACATATATTTATTCTCTAATTAAATTTAAGCAAATTATATTGCTAGACTACTTCGAATTCGATTTTAAATAATTAAAATGGAATGGATGATTTGAAGTAGAGAAAAAAATGTTAAAAATTATTAAAATATATATAAAGACATTAATCTTTGAAAGAGGACGAAATTTAATCAAATATCATACATTTCACTTCTTCCATCTAATAAAAAAATAACTTATAGGTTTTTTATTTTTTTGTTTTTGTTTTTCTGTTACTTGCGTTCTTCTCTTACTTCTCTTTTCATTTCTTTAAGAAGTATTCTTTATATTTCATACATATAATATCAAACAAATTTATAAATTAATATATTATTTTTTTTTCAAATTTTAATTCATCCTACAAAAAGCATATGAAGCTAAAGTTTAAACAACAATATGTTAGCATAGGATTAAATCTGGTAAAGTATTAAATCAAAATTTTCAATTATTATAAAATATTTCGCGAATGATAATTATTTCTTCTTCTTTTATTATTATTATCATTATTATTATTATTATTATTATCCATTTTTTCCTAAGTTTTTGAATGTTAATATTAAATAAGAATATCCAATTTTATGTGAATGTAAAATGATTGAATGGAATACATTTTGAATAATCAACAAATTGCCTAAATGTTTAATCTTTAGTCGTTCGTTTTTCTTTTTATCTAATATTATTGGTCATTCTATAAATGATACACACTTCTTCACCATTGCAATTCCCGGGATGTAATAAATGAGCCTAGCAAATTTAGTCTAGAATGGATTATCAGAATAGTCATAGAAAAGCTAAAGAAAGAAAAAAAAAAGGAAGAAATGCTGTTAACAAAAAATGATGAAAGAAGAATGGAAGGATAAATTTTCTTTCTTTTCATTATTACAAATGAAAAAAAAAACGATGTTTAATTTTCATTTCATGTTTCATCTAATTTTAATTAGATATTTTCTAGATCATTCTTTTCATAGATTAGAATTGAAATCAAATGAATAAGAGAAGGAAATGGAAAAGGAAGGAAAAATTTGGTGAAAAATTAAATTGCGAGAAATTAAAGATTGAATATAAGAAAAAAAGTGGATGATAAAATAGAAATGAGAAAAATATATGTATAAGAAATTGTTAATTCAACTTCTTGTTCTTCTTGAAGAGTTCAATTTTAAATAAAAAAAGATTATTTCAATGCATCTTTTTTTCTTTCTTCAATTTAAAAATTATTTCAATTAAAGAAATGTGGGAAATGAATTTGTTGTTTTGTCATATGCTTAATTTAAAATTGTTCGTTTGTTTATCGGGAATGATTTAATATGTCTTTTTTCTCAATATTTTAATTAGCAATTTTAATTTATGATTAAATGAGAACACAAACAAACAGTTAAAAATTAAGCATGCAATAAAACAACGAATTCTTTTTTCGTTTTTTGTAAACTAAAATGAATTTACATTAATGAGTGAGAAAAAGAAGGCATTAAAATAAATTTTTCTTTTATTAAAATTAAAATCTTTAAGATGAAGGTAAAGAAAAAACAGTGTAAAAAATTTTATGCAAATTATTATCATACATATATATATATTTTTTTTGAAATCAATTGTCTCATTTCATATTATTATACGATTAACATTTTGTTTAAGCATTAAATTAATAATAGATTACATGTGGTACAGTGATCATTTGAAATTAACCCAATTAAGAAAAACTTTTATTAATTCCCACATACTATCAATTTCATTCGAAAACTGAAAAGCTAATCAAAAATGTAATTATTTACTGCATTTGATATCGTTAAATCATTTTAAATTTCATTGAATTTGAATAAAATATGAAATGAATTCAAATAATGCAAAAAAAATGTTTTTTTTTTTTTTGCTAATTTAATGAAATAGATATTTTATCAAATAATATTAGCTATTATTAGCTTTTACTAATATCATATATATTACAAAATTTTATACTACCAACATTCCTTTGCATCCATTGCTTTTTTCGCCCTCTAAATTAGATTTTAAATCATTGGAAAGGAAGAATTATTTCCCTAAAGTGCTTCGTTTGCCTTTCCCTTAGTTTACGAGAAGTAATTTTTCAATTCGAAATCTTTCAATCGAAGTAGTAGTAATTTCAACTTCATCTACCCTCTAAACTATATGCTTTCTTTCTTTCCTTGCATTTTAATTTCACATTCCTTCCATTTCATTATCATCTTCCATCGATTATTGCATCGAAGACATTTTGATTAACGTTAATGATTTTGTGCAAGGCAATATCTTGAAGATATTAAAAGCGATGCTTAATAGGCTTATTGATAGTGAAATAGATTTGATAAGATAGGCTTGAAAGAATGAAATGAAAACGGAAATTAAATAATTTTCCATTATCATTGTTACTTATTATATAATGTATGCTAAATAAAGATGAAGAAGAAAATAATCACTGAAAATCTTCAAATTATCAATGTTTATTTATTTGAAATTTCTTTAATTACAATCAATCAATCAAACAGTCAAAATAATCAATTAATAGAAGGGATCAATCAATCAAAGAGTTACTTGATTAATAAATTATAAAATTTTATTAATTTTCTTTCATATTTTTAATAAAGTAAAAACCAAGTAACTGGATTTCAAAATAAAAAATAAAAATCTAAAATAAAAAAATGCTTGAATAATAAAAAATGCTTGAAATCAGAATTTTTAAATTTAAGCTAATCATTTTAAAAGAGAAACAAAAAAAATCAATAATATTCAAAACAAAAAAAATTTTTACTCAGTCTAAATTTCATCACTCAGTTTTTTTTCTTCAAATATAATTTAATTAAACTTTCATATATTTTTATATCTGTGCTTATCTATGTTTTTTCTTTTCTGTAATACTATTTCTACTTTTTATTTCATTTTACATACTATTGTTTCAATGAGAAAGCTATAAATTAAATTATTTACTTCAATTTAAAGTTAAAATGAAATGAAAAAAAAATAACATCATAAATTATTTGTTTGTAATAGCTTTTATTCTTATTTTATTTTATATTGCATTGATTTATTTCATTCATTTAGCACAACATTTGAATCATTTCATGATAGCTCACTTATACATCATCAATACATTTCCGGTTAAAATGTAATCCTGAATTTTTTTGATTTATTATTTAAATTTACTATCAAATCAATTAGTTATTATTGCCTACAAATATTTAACCAATCCAAAAATTTAAAAAAATAATTAAAGAAATAAAAAAACAAAGATGTAAGTCATTTTTATTTTTTTTTTTTATTTAAACAATAATGAAAAAAAAATTCTTCTAGTTATTGTTTTTTATACATATATATTTTAATCATAATTTCTTAAATTCTATTATTTATTTGCTTTTTTTCCTTTTTTTAATTTTACAAAAAAAAAAGATACAAAATGTCCTTTTACGTACTTTAAAAAGCTTCCATCATATAACGATAGATTCATGAATCATTCTTTTATTTATATAACACATCTGATGCTATTTATATGTGTATATATGTATATATGCGTGTGTACTTTTCATTGAAAAAAAATTTGAAAAAAAAAACTAAAAAATAAATAAATAAATAAAATCGGAGAATGAGAGAAAAAAAAAGAAGAAAAAAGAACTTCAAAAAAGATTGCCGACATTCAAAGAAAATCCAAATGAATGCAAAGAATAAAAAAAAACTAACCAAGCAAATATTTACATCAATGTCATATTTTATCATTTAATTTTTTTTTCTTTTTTCTTTTAACATTTTTACATGTATAAAGAGAAACAATAAAAAAAAAGGATAAGAAAAAAAAAGAAAGAAATGACAAAAGAAAATTTTAGATATAATAATAAAAGAAAATAAAAAAAAGTTAAAATAATATAAAATCCCTCTTTTTCATTTTTTCCTTTCATTTTCCTCCTTCGTCTTTTCCTCCTTTCCTTCATTCATTCATTCATTCATTCATTCAATTCTTTTTCATTCTTCCTTTTCTTCTTTCCTTCTTATTCTAGCCATTTTACGACGACAATAACGACGACAACGACAACATTTATTATCTATCGGGGATCATTTAGCAGTGACGGCCAACGACATTATTTTTAACGATGGATCATTAAACGAGCAAATACGCTTTGATACCATTTTTCTTGTGTATTTCAAATTGTTCAGAATTTTTCTTAGTCTTACAAATCCAATTTTAACATATTTGCTCTTATTGCATCTATTCTCACATTATTTTAATATTTATCCTATCTTGTTGCATTACTAATAAAAATGAATAAAAAATTCCAATAAAAAAAGAATAATAGATAAAATTAAAAATGAAAAAAAAAGAAAAATAAAAAAAAACATAGAGAAATTACAGTTTAACAATAAATAAATTATGTTTGTCTGATATTTCCTGTTGTATGACAATTAATATTTAGAAATTAGCATAATTATCAATCTTCTCAAGATGTATTTTTGAAAATTGACATAAAATCAATTTTTTCGACTGTTTCAAATAAGGCATAATATATTCTCTTTGCGTTTCATTTATTTATTTATTTGTTTTTTGCATAACAAAAACCATTGTTTTAACATACTAAAATATAATAAATAAATTGTAAAGAAGTGTTTTTTGAATAATTTGAAGTGAATATAAATTTACTCGGACAAACTTATTCGTTTGCATTAGTATGATATTAAATTGATAGTATTTATAATATGATATATTATTAACTATCACCAATCTAAAGTTTTTATTTTTAAAAAAAAAAAAATTGAATTTTTTGAGATAAACTTCTATTTAAAGAAGAAAAAAGCGAACAAATATAGAGGATTTAATATAAAATGTATAGGATAATAAGAAAAATCTTTTTGTTACAGTTTTTCTTTTTTTTTCAGGAAATTTTACTATATAATTTTCAAACATAGGATTGGAAAGCTGGAAAAAAAGCATATAAAATAAATTCACCTGAAATAATTATAAAAATTTTTTTCAAAGTGATAATAATGACAACAATAATAATAGCTTAGAAAAAAAGAAATAATAAATTTATAAATAATACATGTAAATCATTCCTCCAACCAAGTTTGTTCATCCTCCGCTCTTTCCCGCTCTTCGACTTTTAAATATAATCAAATGTCCTCTTTTTAACTTATTCTATTCTTTTATGCTAATATGTTATACAAAAAATGGAAATAGTCAGTCACCTGCAATGTAAACAAGTTATGCCTTTCTAATTGAATATTTGATAAATTTAAAATTGAAAAGGAAAGAAATCATTTTATTTTCTGTTTCATAAAATGAAGCTAATAAACTTCTCACTTTAAAATTTCATTTATCTCATTAATGAATATGGATTTTAATCGCTCTTTTTTTCCCTCTCCCTTTCTGTGAATATTATCATCGTTTATTGCTGAATACTATTTGATCCACTGATTAAAATACTAAAAATAAAACAATATAAAGTAATTCCTCTCTCAATTTATCCCGAAAAATGAAATGAAACAACCGATGCTGTTATATTGCTAATTATTAAAAAATAAAAGTGTAATGTAAGTCAGAAATAATTAATTAGCTAAAAATATTAAATAATTTTAATATTTTTGAAAAAAAATGTGACATAATGTAGGAAAGACGAAAGAAAGTCTGAACTGTTATTAATTTCAAACAAGTTTTGCCTTCAAAAGTTCTTTTTTTCCCATCACTTTAAATCATTGTTAGAAAAGGAATTAACAAAAATTTCTTTTTGTTTTATGGCATCATTTCCTAATAGTTTTTGGACGGAAAAGATCAAAAAAAGAAAAAGGAAAAAAGAAAAAATAAATAAATTAAAGAATTTTAGACTGAAATAAATCAACAATTTTCTTTGAGTTACATCGAAAAATGGAAAATGAAGAGGAAGAAGGAGGAGAAGGAAAAATTTATTAGCACATCTCTAGAATATTTTAGTTTTAATTTAAATACAGAGACAAGAAAAAAAAAGATAAGGAAAAGAAAAAACCTAATCGTTAAAGAATTAAAAAAAAACATATAATATAATCGTATAAAAATATAATTTAGTTTTCAAAAATTTTATTTATTTTTTCCAATTTATAAAATTAACTTTATCATTATTAACTAGGCTCAACTAACTGTAAACTTATCGTCTTATCTCTTTTGTTAAATTAATCAATGTCAACATAACAAGACAAGGCAATGATATTTTGAAAAGTAAGAAAAATGAAAAAAAAAGAAGTGCTTTAACATATATTAATTACAATGACAAAACTACTGTCATCATCGTTATCACCATTATCACTATCATTATCATCAAAAGTATGTCAAAAATTTTGTAAATCATACGAAATGATAGACCACCCTTATTGCTATGTATCATAAATCTTTCGCCATTTCTCTCTTTTCTTTCATCTTTCGTTCTTTTTCGGTATTTTGAATTTTTGGGATAGATTAAAAAAAAAAAAATATTAATCGTTTTCATTGCTCTATCTCTTCCTTTCCTTATAATACTTTCAAAAAAAAAAGAAAAAAGGTGCCGACAATAAATTTCAAAATTTAATCGGTGTGATACGAAATTTAAAAACTAGTCCCAAAATAAGAATTAGACTACATCTGATATTTCAACATTTTTTAAAATCTTTTTATAAAATTTCCTTCTTTCTCTTTTAAATTTTCTTCACCGATCCTAGGAACTCTTCTCATTTTTTCTTGAAAGTTATTTACCAATCATTTTAAAAATTTCATAATTAATGAACTAACATGCTCATTAATCGCATGAAAAGTTATATATAACTAAAAAAAAAGGAAAAAAAATATAATGAAATGTTTTAAAATGCTTTTCCAATTATGCATCTTTCTGTTCTTCCTTCTTAAAGCATTAATATTTTATTGTAATACTAAAATGAAAATTAATATTTATTAATATTATTATTTATTATTATTATTCGAGTTCTCTAATAAGTGTATATATAAACTTTATTTCTGTTCTATAACATTTTCATCAAATTAGGCATGAAAATTTAAATATTTGAAATTGATGCATTAAAAGATAGTGCGTGACTTTACAAAAGTATTTCATTTCTTCTTGATATGATAATATAATAAAAAAAATAAATAAATATGATGATGGAATTAAATTTAAATTTAACATTCAGTTTAATTTCATCCACTTTTTCTTCCTTCTTTTTTTGTTATCGAAAATGTACGCAGCAATTCCAAAAAAAGCGAAAAAAAAGTCTACCAATCTTTTCCAATAATTAACTGAAATTTTTCAAAAACGAAGCAAAAAAAGCATTTTTTCTTCAGAAAAGAATTTAAGATATTTTAGATATAATTCAAAGGACATTTAATGAACTTTTTTCATATGCAAACTTAATTTATATTCGTTCATATAAATAAAATCCTATTACTTTGAGCAAAAAAAAAAGGAGAAACGGCAATTTTTCAGGTTTTTTCGATTGAAATTTTAATTTCATTTTGCTAATTCTTCAGCTAAATGTTACAGTAATCATAATTTGACATGAATTACAAACTGGTAATTATAATAGTTTCATGCTAATAAATGAAATAAAATCATCTGAATATACGGAAATTCATATATACCTGTACAATATCACCAGAAGTCTCGTAATTTCTTCCTGCAGCTGAAAATGTTCCAAATAATCGTTGATCATTTTGTTTGTCACCGGAACGTGATGAAACTAATAAATCAATTGGTTCACCATCAGCAACTACTCCTGCTTCAGGATCAGTAATTATTTGAAATTCACGTACCGGAATACCATAAACCGAATCTGTGATAATTACCGCTATAGCATAAAATAATGTCAGAAATATAGCTTTTTCTGGCACATAAAACATTGAAATTTCGGCGGAATAAAGTTGAAATTATAGAAATCCTTTTTCTTGCACTTTTTTCTTTGCTTGTTTTCGACAATTTTGGGCCAAATTAGACGGAATATTCACTGATTCAGAATCAATTAATAAATTAATTGATCAGATCAATAAAAGTAATATAATGACTATTGTCGTTTTTTTTCTTTCTCGTTTTCTTTTTTTCCGGGTAGATTAAGTATTCCGAATTCCGTTACTTGTTCAGGAAATTTGTCATCTGTAAATAGTTAAAGTTTTTTCATGAACAACGAAATGATAAATAAGGATGAGTACTTCATTACTCCTACAGGATAATATATGTGCACATACACATGCACGCACACATACACGCACATACAAATACACACATATACATACGCACACGCACAAACATACACATACACGCATACTCACATACACATACCCACATACATACATATTTCGGTGGAAGAGATGATATGCTTTATAAATGAAGGCGTGGCATTGAGAACAGAAAGATTCTGCTCCATCAAATAAATGGCCAAAGCAATAAATTTTATAGTATACCCAAAGTGGACACAAAATATACATAAAAATACGTATACATCAATATGGGTAGAATATTTCAGTTTAAAAATTTTCTATCATAATCTTTTCCCATAGATATTCTTATCGATTATATCAAATAACCAAAACTTTTATAATATATTAAACTTAAATAATACATTTATACAAAAATTTTATCAGTTATTATTAAGCTGAATTACAAATAAATATTAATTAATGAGTAGTAAATGAATTTGCATTAGTAGATAATTAAGTTAAATGTAATTTAAAAAAATTTTCATACAGTTGATAAAAATTGAGAAATAATTATTTTTTCCTATACCATTGTTATCACTAATTGTTTAGATTAATTTCATTCAAATCAAATTATTTGTTTTTTTTTCTTTTCAAAAATTTTGCTATTCTAAAGATGTCCAAGTTCTTAAATTAGTACTGTCCAATGGCAATTTAAATTGTCATTTACTCAGTTCTTTTCGTTAAATTTCATGCATGAAATTTATGAAATTTTTAGAAATGCATATTCTATTTACTTCAGTAAAACTGATTATTCAGTGATTGAATCATTTCTACATCTAAATAATTTTCAGTGATTTTATTTAGAAAAAAGCAAAAAGAAAAAGATAGAATAAAAAGTCTTTTTTCCAACAATATTAAAAAATTCATTATTCATAGCATTTTGGTGACAGGAATTTTAGAACACCAAAAAAATCATTAAAATATGAAATTCCTCGTGACCTTTTTTTTAAATGTTGAATTTTTGCCATTTTAACCACAACATTAACATTTTCCGTTTGTCAATAATGAGCAAACAAGAATTTAAATTGACACTGACAATAATAGTGAATAATAATAGTGGGAAAAATTTGCGTAATTAAGCGGAACAGCTAACGAATTTTTATAAACATACAAAAAAAATTCTTATCTATTTTCAATTCCAATTCAAAATATTTAATGGATTCAAAAAAAAGCGCAAAAAAAACGCAAAGGAAAGAATCATACAAAATAAAATATGTAAAATGCAGTTAACTTTTTTCTTTTAAACGATTTCAACCGTCTATTTAATAAGTCTTTGACGTTTTAAGAAACAAATAAAAATGATGAAATTGAAAAGAATTTTCTTTCTTTTTTAAATTTGCAAAAATATTAAAAAGAAGTTTTATGTGCGATACTTGCACGCACTGCTTAAAATGGCGAGTAAAATGAGAATTTCTTTTTCTAGTTTTTCGAAAAAAAAACTGTGCATATAAATTCAAACTACATAAAATTCAAGCTCAATTTCCACACTAATCCTTTTATCGAAATTTGTCCTTTCAACTAAATCACTAATTTTTGATTTGTGATAAGACTTTATCTAATATAAAAAAGTAATTAATTACAGCATCCTTATTATCTTCGTTTTTTTAAAGAATAATTTATAATTCTTATTTAAAATTTCAAAATCTTGGAATTGTTTAAGAATAATGGGAATTTTAATGGTATAATTATTTTTCAGACTTTATAGACATGCAATTAAAAAAGGAAAAAAAAAAACTTGACACTATCTTATGGCAAGCAATTATAATTTGTTGTAATCTCTTGCGATCGCTTACCAAGAATAGGTGACTTTATCCATTACAGATTATAGAAAAGTAATTAATATTACTTTATTATAACTTATTCAAGATCATTTGTACTTATCTCCGAATAATCCATAATCTCATTTGCAATTATTACAGGATATTTCACAATCACATTTGTATTTGTACCATATATCCTAAAACAATCCCTCTTAATCTCATCTGAAATTATAAACTTATTCCGATATTTGTTAATTTTATTTCCAACATTTTTATCATCATCGAGTAAAAAAAAGAAATAACGAAAATATTGGTGAAGAATAAATTTTTGTTTAAAAGATAAATCAGCATTGTCTATCACATATTACAACTTTTTACAATCATCTATTATAGTATCATCATCATCACCAGTCATCATCACCATCATCATCATTAACATCATTATCATCATCACCAATCATCATCAACATCTTTCTACATACTTAGGATACAGCAAAATTCGGCGCAATTTTATTCTCTTTCCCCCAAAAAACATTAAAATGTTGATGTAGTATAACTAACATACTGAATTATATGTAGTGTCATATCAACATGTACATTTCAAAATATTTCAAGTTTAGTCAAGTTTGTAAAATTTAAATAAATAGACAAGATAGGATAGGATAGAATAGGAAAGACTGAAATATATACAACAATTTCTAATCAAATTTGCAAGGTTTGGATGAATAGATAGAATAGGAAAGGATAAAATAAACTAAAATAGATCAGACAATAATTTTCTAATTAAATTTATGAGCATTAAAAAGATGGATTAGACAGGATAAGATAGCATACATTGAAATGGTTTTAAAATATGTATTAATTTTATAGTCAAATTTGAAAAATTTAAATAAACGGATGAAAAACTTTTGATTCAAATATTAAAAATTAACGAAATGAATGATTGATTATTAGTGGTAGAAATAAAAAAAAAAAAAGAAAATTTGACAAAACAATTACCTAGACTAAACTTTTAGAGATTAGTAGAATTTTTTTATAAATCCATCATTTATCTAATTTATTCATTTTTCACTTTTCTTCAATCTTCTATTAACTACTACTTCTATTACTTATTACTATTACTACTACTATTACTACAGAAGCATTCTTCCCTCATTTTGAATGTTACCGAATAAAATAAATTGAAGGAATTAATTAATGAAATAATGGAATAAATTAATGAAAATGTATATTTTTTCCGACATTTTTTTTTGTATTATAAAAAACTTCATATTGAGTATTCGATGAGTGCTAAAAATTTCAAACATTTATTATTTAATAGTAATATAAACCGTACGCCTTTTAATTCTTTCCTTTTTTTTCTATCCTTTTATATTTCAAGAATCTTTTTTTAAAAAGAAAAAAAATGAAGAATTATTAAAACGATGAGCTAAATATGAACAATACCATTAATTCATAATGTAACCAATATCGAAGAAATGATTCATTCCATATTCTGATGACAACAAAGATGACATGGATGACATATGAACAATAGCGCTTATCCATTGATGTAACTAAACGATTCATCTGTTTTGTCTTAAAAGTGCAAATACTGGGAAATTTTTAAGCGAAAAAAAGGATTAAACGATAAAAACGATGAGAATTTTTTTTCTTTTTTAGTATAAATAATATAATTATGCATAATGTCAATAGCAATAATATGATAAAATCACTGCGAAAAAAAAAATTATCACTGAAACAAATGTCACATTGTATTGTATCATTGTGTGACATTGTCGCTCAAAAATTTTCAAAAACCTACAACATCCATCAATCCGTTATTCCTTTTCCGCTTACCGCTCCTTTCTCTTACTGCTTCACATTCTTAAATCATATTGACATTTTTTTTTGTCAGATGTCAACAAAAATAACACATAAGAAAATGACACTATATTAGCTAATTAGCTAGACAAATTTTATTAATTATGTTTTATTATAGAAAATGAAAAAGGAATGAAATGTTTCAAATAGGTAAATTAATCAATAAAATAAGCGAATAAAAGAATCAAGCATAGAAGCGAATTATAGTTAAAAACACAAAAATTAAGATGCAAGATTAATTAATGTTTAACTGATGTTAGAATGATCATTTGTTTGCTTTTTCTTCAACTCAAACAATTTTAGATATATTAAATAATCCTAAAATGAGAAAGCATACGATATGATCATAACTACAATTTGAAAATAACAAATTTGTTGGTTACTATTAAAGTGGATATTATTTTAGTTTGATGAATGATTAATTGGACCTCAGGAAAGTTTCACACAAATTTTCTCATATCTTTATTATAGTATCATTTCAAGTGTCATTAAGTATCGGAGAAGCGACGCTGATAATAATTAAGCCTAAGTAAACAAAAATATCAACCATTATCACTAGTGGCTCATTACAAATGGTAAAAGACGAAGAGTTTGAATTTCACAGTTCTCTATGTTTATAATATTACATTCTTAGAATATTGTGAAAAAATATTGCAACTCTTTTCTTAGTATTTTATTTTCATTTTTATTTTCCTTTACTCAATTGACAATAATGAATAGATAAATATACGAGTTAACGAGTGAAAATTTTAATTAGTAAACGAACAAAAAAATAAACGATAAGCAAAAAAAGCAAAAATTTATAATAGAAAACAGAAATAGTATTATAAATGATTATGAGAAATATACAAATTTCATTTAAATATTATTATCTTTTCCTTCAATCCTAATTTAAATATTCAAATTTATTTCAATTAAAAATTTTTTCTTTCAAAATTTTCAAAAAAAGAGCTAAAAAAAGAGTCATTATACTATCCCAAATGAAATAAATCACAAAAGAATTTTTTTTTTTGTAAATTTTTTTAAACGAAAATTACGAATTTATAGTATGACATAAAAGATTAGGAAAAATAGATAATATTAGAAAAGAAAGAATCCCAAAAAAACAAAAAAAACACATTAAATAGAAAAAAAGAGAGAAAAGTGCATTATGGAGAGAGAGAAAAAAACTGAGAAGGGATGAATGACAAATCATTAATTATTTGATGAAAATTAAAAGCAATAGACCGACTATTCTACTCTTTTCCATTATTCTTATAATTTTTCTGACCTGATAATGTTGATAACGTATGGAAATATTAGGATGAGAAATCTGAAAATTCCAACAATTTTAATATGTATGGACAAGATGAGCGGAAGAGCTGGAAAGTAGTAGAATAAAACCTTCACAAATACAAAATATTAAATTCCCATTTATGGAAAAACAACAGATTTAATACAAGTTAAATTAATCTCTTTCTTTTTCGATTTCTTTTTTTTCTTTAATATCTTAAAAATTGCACATCAATTTGAAAATATATGTAAATTGAAAGAAAAAAAAAACAAATTTAATCGATTAAAAAATGATTTAAAAAAGAAAAAAAAAAGGATTTTTTTGATCTATGGAATATAAAAGCTTTTTATAAATTGACGAAGAAAAAAAAGAATCTTTTATGATCTCCAATTAAGTAATTTATGACATAAAATTTGATTACATGAAATAATTATAATTTTTTTATATCATTTATGAAATTATTAAGCAATAAAAAAATGAAAGTTTATTAAATGAATGAATAATATGATGGAAGAATATTTTATAAAAGTTGATGTTATCAATCGAATTTACATTTTACTTTTGCATATTTTGAATATTATAGAGAGACAAAAAGAGTATTACAAAATTTATAAGATCGAAAATTCTTAAATATCCTTTCAATATACTTCTACAGTTTTAAAGTCATTGTAAATTAATAGCAAAAATTTACATCAATAATAATTTTTGAAAAAAATTAACCAGAAAAATATTTTTAAATGTTAATTAATTTAGTAACAACAATAACAAGTGAATAATCATAGTATACTTAAAAGGAAATTTAAATTATTCATTTTTTCATTGTGTCCCAACTTACCAATCATTATTTGGTAAGATATTATAAAAGAACTGTAATAGGAATAAGTGATTGATTGATAAAAACTTCCATGAAATTTTTTTAAAACCTTTTTTTAAAAATTCTCGAAAATTTAGATCTTTTTTCTATTAAACTTCTAATTCTCTCTATCAAACTTAATAAAAAATATATATTAAATACAATTTTTGAAATGGCTTTTATTTTGAAATAAGGATTTCAAAAGTCGATATAAGTAGGATATTGAAGGAATACGCAAACTGAAAAGATGCTTCCCTCCTCTTTCTCTCTCTTTTCTCCTACTATAATTGACATTTCAATTTGTTTATGGCATTTGTTTGCAAATTGGTTGCACATCTCGATGGATTATACATACTGCATATGTTAGTTGGTTTCCTTTAATAAATTTTTTTTAGCGTTCAATTGCAAAAGTAAACAAACAGAATTAAAATGAAAGAAATAAAAAAATGTGAAAAAATGAGTCAGAAAATATGGTTAATTATTCAGATTTTTATATTAATTATTAAATTAATCACTTTATTACATCACAAAAATTTTTGCTCATCTAGTAAACATAATTAGAAATATGGATTACAAATGAAAAAAAAGTGAATTTAAATAATACGATTTAAATGGTTCAAAATTTCACAATTTAAAAAATTCAAAATGATAATTAAAACAAAAAGATGATACTAAATACAATACATGTGCAATTAACAATTTGATAAATATTATACAAAAATAATAATTAATAATGATAATGATAATGATAATAATAATAATAATGATAATAATAATAATAATAATAAGAAAAGAAGAAAAAGTTTGAAAGAATGAAGAACGACATGAAAATAACAAATGTGAATTGGGAAGCTAAAAATTACATTAATATTTTGCTTTCAAGTAATTAATTGTTTTTTTAGCAAGGATGAGCATTATCAATTTTCAATAATTTCAATTTATCAAAAATTCGTGACAAAAAAAAGAAAAAATAATTTAAGTTCCTCAAATTTTCACATAATTTAAAGAAAAAATTTTGCTTACATTTTTCTAATTCTTCCCGTACTTAAATTTGATTCATATTCACTTCAAAAAAAAAAAGAAATTCAAAGAAAAAAAAATAGTGATAGTTACATTTCATATATTTAACTGTCATCCAAAATTTTATAATCAAAATATGAATGAGAGGATTTGAAAATAGAGAAATAAAAGGGAAGATAGGATTGCTGGGAAAGAGAGAGAGAGAGAGATAGAGACAGGAAGTAAGAGAATGAATTAAATAACTGAATCTCAAAGATAGATTGAAAAGCATGAAATTTGATATTGTATTCTTTCCTCTCCCTCTTCGGTAAAAGTATAGGAGGAAGGGAGGAGGGGGGAGGAGGAGGAGGAGAAAGGAAAGGTTGACGACAGAGGACTGATAGCTTTGCGGAAGAAACAAACGGATTGAAACTGAGTGAATAACAACGAGGTGGTCTTCCGCGATTCAATTTCCGCCCCGACTGGAAATGATACCATAAATAAATAAATAAATATATATGAACACACACACACTCACACACGCATACACATACACAGATACACACACACACGCACACACACGCACACACACACACACACACACACATACACATACACACACACATTAAGTATAAAATTGCTGAAAACATATGGCAGGGTAATCAAAGTAATGCAATGCAAAAACCTAATTTGTCATAAATTTCTGAAATATGAAATTTTCACATTATTTTCACAAAAATGGGATAAAATCACAATTTATAATTATAGCATAATTATGTGATTATAGCAGAGGAATTAATAATGATAATAATAATAATAATAATAATAAAATAATAGTAAGTAAAATAAATAATAAATAAAAAAAATGGAAAAAAAGCTAGTGAAACATCTGAAAGATTGAATAGGTTTGAGTCAAGGAGCATAAAATCTAAAAGAAGAGTTGAAAGGGTAGGGAAGGAGGAATTTTTGGGTGAAGGAGTAGTTTTGAGGTGATATGATTGTCAGGGGAGGGGAAAAAGAAAGGAAAAGATCACTCGGGACACTACATCATTAGTTTGTGATTGCGGCAAACATCAAAGAATAACAATGTGCCACATCAAAGGCATTGCGCCGGTCGCTTTTATGTTTAGATATAAGGAACATATATATATATATATATATATATATATCGATATATCGGTGTACATACATGTAATGCTTCAAGATATTTGAACTTGACATATTTTCACTCCTTGACTATATTCTTTCTGTTTATTAAAAAATTTAGAATAATTCGTAATAAAAATAAAGAATAAAATTAATAATAATAATAAAATAATATTAATAGTAATAATCATACCATAAGAAATAATAATTGATCAAAAATCTCATTTGAAATTGATACTAAAATTTCAATTAAAGTGTAAGAAAAAAAATGGATATGACAAGGATTAATGATGACGAAATGTATAAATGATCATAAAGCATGAAATAATTAGACTTGACGAGATTCACTGATACGACAACAACAATGATTACATCATTATCAGCGATGTAACAAATTTAACAGGAAGGACTTGTTCGCTTGTCTGATTTTGTTTTTTCTTCTTCTTTCTTGTGTGTATTTGCAGTTAAATTATGATATGATAATGAATATTCTTATATAAATATATTAAATTACTGAAAAATAAGTGTTCAAATATGATTTGTGAAAATGAACTAAATGTTTTCTTTCCTTTTTTTTCTAAATTGTCTAATATCGCTTTCTTCATCTTTAATCCTTAACATACAGCGAAAAAAAAAGGACGAAGCATTTGAATGCTCTATCTTTTCATAAACCAAAATATTATAATTGCATAATGGATAAATTCTAATTAATATTATTTTTAAGAAATAAATAATCACTTAATCAATCGATACCTTCTTTTTCTAATAGTATGTGATTGATATCTTCCGAATGGTTGCAATCCATATATTGCTAAATGAATATGATTAAGCAAACAGTAATGTTACTACTAACTTATTCATATCATAACTAAAAGAGCCAATATAAGTTATTTCTAATAACTATTCATCATTATCTTATCACCAAATAATCCATATTTCTTATGAAATTATATGAAACAAATCTTTCTTGAATTATTTCCTTATTTGTTCATATCATACAAATAAATCTCAAAAAGCTTGAAAGAATTGATTACAGTAATGAATTTATCATCTATAAACTTATCCAAAAGATATCAATGATAAAAGAAAGTGGGGAAGAGTGAAAATAAAATATCGCGATAATCGGGGAGAAAAAAAAAGAAAAAAACACGAAGGAAGGAAGAAAATGGGAAGATGAATTGGTGGTATAGTGAAGGCATTAACAGAAGATAGGGAAAGGAAATGGTGAGAGTAACCAACGATGATAATGGCACTCTTGAATAAATCGTCGTTCACAATCCAATTTTTATTGAGAATTTTTATGAGCAAAAATACCAGGGATAATAATATGAATGATGAAGAAATATAATAAAAATTGGACGAACAAAAATTTATACAAAATTATAACATCGATAAATAAATAAATAACCTTTTTAATTATTTAATTAAAAATTTTATTTTTTATTTCTAGTGAAATATTAAGTCTTGAATTTACTAAATACAATAAATAATTGGGAAAAAAATTTATTACTAGAAAAATATAATACAATTTTAAAATGCAATTTATTGTGATTGGAAAATAAATATACATAGTAATTTTTTATTTATTCATTATTATTATTATTACTAAAGAGAAAAAATTTATTACTAGAAAAATATAATACAATTTTAAAATGCAATTTATTGTGATTGGAAAATAAATATACATAGTAATTTTTTATTTATTCATTATTATTATTATTACTAAAGAGAAAAAATTTAATTAAATTGTCGAAATTATGAAAACATAAGTTAGTGATTGAAAAAAAAAAGGAAGGAAAAATAACAAATGGTAGAAACTGAAATGATTTAACAAGCAAAATCATAATTACTATAATTTGTAAATAATCTTAATTAACGTAATTATTCTTTCTTAATAGGAAAAGTAATTGTGGCTTACCTTGCAATGACTTAACATAATTTCGTTTATTGATAACAGTTAATAGTTATGATCAGCTTATAATGATAGCCGAATAATAATAATACATATGCTAATCGCCCTTTATTTCATAATAAGGAATAAATTAAAATAATTTTTTTCCTATTCAGAGATAGTGTATACACTAGTTAAATGATAATTTAAAATTATTATCGATTAGATTTTTCTATGACTACGAAATTTTCAACCAACACTAATACTAATTTTTGATTACTATTTCACAGGTGCGTATTACTGTCTTAAAAATAATATTTTAATTTTGATAAAATCAATTGACGAATTCAAAAAAAAAAAAAAACAAAAATGTTGGAAATCACCGCATTTATCATTAGTTAAAATTGTTGTGCGATATTTGGCATTTCATGATGGAAAAGTGAAAGAAGAATGAATTGATAAGATCGCGAAATTTCTACCGTTTTATAATTGCAAGGTTTGAAAATTATCAAAAATCAATTTAAAATGAGAAAAAGAAAGGATTGTTGCTCAATAACGAAATGTATTTGTAATAGGCAATCGATCAGCTCAAATAAAAAAAATTTCAATTTTAAATTTAAATTTTAATTGAAGTGAAAATTTAAAAGCAAAAATTTTGGAAAATATTCGCTTTTAATTTTATTCCTTTTTTTATTTATTTTAGTTTTCAAATAATACATATTAGCTTTGTTAATAAAGTATTTTAATGTATGCTATACTTTTAAATGATAGTTTACTTTTTTTTGGTATTTCTTCAAAAAAGTTTAATTTTTTCCTTTTTGATTTGCAAACGATCAAATACAGCAAATTTTTCCTATCTTGGAAAAAATAATTTGACTGAAAGAAATCAATTAATTATTAATAAGAGAGCAAAGTGAAGTATTGTTTCATGTCGCAACTAATTTATTCATTGATTTAACTGCTTAAGTTTTAATGATATAGCTCGAATAATTATAATAGGATTCTTAATCTTCATATTCCAGGTTTTTGAGAATTTGAAATTAAAATAATTTTGATCATACTATGATATTTGAATATTTATTTTTTTCTCTATTTGGGTTAGTTTATCCCTTCATTTGAATTCTAGCAGTAAACGGGTAGGAAAAAGGCGTTTAGATAATTAATTTTTGAATTAATGTTAACGAATATATACATTTTAAGCTCATTGAATTCTAAAAAAATTACTTTGCAATAATTACAAAATAATTTCATACCATGAAACAACAGTTTTATTACATTTGTCCTATGTTATATCATTTGATTCGTTACATATAAAGCAGATAAAGTTAAATAAAAAATTAATTTCCATTAATCCTTTGGAACGAAAAAAGAAATATTACGGACTATCTGTTTACACTTTCATAAACCTACGTTATCTAGTTATTATCATTATTATCATTATCAGATCAGTGTGCATTGCCACCATTATTAGTTATTATCGTTATGCTTGCTGTTATATTTGTTATAGTCATTCCATTCATTAATATCACTGCCATTATGTTATTGCTATCATTATCATCACCGATTAATTACAATAATTGTTTTATTCGATCATATCTCTTATCTTAACGTTTTATCATAAATAGCTAACATTTTAAATTCTATTTATTTTTTCCATTACATTTGATCAACTATAACTTGCTCAACATCAATGACTGTTTGTCAACTAATTAGATTATCGATGATTTCAGCTTATTTATTTATTTTAATTTGTTATTGATACGATTATATTTGTAAGATATAAACCGTATTAGAAATATGATTAATTTTATTTGATGAAGTAAAATTTCTGAGTGCTTTAAAGAAAAGGTGAGCAACCTTTTTTCAATTTTCATAAATTAATATTAAATTATGGAAAATTAAATTATGCATTACCGTATTGGGACAGACGATTTGTACAACGCAACCGGCTATTTTAGCAGTTTTAAAGTTGGGTTGGTTTGACAAGTTTGGTTTCAATGTGACTTTGGGGTCGGTTGACATATGGAGTATTTTTTTTGGTTAGTGGTATGATAAGGTTAGGAGGACGTGTGGCACACGTGTTCTCGTTACGTTACGTGTAGTGTTCACGCCCAAACGCACGTATAAAACACTTTTTTTGGTTTTGTTTTTGGAAAATTGTTTTTTTGGTTTATGTAGCCATGTTTGTTCTGTTTTGTGTAATAGTTTATATATCGTTATGTATAAACTTAGCATTATTGTTTAGCTCAAATTACGTTTAGCATAACTTTTAACTTCCTTTATTACACATAGCACAAAGATGTCTTATATTCATGTCACATCTAGTAACATTTTAACTATTTGTTACTATGAATTTTGTAATTCCTGACTTTTCTTACCATTTCAGACGTGTTATCATTGGCCATTATTGCACTATGACACAGTTTTTGCCGGATAATTTGTTGGCCTTGTTTGAAGCACGACCACCATTACCGTATAAACCACCACCCGATGATTTACTTATTGACCGGAAGCGACCGAAAATGTCTGGTTTATCCGAATACATTCATCTTTTCGAGGTATGTTTCTGCATTGTAAGATGATAGTTAATTCTGTAGAGATATTCGAGACCTGATTTGATTTCATCTTCTAGTTTCATACAAATTATAGCAGTTGTTTCCGAATTATGAGGCAGTTATATCATATTAACATATATGAACTTTACTTTAAGTAAAACATTAAAATGAAGAAGTAATAATCTGAAGAAGTAAAACTGAAAAAGTAATAATCGTAATATTATATTTTTTATATGACTAATTCTTTTATACATCCTCAAAGAGAACCTCCATTAATGGTTATATTAATAATCTCTTACAAACCTGATGCACAATAAATGGTATAAGATGGTGTTTATACTTTTTTATAGGACCCTAAGGATACGCCACCAAAGCCAGTCTATGAAACGAAGGAAGAAAGACGGGCTCGACGGGTTAGTAAAATATATTTCTGGATTCGAAACAATTAAGTCATTTGCATATTCCTTTGATCTTTTTTGATTGGATAAATAACAAGATTGCAGAAAGATTTAGATGAAAAGATTCTAACTTTTCAAGATACTTCAGAAGATGAAATTTTAGAGATGTAGAAAAGTTTGTCCTTCAATTTTCTGAGATATTGGATTGCAGTGTTCTCTATTTCCGTAGGAAAAAATAAATACGATCATCTTTTAATAGCAACTGCACATCACCTTTGTATGTTTATTGCAGCGAAAAGAAAAAGAAGAATTGTTGGCATATAAGATTGAACAAGGCATTGCTACATGTATGTTACGTTTTTTTTTTTTAATTTTCCATATTATTAATTATTGATTTCATTATTTCGATTGCAGAAGCTTATTTTTACCTTTTTATTGGAAACTTTCAATTTTTAAACTTTTATAATTTTTAAGCTTTTGTAATTGTAACTGTAGTTCTCCTGTTTCAGGGAATCCAGCTCAAAATCCAAGTGCAACCGCCGATCCGTATAAGACTTTGTTTGTAGCTCGAATAGTAAGTCGTTAATACAGTATTATTTTTTTCTGAATTACTAAACCGTTTTAAACAAATATATGAAATAAACAAAAAATTACCAAGAACGAAATGATTTTCGGTATCATTTAATTCGGTCTTAATTTTATATGTACTGTAATCCGAAGTTTATTTGCTTATTATGAGGCTAGTGTGTAAACAGTTTATCGTTCATAGTTTTGCAAGTATCGCTCCGAGTTCTAAACTGCTGTGAAATAATGAAATAAAACTACATCAAAAATTTTCTCATGCATGTAATTTTTTCTTCACTAATAATTTTTCTTTGCTTATCCTCACTTTTTTATGATACGAAGGAAATTTCTTTGGTGCATTATAGTTTATCTTTGTGTTCAGACTACAAAGTAGGTTCTTTTTTTTTTTGTATTCAGAATTATGAAACATCGGAATCGAAACTTCGACGAGAATTTGAACAATTTGGGAAGATCACACGTGTAAGTAAAATTCATTCATTATGAGTATTAATAAGTCCGGAATTCAAAAAAACCTGCTGTGCAAAAAGTGCAGAATTATTATATGCTTTATAAGATTTCCTCCTGAAATTTTTTAGTATTGATTAGCTAATGATCAGTGTTGTCATATGTTACTGGTTTTTGGATGAACAAACTTGTGTTTGCACCATAGCGTTCGTATATTTATTGTTAACATTCCATGTGAAGTTTACTAAGTGATCTAGTCAATAACGACTAGTGACGATCGGCGAAAACAAATTTCAGCTAGCTTTGGTTCATGATAAAAATGGAAAACCACGAGGTTATGCCTTTATCGAATATCAACATAAAGAATCGATGTCAGGTAATTTTCTAAATTTATTTATGAAAATACTGAAGTGTTTTAATGACGGTAAGTCAATTGCTTTGTTGAAAATTTTGGTACTATGGGTAGATAATAATTGTATTGTCAAATTTTTCTTACATTTCGTACATTCATTAACTTTTGCGGACTAAGGTATTGGTTTGGCTTGGATGTTTAAGTTTGCTCAGTTTTTTTGAACGTGATTTTTACACATTGAATCTGTAGACTGTAGAAAGTTCAGATATGAATGCAAAATAAAATCTAGCTAATCTTTGTTCTTTTAAAGTAGTTTATTTTTATTGAAATGCCGCTTTATTCTTCCTTTTTTAAACCACTCTTGTTCTGTTTTTTTCCTTGCAGTATTTAGCTGGTTTTCTTGTAAATTATACGGCCTTATTAGAATTGTCTTAATCTTATAGTACAATCCAATCGACATATTACATTTAATTTTTCTTTGACAGTATGAACCAACTTTTGATGACACCTGAACAGATACTCTTTCAACCGTCTCTCGCATGACCTAACTTGACATATGGGTTGAACAGTGCTGTATAGTAAAAGGTAACAATACTGGGTCACGTTATGTGATGCAGTTGCTGTTGTAATTCTTTGAGCAATATCATGCATCTTTCCTACTGAAAAAAAAAAATGAAATTACTTCTGAGATAATTCTGGCGGATTATTAGTGAAGGAGAGGGATTATTTCTTCAAATAAATTTTTAGTTATTAGGACATTTGTTATTGTTTGTTTGCAAATGGGTAAGTTACATGGTTGTGTGATATTTTGGACATGCACACCTTTCTTTCTTTCTTGGAACAACTTTTTTAATACTTCTTTTTTGGAAATCTACGAAAACTTATGGTGCTGTATTTGCAGAAGGGCAGCATTCGCTTTGAATGGTCGTGCCTGTCTCTTGAATGCACACATATATCAGCCATGGGTTTGTTTCTAAACACTGTGATGAGTCGTCTAAATTTCACACGATTTTTGAAACAGAAGTTTTGAAGTTAAAAAAAGGAAAAACAAAAATAATAAAGTACATAACAGTATACGACTCACACAGAAAAATGGTTAAGAAAACCTGAAACTGGCGCAAGATTGCAGAGCGTTTTTGCCATGGTTTGTTTTAAGTGCGGTAAGGCTCTGTGTGTATGTGTGTGTGTGTATGTGTGTATATGTAAGTATATATATTTAAAAAATTAGAAGTAAAGCAAAACTAATAACTAGCAAACTTTATTCTGAAACTGATTGAGGCTGCCAGAAGAATATTTCAAAACGAAGGTTTATACATGGATGAAAGAATGACATTTTGAAATTAGTGGATGAGGGGGCATCTCTGTAATATCATCAAACTATTAAGCATGTAGAGATTTATTCATCGGAGTACCTATCCAAATCAGAAGATTGGGGTATGTGACCTACTGCCTTGTACTTGTTGTTTAATATTATTACTTAGATGGTATAGCTGGCAGCTTCATTTTTTTTACTAGTATGGATATGTAACAGTTTATTTATTGTTTAATTTTACTTTCTACTCTGTTTATAAGCAAGAAGAAAAAAAAAACTGTTTATTATTTGATACTAAAGGCGGGTAAGTTGAAAGGAGTAAGTTGTGTGGGTAAGTTTTCACGTGGACGCATGCTTCTCCAATTGGCACATGCTTTTCATCTAGCAGATATTATTGTCATATTGTCATTAACGTACATTTAAAGGTAAGCTGGGTGAGTTCCTTTGAGTAGCAATAACTTGCATGATGTTAAGTAAGGTAAAGCTAATGTCAGTAGTTGTTATTTGGACTAGAGATTGGAAAACCTTTTTTGGTTTTTTCGGCAGCAGACTATTTCTTCCAACAAGGAATTACATATCACTGAATTTGATGGTGATTGATGCAGAAAATGATTATCTATTCTGACAGAATATAGACTATTGCAGATACAGCGTTATGTGCTGTTTACCAATTATCCACTAATAAATTGTTTTTAGAAGCTTACAAAAAAGCTGATGGCATGAAAATTGATGGACGACGGGTGGTTGTTGATTATGAACGTGGTCGTACACAGAAATCTTGGTTGCCACGACGGCTTGGTATGTTTATTATCGCGCAAGTTTACAAAATGTAACAGTTATAAACATAACTGATTTTGGAATTTTGATCTATTTTATTCACAGGCTTTGGCATGTTTATTCACAAGAAATAAATGTTAGTGATTCGAACGATTTGCATGCAATTTTAGCTTTTTTTCGTCAATGATACAAATTAAAAAGTTTATATATATATATAAATGCTTTGTACGAATTTGGAGTTTAAAATCCTGAAATTATACCATCACATAGTAATAGAGTTGATACCATTTCTAGGTGGTGGTAAAGGTGATACACGACGTCTTCGTGAATCGAAAGCTGTGCTAGAAGCAGCTGCATTAGAAATGGCTCATGAAGACCGTGATCATCGATCTTCATCCACCCATCGCTCATACTCACATGATCGCGATCGGGAACATAATGGTACAGTTTCGAATTCAAGGCGTCACAGTCGTAGTCGTGATCGTGATCGTGATAGAGAACGTGATCGAGATTCAAGACGGTCAGTTTTTAATGTTTAATTAATACTATTATATTTATTTTATCTTCCTAACTGAGAAACTGTAAGCATAATTTTGATTTTTAATATAGTAAATCAGTAATGTTTTTTTTTTGCCTGCTATGTTTCGTACGTTACAAACAAAGTGAACAAAGCGCAAAAAACTTGTTATTTGAGAGGTAGAATATATTTTTTATGTTTTATCAACAAATTAATGGTCAAAGTGTTTTTCTAATTGTAATGCTTAATATTTATATTGACTTCAAAAGATTACTTAAAGTATTTTGGGATGTATAAAGTACAACTTATATATATGTATGATTTTTCAACAACGAACTAATGTGAAATTAATAATACCTGATGTACAATTGATGTGTTAACATACATTTCTTTACATGTTTAAGGAAATGCAACAAGACATTTTAGGTACGATGATCATCGTTCGTCACGTGACGGTCGAGGCGATGGTGATCGGGACCGTGAATATCGTGATCGAGATAGAGGTCGTGATTATGATCGTCGACGCCATTGAGTTACAGGATAATTTGAGCAAGGCTTTTCGTTTTTTTTTTTTTTTTTTTTTTTCTTTTCTTTTTTTGTGAATTTGAAGTGTTCATTGCCATTCAAAGCAAATCATTTTAATGGTTCTCTGATTGCGCAGCAGAGCTTCTTGATCACGGTAAGTTTAGCTCATAACGCAGCATAGCTTTGGCAAATTCCTTTTTTTTATTGTTTGAAATGAATTGTGTAATGTTTTTATGAATTGATATGAAGTTTTATTTGTCGTATTGTTCGTTTCGATGTTTATATTGATAAATTTTGGATAGATCATTGAAATTATTTTGTTTAGCAAGTCATCAGATTACATTTTGTCGGTCATTATGTCACGATTATCGGATTTCTGCGTCCAGTAGTTTGTTAAGGTCGATGGTTGTTAGGATGATCACCTGCACATTGTAACAGATGAATTTGATAATGTATTCATTAATTTTTCTCATATTTACTTGTTACAAGGGAAATATTCATTTAAAATCATAATACATTAAATTGGATTCATAAGATTAGATTTGAAAATGTAAATTAATGAATACTTCATATGTCTTGGTGGGCAACGGTGAAATAATAGCTGTGAAACACTACCACTATTGTTAGTTATTCCAAAATATCACAAGTTTCTCTCAAAATTCAAATTTGAATGAATTATTTCACTTAATGTAACATCATAACACGTGTCAGTGTTTTCTTAATGTATACAATCACGAGTTTCTCCAGCAAATTTGCCAGCCAATTCAATTTTGCCCACATCATACCATTTCCGTGGTATTTTTGCTTCTGTGATATAACCATCTGGTATCATAATGCTGATTTTTCTTTGGCATGGCTAAAATATTAAGTGAAAATAAAATTTAGGAAAAAAGAGAGAATTTGATTTGAAGTAAGGTTCTTCTGGGACAAAAGGACATCTTTAAATATAATTTCTGAAATTAATTCATGAATGAAATGATTTTACTAAAAGTTAAGAAGTTCGTTACTGATTTGTGGATTTTCATGTTTTAATTTTTCAAATCTTATAAGCTAAGATTTTAATTGTGTAAATGAAATAATTCCATTGCCTTAATTCCATCATTGCAGTCATGGTAAATGTTGATTTTCGGATCAATTGGTGACATTTCATGTATGTAGCCGGAGAGCTCGAAATTTCCTTGCGAATCAGATTTTGTTTCACCCATGAAATCATCCATATCAATTCCTGAAATGTTTTTTATTTCTTTTTTGGCTAAAATATATTAATTTTATAGCTTTCAACATGCATTTAAAATTTTATTCATCGATTGATCTCTCCAATGATTAGTGCTATCAGATGATTTATCGATTTGCAGTTGGTGTGCATTTTGTTTCCATTCCAAAATGGGAGTAATTAAAGGTATCATTTGGAAAAACGTTCTGTTCTGCGTGATTTCAAATGAAAGATAAATGGGAAAAGGTATTTTATTGCATTCAGTAAATCATTTAATTTAATTTTTTTGACAATAGTTATAACAATATCATTGAATGATTAAATTTATCAAGTAGGATTTTACAAATTGAAGATTACTAGTATATGTATATATCGAAGCAATCATAACAAATAGAATTTTTCATTCGTTCCATACTTTTTTTTTGGAATATTTAGTAGGCCGAATCTTGTGGTATTTCTTAAATATAGTAAAACAAATTAATTGAAATTTCTCAACTCCGTGAACCAACCTCTATCATTATCGTTTAATTTGATAAGTTGCACTAACCTCTGTCATCATCGTATAATTTGATAAGTACCCGAGGTGCAGGTCGTCCGTTGCACATTAATGTACCTCGAACACCGGTACTTTGTACACGTCCAACTAAGCCACCAAACGCACAAAATACGATTGGCAAACTGATTATTAAAAATAATAATAATAAACGGTACATCTGAAATTTCTTTTTTTTTCACTAAATATTAAAATTTCTTGAATTATGTACCATTAAGTTGAGAAATTTTTTAATACAAAAATTTTGCATTGGAAAGAATAAATGCAAAAGCATTTTGTAATGCGATAGCTATAAAAAATTTGATAAATGAAAAAAATTTTTTTAAGAAAAAAAGAAAAGAGATAGCGAATCGTTTGACAGTGTTTAACAAAAATGACATGTTATATAATGTGCAATCAATTGGTTAAAAAAAAAAATTCACAATCTTCATACTGGTTTTTCAAATCAAAAATTTTTCGCTGTTAAAAAAGTTTAAATTTAAAAGTAGAAGAAAATAAAAAAGAAAAAAGGGAATTTTTTTCAAAAAAAAGTAACAAAAAGTAAAAATAACTACATTTTTTGTTAACATTCAAAGATTATTGTTCATCATTAGATTGAATACTTAATAAATGCAAAAAAAAAAAGTTTTTAAAGATATTTCAACTTTAATCACGTATTAATGTTATGAATAGCTATCAAAGTTTGAACTTAACATGATAACATTGAAAACATAGGAAATTGGAGAAACAGTTGGAAAGAGAGTAAACGTAAGAGATGGCTGTTGCTCATAACATTTCGAGCATTTCAAATTTTGAATCACATAACAACAGTTGTTCCACAATCAGTCATGCCACCGTGAATTATCCTTTATGTAACAGACAAAATGCATTGATGAAATGATCGGATCGTCTGTGATGACAAAGAGGGTTACCTATCTGATATTAATCTGTTATTATGATATAAGCATTCATTATTAGTAATAATAACAAGCAAAAAAAAAAATGACAACAATAATAGCGATAATGATAATAATTAATAATAGCAGTAATAATGATAATTAATAATAATAATGATAATAATAATAATAAATATTTCATCAATAGTTATGATAATGATTACCCAATTTGTTTACTGCAATAAATTGAACTTATCTATAAGTACGAATAACCCACTTCAATGATTCTCATTAAAAATTTTAAAACAGATTAAAATTGTGAAATTTGATTAAAATCTAAAACTAATTTTAAACTTCTATCTGATGTTTTTTATATCTATTAATCATATAATTACTAAATTATATGTAATTATATTTACATATAATGAAAAAAGGGATATAGCAATAAAAAATTTGTCAACTAATATTTTCAGCAGTAAAACTGTTTGTAACTAAATTGTAATAATTTTGGATTTGTATATGTTTTTTTGAATTTATTTTTTGTAGGTTTGTTGTTTAAATTTTTAATAATATAATATAAAAGAAAATATTAATGTAGTGAATATTTTATTTTCATTATCAATTTACTCAAAACAAATGTTAATGGTAGAGCATATTCAAACAAATATATGAAATGTCGTCATGAATTATATTTTCATACTTTTCATTTTTCTTTCACCCATTTTCTCTTCCTTTTTTGATTTTAAATTTGTTGAAAAAAAAGTGTTGAATTTAGCAACACTGAATTTTATCCTTTTTTTCTCAACACTTGAATACCAATTAAATTCATAAATACCAAATTTATATACATATATATATATATATTAGAGCAAAATATTTTCATACAAACACTATCATTCTTTAACTTAAAATTATTCAACATGTTTTTTTTATTTATTTTTTTATTTTTTGTCTAATTAATTCATAAAATTATAAATTTTGATCAAAATGTTTTTGTCAAAATTTTATTTTGAATAGTTTATTTTTTGAATAATAAAAAAAGCTCTCTTTTTCTTACTTTTTCCGAACAATTTATTGGAAAAAAACTTTTTTTTTCAATTCTTTAATTTATTATTTTACAAAAAAATATCAAATGAACACATTTTTTTACATAAAATGTGAATGAATATTTTTTGGTCTATTCTGAAATGGAAAATTAAGTGGAATTAATTCATACAATTGAAAAATAAAATGATCCATTTCTTTCTTTCTCTCCCTCTCTTCCAATCTTTTCATTTNTAGCGAATCGTTTGACAGTGTTTAACAAAAATGACATGTTATATAATGTGCAATCAATTGGTTAAAAAAAAAAATTCACAATCTTCATACTGGTTTTTCAAATCAAAAATTTTTCGCTGTTAAAAAAGTTTAAATTTAAAAGTAGAAGAAAATAAAAAAGAAAAAAGGGAATTTTTTTCAAAAAAAAGTAACAAAAAGTAAAAATAACTACATTTTTTGTTAACATTCAAAGATTATTGTTCATCATTAGATTGAATACTTAATAAATGCAAAAAAAAAAAGTTTTTAAAGATATTTCAACTTTAATCACGTATTAATGTTATGAATAGCTATCAAAGTTTGAACTTAACATGATAACATTGAAAACATAGGAAATTGGAGAAACAGTTGGAAAGAGAGTAAACGTAAGAGATGGCTGTTGCTCATAACATTTCGAGCATTTCAAATTTTGAATCACATAACAACAGTTGTTCCACAATCAGTCATGCCACCGTGAATTATCCTTTATGTAACAGACAAAATGCATTGATGAAATGATCGGATCGTCTGTGATGACAAAGAGGGTTACCTATCTGATATTAATCTGTTATTATGATATAAGCATTCATTATTAGTAATAATAACAAGCAAAAAAAAAAATGACAACAATAATAGCGATAATGATAATAATTAATAATAGCAGTAATAATGATAATTAATAATAATAATGATAATAATAATAATAAATATTTCATCAATAGTTATGATAATGATTACCCAATTTGTTTACTGCAATAAATTGAACTTATCTATAAGTACGAATAACCCACTTCAATGATTCTCATTAAAAATTTTAAAACAGATTAAAATTGTGAAATTTGATTAAAATCTAAAACTAATTTTAAACTTCTATCTGATGTTTTTTATATCTATTAATCATATAATTACTAAATTATATGTAATTATATTTACATATAATGAAAAAAGGGATATAGCAATAAAAAATTTGTCAACTAATATTTTCAGCAGTAAAACTGTTTGTAACTAAATTGTAATAATTTTGGATTTGTATATGTTTTTTTGAATTTATTTTTTGTAGGTTTGTTGTTTAAATTTTTAATAATATAATATAAAAGAAAATATTAATGTAGTGAATATTTTATTTTCATTATCAATTTACTCAAAACAAATGTTAATGGTAGAGCATATTCAAACAAATATATGAAATGTCGTCATGAATTATATTTTCATACTTTTCATTTTTCTTTCACCCATTTTCTCTTCCTTTTTTGATTTTAAATTTGTTGAAAAAAAAGTGTTGAATTTAGCAACACTGAATTTTATCCTTTTTTTCTCAACACTTGAATACCAATTAAATTCATAAATACCAAATTTATATACATATATATATATATATTAGAGCAAAATATTTTCATACAAACACTATCATTCTTTAACTTAAAATTATTCAACATGTTTTTTTTATTTATTTTTTTATTTTTTGTCTAATTAATTCATAAAATTATAAATTTTGATCAAAATGTTTTTGTCAAAATTTTATTTTGAATAGTTTATTTTTTGAATAATAAAAAAAGCTCTCTTTTTCTTACTTTTTCCGAACAATTTATTGGAAAAAAACTTTTTTTTTCAATTCTTTAATTTATTATTTTACAAAAAAATATCAAATGAACACATTTTTTTACATAAAATGTGAATGAATATTTTTTGGTCTATTCTGAAATGGAAAATTAAGTGGAATTAATTCATACAATTGAAAAATAAAATGATCCATTTCTTTCTTTCTCTCCCTCTCTTCCAATCTTTTCATTTTATCATATCATTACAGCAATAATCTAATAAATGATGTGATTAAGATGATAATGATACAATCGACATTCTAATGTATGCAATCACGTGTTTCACCGTTATATTTACCTGCCAACTCAATTGTTCCAACATCATAAAGTTTTGTTGGTGCATTACCAATAGCAATATAATCATCCGGTATCATAATACTGATTTTGCGTTGACAAGGCTGCAATAACTTATTTTACCTTATCATTTTTATTATCATCTTAAACCAAAAAATTTCGTCGCAAAATATGTATTACAAAACTTTAAATAAATAAGTGAACATCTTTTTTTTTTAAATTTCAAATTTCCCAAAAAAAGAAACATTATTTTTTAAAAATCTCAAATTCTTTAACGTTTTCATTCTTTGATGAAAAATTTCAAAAATATTGCATCTAATTTTTTGTTTCTTTTTGTATAATTTAATAAATTTGCAAAAATGATAATTTAATGCATACCCACCAACCATCGTTACAATCATGATAAATGTTTATTTTAGGATCAATTGGTGTTACTTCAGCATTCCTTCCAGTAATTTCAAAAAATCCGCGTGAATCGGTAACTGTTTCACCCATAAAATCATCAAAATCCAAACCTATAAAAATTATTGCAAATAAATAATAAACGAATAAAGTTAATGTTATCTTTCCAATTTAAATGAAAACATGTTATTACTGTTGTTTTCAAAGATTTAATTGATTATTTACAAGAAAAACATAAAAATATTACTGTAAGATTTAATATTTATTTGTTTGTTGTTTACGTTTTGTTGAGATATATGTTAAATTGTTACCTCTGTCATCATCGTACAGCTTAATTAGTACACCACTTTCGGGTACTCCATTACACATCAGGTAACCTTTAGCACCTGCAGATTGTGTTCGTCCAACTAAACCACCAGCTGCGCCATAGATTGATGGTATTAGAAATGTTGTCAATAACAAAATTTGTCGTATCATAATCTTTCAGCAGAATTTCTGGTAAAAAATCGGTCATAATTCAATTTTCTAATAATAATTTCAATTAAATCTTCCTCTAGTCAACTGATTAACTAATTTTTTATTACTTAATCAACTGATTTTTTCTTAATTAATTTATTGATTAATTTTTCCTAATTAACTAAATGACTAACTAAATGCCTTTTAATTAACCTATCATCTATATACAAATAACAAATTAATTAAGAAAAAATTAGCAAACATTTTATTATAATAAGCTGATAAATAAATCATCTAATGCTTACATTACAATATATTTCATTACTTAAATAAAAATATGAGCAAAAATTGCCTCGTATTGATCTATCTTAAGTTTCCGATTTCCATTTGTTAATTTTAATATTTCAAAAAACTTTTAAAATATTTATATCAAATAGTACAATGAATTAATTCATCATAGTTTTATGCTCACTGCTTTTTTCATCTTTTTTTCATTTTTGTTTTTGATAAATTAAAAATTTTCTGTCATTGTAAGCATAAAAAAAATTCTAATTAATGTTGTTAATTTATCAGATGAATTATAATAATTTATATAACAATTTATTTTGCATCATTTTTCTATCAAATATTATCAAATAACTGAAACAAAAATGATCTTATTTTAATCATAACAAATAAATTTCATTTCTGATTCTTTCAACAATAATATGATTTTTGCTTATATTTTTATACTGAATTGTTAATCAAAAGCAAACAGTTTTTATTTCTTTTTTTTTTGTCTCTTTCTCATTAATTCGTAATAAATTGTTGATAATGAAAAATAATTGCTTATTAAATAATGTTAACAAAATTAGCTATGCCAATAACACTTTAAATAATTGACTAACAAGCGAATAAGAAAAATCACAAAGTAGATTAGTGTGGAAAACATTAGAAATATGAAGCAATAAAAGTTTAAATGATGAGAGTTTCGAAAAGATAAACGACTGCTGCTTAGAGCAGAAGTTTCGATCTTGTTGATTTGATAATCAATCAATGAGCACAATTCCTAATTATACATTAATTGATCGTTTCCTTTTCATTAACATTCAGTTTAGCTCAACATAATAGCTAAAATTAAGTCAAAATTAACAAATTATAAAATTTGAAATAATGTATAAAACTAATTGATTCATATATTTCTAAATAATCTATGAGCAGAAAAAAAGCCATTTATGAAATTTTAAATAATATGTATAAATAAAGTGATTTATAATTGAAAAGCTTCAACTAATATGTAAAATTTTTTTTATAAGGCTTTCAAACAATGTGAAAAATTAAAATAATTCATATTTGCAAATATTATTTCGTGTATTTATTTTCTATCCTTTTTTGCTTATGATTAGGAAATAAAAGTTGATCATTAGTAATGATTAAATTTAGTTTGTATATTAAGAATTATCTTATTATTCAACTTGAACTAGTTAAATTTTTAATTAACCAGGCTAAATAATAACTAAATAAAACTTATTTGAAATTGTTCATATCTTTCTTTTCCTTCATTTTTAAATTTTATTTATCTGAATGAGAATAAAAGGAAAAGTAGCTGTGTAATTAATATTGGTATTGCTTACATAATTTACCAAATTAAAATTTTCAAACTAAAATTTTGTTCAATTTGCAATGTAAAATAACTTAAAGCATGTTTTCTTTTTTTTTTCCTTTCTTTTCTTGCTTCCAATTTTTTACTCTTTCTCTCTCTCTTTCCCTCTCTTTCCTGCTCTCTCCCTTCCTGAATTATTGAAGTAAAATTATACATTAAGAAAGTTGAAGCAATAGAAGATGAAGATGAGAAGAAAAGAGTTATCATTTAACAAATGTTATAATCTGTTTATTTGTTAAAATTATTTTCCATCAAACTTTTCGAAAATTTGCTTGCTAATATCGTAAACATTTAAATATTAAAAAAATTGAGCTAATAAAATAATATTCGTCAATAGTTAACATTAGATTAAGGCAAAATTAATTGAATCAATTTTTTTCTTTTTTTCTTAAATATTTTGTAACCAAAGGAAATTTTTTCTTTCTTTTTTTTTGTATTGCTAATTATGATTTTTGTATTGCTAAGACTGGCATATATTTTTTTGCTAACTTCTACAATGTGCTAAATTTTAAAAATTTCACTACATCTGAACTACAGTGTAAATTATTTATGTTTAATGTACACTTTTTGAAAGCATTCAGTAAGTTTAAGAAATAATTTAATAAAATTCATATTTATTATTATATATGTAAAAATTCAGTGTTGCATCCGTCATTAAATATGGTATACTAAATAATCAAGAAAAGTAATACTAAATAAATGATATATTAAGTGATCGAGAAAAAACAATTATAGTAATCGGAAAGTATTGATTGGTTAGTAAAATGCAAAAATTTTTGTGAAAAATAAGGAACAAATTAAAGTTTTTCAATTGTTAGCAATAAAAATTTGTACAAAAAGTTATGACTAATATTTTTCATATATTTCAAAAATGTAATAAAAGATTGAAAATTCAACGGCATATCAATGAATTTCAAATAATAATAATAAATGTTAAAAAGTAAAATGCCACCCACTGCACTTTGAACTAATTAAAATATGATGTAAAAATTAGGTAAAATTAGATTAAACGAATTAAAATTTTAAATTGATCAATGAATATGATTGATCAATGAACATGAAAATGAACACAATTGTTATTTGGACTAGAGATTGGAAAACCTTTTTTGGTTTTTTCGGCAGCAGACTATTTCTTCCAACAGGGAATTACATATCACTGAATTTGATGGTGATTGATGCAGAAAATGATTATCTATTCTGACAGAATATAGACTATTGCAGATACAGCGTTATGTGCTGTTTACCAATTATCCACTAATAAATTGTTTTTAGAAGCTTACAAAAAAGCTGATGGCATGAAAATTGATGGACGACGGGTGGTTGTTGATTATGANTTTTTTTTTTTTTTTTTCTTTTCTTTTTTTGTGAATTTGAAGTGTTCATTGCCATTCAAAGCAAATCATTTTAATGGTTCTCTGATTGCGCAGCAGAGCTTCTTGATCACGGTAAGTTTAGCTCATAACGCAGCATAGCTTTGGCAAATTCCTTTTTTTTATTGTTTGAAATGAATTGTGTAATGTTTTTATGAATTGATATGAAGTTTTATTTGTCGTATTGTTCGTTTCGATGTTTATATTGATAAATTTTGGATAGATCATTGAAATTATTTTGTTTAGCAAGTCATCAGATTACATTTTGTCGGTCATTATGTCACGATTATCGGATTTCTGCGTCCAGTAGTTTGTTAAGGTCGATGGTTGTTAGGATGATCACCTGCACATTGTAACAGATGAATTTGATAATGTATTCATTAATTTTTCTCATATTTACTTGTTACAAGGGAAATATTCATTTAAAATCATAATACATTAAATTGGATTCATAAGATTAGATTTGAAAATGTAAATTAATGAATACTTCATATGTCTTGGTGGGCAACGGTGAAATAATAGCTGTGAAACACTACCACTATTGTTAGTTATTCCAAAATATCACAAGTTTCTCTCAAAATTCAAATTTGAATGAATTATTTCACTTAATGTAACATCATAACACGTGTCAGTGTTTTCTTAATGTATGCAATCGCGAGTTTCTCCAGCAAATTTGCCAGCCAATTCAATTAATTTATTTTTTTTGACAATGTTATATAACAATATCATTGAATGATAAAATTTATCAGGTAGGATTTTACGAATTGAAGATTACTAGTAGTATATATATACCAAAGCAATCATAACAAATAGAATTTTTCATTCGTTCGAGTACTTTTTTTCCACGCGATCCACTGCACTTTGAACTAATTAAAATATGATGCAAAAATTAGGTAAAATTAAGTTAAACAAATTAAAATTTTAAATTGGTCAATGAACATGAAGAAGCAAATCAATTGAATGGTTGATTAGTTAAAGAATTAAAAAATGATTGACGAAATTGGGGTTTACTCAATCCTATCGTTTAGTAACAAAAACACGAAAAGAAAAGAAAAAATTTTTTTTCTGCACATTAATCAAAACATTTTTAAAAATTCAACAAAAAGAAAAATTTCATATCACAGAAATTAAAAAATGCTATAAACAATTTACAGATTTCAAAAGAAAAATTTTAATGGACGCAATCACGTGTTTCACCTTTGAATTTACCCGAAAGTTCAATATTTCCAGCGTTATAGAATTGCTTTGGTGTTTTTCCACTGCTTACATACTTGTCAGGTATCATTACGCTAATTTTACGTTGGCAAGGCTGAAAGAAATGAAATTTAACATTACTGAGTAAAAAAATAGATTAATCAAATCAATTTATAAATTTTTAATTTATAAATTCAATAATATTATATAAGAAATTAGAACTAAGCAATCGTTTTCGTTACGTATTTCACCAATTTATCATGCAGAAATTATAAATAATCGTTAAAAAATCTAACAATTAATTAATGAAGATAAATAGTTAAAACTTCATTGCTTGTTTGAAAAAATTCAATTTTTCTTTGCAAAATTTTTCAAGTTTTGGTGTAATTTCTTTGGCTTGCGTAGCAGTTTAATCTGAGGGCAAAATATTGAACTGATTCGAAAACTTTTAAGTTAAACATTAATTTACGTCATAAATCATAGCAGAAATAAACAGTAAAACTATCAGAAGACATTTTCAGATGTCTGCAGTTTATAAATTAAATTTTAATCAAATTGTTGTGAATATTGAATAAAGACAGTAAAGGTATAAACGATTATCATTAGCATTAAATTTTAACTTATAATCGAAGTAAGCTTAAGCATCAATAGTAAAATTTCATTCTCCACTAATACTTAATAAACTACCACAAAAAAATTGCAATTTTTTCCTCAAAAAAAAAATTCAATGTAATCACTACGAAAATTTTTTTTTAAGAAAATTGATAAAATAAAAAATGTGAAAACTTGGTGAAATTAAAATTTGAGTACAAAAATTGACAAAAATTAAAATTAAAAATCAAATGAAAAAGAAGCAAAGAATGGAAACAAAAATAAATAGTACGAAATAATAATAACAGACAAATAAAAATGCAAGCATATCTATATTTATTTACACAAATATTATCTAATCCAATGTATCTGACTAAATATCATTTCTGCTTATTAGAAAATATTTGAGGTAAATTTAAAAATATAAAAAATTTAAAAATAAATCAAACTATTACAACCCAGTTATCGTTGCAATCATGATAAATGTTAAGTTTCGGATCAATTGTTGTTATTTCACTGGTATAACCCGAAATACGAAAATGACCTTTACTATCTGATTTACCTTTTGCCATTAGATCGTCCGTATCAATACCTGCAAATATCAGTGCTACCAAACAAACGATTATGAATTTAACATTCATACTTTTTACTTATTCCTCTAATTCATAGCAAATATTTCATTTTTTTAATCATGATTTGAAATGTATAAGAAGAATGAAAATGAAAAAATCAATGATTAAGTCATTGATCAAATCGTAATTTAAGAAAATAAACGAAGATAATTCTATTGATAATCCATACATTTCAATTATTAGCAAATTCGAAAAATATTAATATCTAAAATTTAACTTTTATTGTCAATTGAAACAAATTTATGTGCATGCAATACTGAAATATTCTCCATACAGTAAATTAATTTCAAAAATTAAAATCATTCAAACAATAGTGAATTCTCTTATCATCTAACAAATATTGTAGAAAACAAAAAAATAAAAATTCCTTTATAATTTTCACTTAATAATATTTCTAGTGATTTTGTTAATGTAAGCAAAATATGAATTTCTACAGCACACAAATGCTTCATCAATGTTTTATATTTATTTTGGTAATAGATTAACTGAGCAAATTAAATTCCTCAAACTTTAATTCTATAGTAAATAAAATCTTCCATTTTCTTTCTTTTTTTTCCTTTTCGTAATTAATAATAACAGTAATAGCAATAGTAATAGTAATAACAGTAATAATAATAGTTAAGTGCACCAAATATGCCGGAAAAATTTATTATTATTATTATTGTTATTATTATTTCTACAGTCGTAAGCAAAGATGGATAAAAGACACTGTGTCATAAAATCAAATTAATAGAATATCTGAAAGCATTATAAACAAATTTAATACTATGAAAAAATTTCATACTTAACTTAAATAATGAAAAAAGACGAAAAATTAGAAGCTGAAAAAGATTGATAACAAACCTCTATCATCATCATATAATTTGATAAGAACACCGGGAAGCGGTTTTCCATCACACATAAGCGTGCCTTCAATACCGGCACTTTGCGTTCGACCGATTAAGCCACCAAGTACACCAAATATGCCGGAGAAATTGAAAAGGCATAGCAATAAAATATGGAACATGATTCTACAATAATAATAATATACAAATCAAAAAATTGATTTTTTCAACTTATAATGGTCTGTTGCGATTATTATTATTATTATGATTATTATTATTACTATTATCATTATTATTACTTATTATTGTTATTATTATTATTATTGTTATTATTATTATTATTATTATTATTATTATTATTATTATTATTATTATTATTATTATTATTATTATTATTATTATTATTATACAGCCACAAACAAGGTTGGATGAAAAATATTGTGTTATGAAATCAAATTAATAGAATATCTAGAAGTATTATGAACAAATTTAATGCTATGAAATATTAAAATGTTAGTTTTAAAATATACTATTTAATGTTAAGGAGCTGCAAAAAATTTTTTTATTGGAATTTGTATTTTTTTGCAAATAATGAAAAATTCGTTAAACTAAGCTCACTTGTAAACTAGAATTATTTATTGAAAAGTGAGGAAAACAGGAGTTGGAAGAGTAGAAGAAGAAAGGTAAAAGAATTTGAAAAGTAACCATAATTGTAAATAATAATTGTAAATAAGGAAGAATCATAGCGGAAGAATGATCACTGATCATTTAGTGATAGTGACAGGATGAAAATATTTGATAAAATTAATGGTTAATCGATGATTGATTAGTCGCGCAAGAATAGATTGCGCATTAAAAACAGCTGAAATGATAACTTAAAATAAATTACGAAATGGAGGAAAATATTTTAAATGAATTATATACTTGTTTTATATTTTTTATATATAATTGTTTTATATCTTGCATAATTATGTATTCAATTATTTGTTTTTGTTGTTACTTTAAAATTGCTCCCAATTTTTTGAGGAATGAATCAATATATGATTCATTTTTGCTTTGTGAAATTTTTGAAATTATTTTAAAATTTATTTGGTGAACTTTGACATTTTTTTTAAATAAATGACTTGATAATATGAATAGAATGGTTGATTGAAGTAAATTTCTACATGCTAAATATTTTACTTTCAAGAGTAAATGCATTAATGATAATACTTTTAACAATATGTATTAATGATGTTTCTTTCAAAATTATGTGTATTAATAATGCAATTTTATAATATTGGTTACAATTTGGGGTTGATTTTTTCTTTTTTTGAAATTTAGACAGTAATTGTAACTTTCTCCTTTTTTTTACATTTCTTTTTTCTTTTGAACCTTAAGTATTAAGGATTTCTTTTCATATGATTCATCGATAATTTTTTTTCAAGAGAAACGAGAAATTAAAAAGAAAAATCGAAGTGATTTATTTGTTATCACAACAATATTTATTTGGTGGACGTCAAAATAATATGCATAGTAAGCAAAAAGGTCAAAGTATAAAAGTATTATATAAATATTTATCAAGTATTTATTAAAGCAGTGACATATTAATATTACTTCGATGTAATAAAACATCTTGATTATTGATATTCATGTTATGAAAATGATAGTTTATCCTTATCAAATGAACTAATCCAATTTTAATGGTCAAATTTTTACCCTCAAAATTAAAAAAAAAATTAAAAAAAATTGAATAAGGAAGAATAAATGTGCCAAATGACCAATGTAAAACTTTTATCATTCCAAGAATTTTATTTAATTCATGTAACTCATATTTCCTTTCTTATTTAACAATTAATAATCAAGAAAAAGAAATGATAGCATTAATGTAAAATTATTGATATTAATTTTCAAAGATGAAAATTAGTGAAAAGCAAAAATAATGTGTCATTATTCCATGTAATCAATCGTATTCTTTCATACAAGTGATAAAACATTTTGTAAAACATTTTTATCAACTAAGATAATCATTAAAGGTATATTGAGACATATGTACTTCTATTATCAACTATTTCAAATATCGAAAAATTTTAATTAATTTAAAACAAATAAATAATTCTGGAAATAATTTTACACGACATTTCATTTATACATTAGTCTCAGGAGACATGATTTTTTCTTTTTTTAAAATTCTTAATAATTATCAATTTATGTACTGCATCTTCTTGTTATTAATCACTAAAAAACTATTTTTATTATTTATTTCAGTTTTTGTAATCACAGATAGAATTTATGTTTAAATGTATTTGATGAAATTATCATTATTGATGATAGTTTTTTTTTATTAAACTCTATCAAATGAAAAATCCAATAAGATATATGCGGTAAATTTTATGTTCAATATTTCATTCCAAAAAACGATACGTTTCAATTCAGTAAGAGAGATGAAAGTGTTAATGAAATTTATTAATTAATCTTTTCTATTATTTTATTTTTAATTATTTTTTTTTCGCAATTGATTAATCTACGACTTATTTAAAATTTTATAAAAGACTTTTTTATTTAAAATATTATTTTAATAACTCACGGTTGTCGCAGAATACGAATTCTTTTCTTTAGCTTTGAACTAATTCGATATTATAAATAATATCATTTACTACTGTTCTTCATATTTCTTGAATTAAGTTAGGTTAATTAGTTTAGAAAATATAAATTATAAGAGGTAAAGTGCTATCAAAATGCTAAATTGACATACAAAACAATATATATATATATATATGTTTATTTTTATTGTTTAAAAATATAACCAAATTTAATAAAGTAGCAATTATGATAATATCAATGATTACGACAGCGTATATGTAAGAGTAATTACTGCAAAAAATATATTTGCTCGCCATTTTGTGTGATTAATTGTCAGATTATAATGGAAATCTATTGTTATAGAATAAAAAATGATATTCAAATTATCAAATGTAATTATCGAATTATTGATTGAAATATTAACAAATAAGAATGCGAATTGTTTCAAATTTGTACTCGATTTAAATAGCAAATTAGAAATGAAAGTCAATGTTGCTAAAGATATAAATCGATTCTGAATAAGAACCATTTAATATAATTATTGATTATCTAAGGATTGTTTCAGTTTTCAAGAGGATAAATTATCATTTAAGTGAAAAAATTATAAAAACTATTGAAAATTCATCATTGCAAAAAATTTAATCGGTCAGTTAATTTATTGAAATGAAAAATATTTTTTGAGCAAAAAATTTATTCAATTTTATTTGATAAAATAAATAAAATAATATTTTGAAGCATTTCATATACACTGATTGATTTTTTCACAAAATATGTTCAATTATTTCAATAGTAATTGCAATGTTATTTCTTCATTTGGTCATTTTTTTTTTCGGCTTAAAAAAAGAAAATCCTCAAAATTAATTATATAATCGTTATGATAAAATGTTGTAATAAAATTTACATTCATAGTAAATTGAAAATGAAATTTATAATAATAATAAAGAAATTGATGTTGAATACTAACTTAATTATTTGGCTGTTGAACAGGGTCATAGAAATAAGACTACTAATGAAAAGAGAAAAATTTATTTCAACTAATACCTTTAAATTTTTTAATAACTAATAAAGTAAAAATTGAATTTATTAATTCCAACTGGTTCAAATATAATTTGTTTCTACACATTAAACGCTTTTTTGATCATTTGCCGAAAAGTACACAGCGCAAAATAGTCTACCAATTAATATTTATCTGCTAAATGCATTCTTCTCAACCATTTTATGCTATCGAATTAAGCCATAGCAAAATAATAAAAGTACAAGTAGGCTATTTTGATTAATTCGAATTCAAAAAAGAAAAAAGGAAGAAAAGAAAAAAACATAGAGTCACTCAAATTAAATGTAAAATGTAAATTATATAAAATTAAAATACAAAAATATTGATCGTTTTTTCTTCTTTTTGTAAACAATTTACAATCGCATTTAATAATACGAAGATTTGCTAAAGTTAGCAAATTGAATTTAAAAATATTTTTCATCTTGAATATTTCAAATATTCAAGAAATACTTAAATGTTAACATGTGTTTATAATTTTATTAAAATAGCTTTCAATAAAATATTTTGAGATTATATCATAATAAATTACAAACCATATTTCATCCTATTGTAATGCTCAATTCGTATTTTCTCTAGGAATTCCTTGGTTAAAACCAATCTTACAGGTTTACTTTTAGCCGACTGATATATTTTGTAGTGTCGAATTTCGATTGCAGCCATAACGCAGCTGATAACAATTGCCAGTACCGCTCCCAGAATCAATACCGCATCAATCTGAAGTGTGAAATTTCAGGATGAAATTTCGATTTTCATGCTGCAATTAAAACTTCCTTAAAGCAAATAAACAACCAATGAACTATTATCAGTTCTCAGCAGGAAATTCAGACTAAATTAATCAATGTATTCACATATGCAACATGACATCATTATATTATTTTCTAATTAAAAGTTAATTTTAAAATTTATAATTTAAAAGTGCATATTTACTCATACCTTACTAAATATATTAAATAATATATGCTGTTGCTCTTCGTCAGAAAGCACTGCAAAATATGAACTTGTAATTATCAAAAATGTAATTATTGTAATGTAATTATCATCTCATTAATTAATAAAAAGTAAATTTTGAATAATTAAAAGTCAATTTTGAAATCCATTTCAGTTTACTCTTATCGTACCAAATGCATTTAATATCATCTTTGTTACTATCACTATATCATTTTCCAATTAAAAGTTAATTGTAAAATTTATAACTTAAAAGTGCATATTTACTCATACCTTACCCTACATATTAAATACCACATGATGTTGCTCTTTGTTAGAAAAGTAAAAAATAAATGATAAATGGAATAGTAAAATAAAAAAGATCGCTACTAATTATATTATTACTACTCTTTCAAATGTTAATCTGAAACCATACAAGAAGCTATTAATTAAAAAAAAATAATGTTTTTTTCGAAATTTTAAAAACATTTCACCTAATAGAAATAATTATAAATGAGTTAAATTTTATTTTAACCCTGAGATTTCATTTAATTATTGATAGTAAAGCAGAAAAAAATGAAAAATAGTTAAACAAAATCATAGGTAATTATATTACTACTACTGCTCTTTCTTTAATCCGTAATATCAGAAATAAAGAATTTTTCAGGGAATACACCATTTTTGCGTATTTATCATAAATTTTGCTAACATAAATAATAACATACAGTGCTTTGCAACGGTTTCAATTTGTTTTATTGTATCATTGACATTTTCAGCAAATGTTATCGTCTCATTGTGCATTGCTTTTATCATTGTTTCTTCCGGTTTTGTTAAATATTCAATTTCCTTTTCACTTATTTCAGATTGTTCTGGAACAAAAAAAAAATCAAATTTACAATTACTCCTCATTTTGCTCCTTGATATTTAGCAATGTTCTTATTACCCATTAATTAAAAATTTGGTTAAAAAACAGATGTATGACAAATGACATACTACTCAAATACTCCTTAACTATTATTCGATCAAGCTGACAACTTTCTTGAATTAACACTAAAGCAAGATCTTCGTCATCTAAAAAATAACAAAAAAGTTTAGTTTTTCTGAAATGTTTCGTATCAATTTGTTATCTATTTATCAATTCATGCTAATAAAACATCGAAGAAGATTGATTTATTTCTAGCAAAACAAAATGGACATGTTTAAAATAATCCATTCATGATAATCTATTGCAGTTACCCATCAATGATTACCCATCCATGATAACTTATTATAGTTATTCAATCATAATAATCTACTACAATAATCTGAACAATCTGTAATCTATAAGTCGATTATCGGAAACATATGCACTTTGATGCCTATCATACTGTTTTTTTTACTTAATTAATTTGCTTATCAAATTATTAACGTTAATTTCTTAATGCTTTGAAAAGTTAAATATCCGAATTTGTTTTTAACTCTTTCATTTTCCTTTTTCTTTGTTAACTATGCAATTAGCATTCAATTCATCATTCATTCTAAAACATATCAATAATACCATGAAAATTGGGAAATTTAACTTCTCCACCATTCCATTTCATTTCAACTTTCCAATTACTAATACTAAATGACCATTTAAAATGATTTCCATATTGATAATTACCAAGAATATATTGACTTTCGCCTGGAATGACAGAATTAAAAGTGTGAATTTTAAGTTTGAAGTTATACTAACGAATAAATTGCCTCTACTATAATTTTTATTGAGTTTTATAACAAATAAAATAAGAAAGAAATGAGATTACGAAAAATAGTGACAAAAATTCATGATAAATGATTTAAAAAAAGCTGAAAATTTTAAATTTGAGAAAAAATTATTGTTTTTCAAATTATATCATCAATTTTTCCTAACAAATTAATATTCAATAATTGACAATTATCAAGAATATATCGAATTTTGATATATTAACAAATTAATAACATTTCGACCAAAAATCTAGACTAATTTAAAAATTTTTTCTATTAAAATAAAATTTACTTTTTATTAAGAAAATATATATGCGTCCTATTTTTCCTATTAATTTAATATCATTATTTTTAAATAGTACAAACTTTGATTATAGAATGTTGCCCACCATATACCACTTTTCTTATCTAATTTAAATTCATACGAATTTTTTCGTTCTCGATTGATTATCGCTATAAGAGGCCTAAATAGTAATTGGATGAATATTATTCTTTTTCTTTTACATTATATCAAAATAAAGCTTTAACAACTAATGGTTTTCATTCCTATTAAATTATGATATGATTTAATTTGAGAGTCTTAATTCAATTGATAAATAAATTAATTTAATAAGTTCAAAAAGCTGTTTGAAAAAAGAAAAATTTTTGCAAAGCTAATAATTCATTTTTTCTATGAATGAAATTTTCATCATTTCACATTTTGACATATTTCCATAATTGTTGAAAACTTTTGACAGATAAAAAAATTACGTTCTAAATTAAATCTCTTACAAATGCTTCTAATTATTCAATTAATCCTTTCAACTGAAAATTTCAAACCCCTTGCATTGTTTAGCATCATACGGATAGAAAATTTCAATTTCGATATTATAAAATATATCCGAATTTAACTGTAGCAATTCATTTTGCATACCCAACAATTGCTTGTAATATTTAAACTGCAAAAACAAATACGTGCAAAATTTTAGATGAAGCAATCAATCTTTTTTTTTCGAAATGTTTAAAAATGTTAATTATTGATTTTTCTAAACAGTTGTAATGAATATTTTTACAAATATTCGTGTGCTGCTCAAAATATAAATTTTTATTCAAACTTATCAATTTCTTCCATTTGAATTTGAAAAATTTCAAATTGTAAATTAATCAAAATATGGACAAATCTTCCTTTTCACCATTTCTCAAATAATTTCAGATAGATGCATTGAATGTAATTAATAAATTAGTTAAATGATAGTTTTAAACGAAAGCAATTTTATTAGCTGACATATATGCTGCAATATTTAGAAAAGACTGTAATTAAAATGATAAAACGTGCTAGCATTTCACGCAAGTATTATTTCAAAGGATTTTTTCGTGCCATTTGACTTACGATAAACTTTAATTTTTTTTTTTTTTTTAAAAAAAGGAAATTAATATTTCTTACCACTGCAAATGATTCTTTTACGATAATCAGTGAAATGATAACAAAAACTATTAGGCACATTCTGTAAACATAATATTGATTTTCATCAGATGTTTATATTTTTGAATAAATTTAAAATTGTATATTACTATCACGTTAGCCGTCAAATAATGGAATAATGATTGTAAGTTCGAGAAGTAAATTTTAGCATTCCAGAAGCCAATATTCAATCATTTAGTAATATGATCAACATGAGACTATCATGATTACTTGCAGAAAATATAGCTAAGAGAAAGAGATGATTTTTTAATTATCCTTTAAATTCCTGTTTCAAAAACAGAGAAGAAAACACTTATGAAAGCTTAAAATTTCCAAAATTTTCAATTTTTTAAATTTTCATAAATATCTTTTAAATTTCATTCATATTTATAAAATCTGACAAAAAATTTGAAACACGAATTTAATTGTTATCACTTTTAAACATAATTAAATTGACTAATATTGAAAATGGAAATAATTTAATGTTTCTTATTTGAACAATTCCTAATTCATAACTTTCTTTTTTTTCCACAATTTTATTTTTGCTCTTTTTTAAAAAATTTTGACTGATTAATTTTCCTATAAAATCTTCCCAGCAAAACTTACTCGCTATGCATGTTCCATTTAATTTAACAAAGACTCCATCTTTTTACAATTTTAACAATGCCAACAGCAACCGTTTTTGATTACTATAAACTTTAACAATAATCAATGCATTTCTTTTAGCGAAATTTTTATTAAGTTAAAATTGTATTGCTTTTTCGTTTGAATTTCATCGAACCTTCTTCTTTTCCTTCTTTTTTTGTTCTGAAATTTCAACATTTGTGATTAAACTTGACAAAAATGTTTCAGTTGAAAAATTTTCAGGTAGTGTTCGTCATTTACAAAGCTGATCAATCTATCAGTGACATCTGTCATTGCTTACGAGGAATGATGGTACAAATAGAAAATTTTCCAATTCATTAAATTATTAAATCATGATGACGTAATTATTCTAAATGATGTGAAAGAATGAACGAAATTAGTTAATGTTCAAATGATATTCATTTCTGTTTCAAACTATCCTTTCTGCTTGAAAACAAATTTGTGATATGTAATTTGACCACTCTCTGTTTGAATGCATAGTGAATTCGATTTAATTTAATTTAATTTGCCAGTTTCTTTGTTTCATTTAGTATTGTTTTTTTTTTTTTTTTTTTTTTTTTGCTATTATATATCATCATTTACTTTTTGTAGTTATCTAGAAGATAAGAAAGAGAAGCTGGAAAAGTTTGAAAAGCCAAAAAAGATGAAAAAACAATTACTAGAAGGATCTGATGTTAAGTTAATCTTGAGTGTGCATTATCGAGAAATCATATAAACTACAGATGTTATGATTAATAAAACATTTATTGTTTATATAATTTTCAAGTAGTAGACAACATATCATAACTATGTGAATTTCTAATTTCTACTGGCTATGTTAACATTTAAAAATGAATTTTAATTAATTCTACCAACTAAATGCATACTACAATGTTTTTCATCTCAAAAAAAACCAATATTGATGACTAAAAATAATAATGCGATCAATTTAATTCAAATATTAAAAAATAAGTAATTGAGTACTTCCTTGTCTTTGAAATAAATGAATAAAATGGTGAAATGGAAAATATAATTAAAAAAAGTTGTCTTTTTTCTGTTCCTCGATTTTTTATAAATTACAAGAAAATATCTTTCCTTTATTATTACAGTTCACAAATTCACACACTTTACACTTTTCAATTATGATTAATCCTAGCTGCATAGCATTTTTGATAAATATATATATATATCAAAAATTGAATATCATTGTTTTAAATAATAGCTATTGTCGTGATATTGTATGTAATTGTAAAAACAAGCTTTAAATGAAAAATAATTTATAGTGATAATCTTTACAATTTATTTTCTATCTAATATTTGGCTTATTATTTTCAATTTATTTATTGTAACCAGTTGATTGCTTTCGATGACTTACGTAACAAAAATAAATTGCCATACAAATTAAATTAGCTAAGTAATGAAGTTAACTTCATAGTTTGCAAATTAAGCACAGAAATGAGCAAATATTCAAATATTTGATCATATGGATGAAAATTAATGACGATAATTGAATATTATTATTTTCAGTTTCTATGCAAAAAACATAGGAAATTTTATTTTTCAGCTAAATTATTAACATTCCTTAAAATTGTAATAAACTTTTATCGTCCACTGCATTTACTATTTTGAATCCGAAAATTTTTATAGTTTATATTTTAACTAGCTAAATTTTTTTCCTTCTCAACTCATTGAAGTTTTTAATAAAAGTGAAGATTAATGATTAACAAAATGTTAACTCATTCTTACTATATTACTGTATTATTTCTAATACTATCATTATTCTGTCAAAAATGCGAAATGATCAATATGATTGACATAAGAGATGAAAATCATAAAGCTACGAAATACCTGGCCATTCTACTTTTTATGCTTTTCTTGCTTTACGGTATTATTAGTAATACACTGATGACCGTATTATTCTGTAAACAACAAGACAATCATTACGGTCGTGAATTTATACTTATCACATCACAATTGATTATTTCTCATTTTATGGCTTTTCTCCCACAAATAGTTGTTGTACTACCTGAATTATTATGTATTAAAAATAATTCATACGGTAAGTTACTTTTATTTACATTTCTTATTGTTTAGCGTTAGTATTAGCTAAATATTGATTGAAATAATCTATTTAAAAATGGTTAAAAAAAATGAGATTATTACTAATGAAATGTGGTAATTATAGCTGATTTTTTATTTTGGTTACAAAATACTTCAGTGATACTATTTAATAACTAACAATCAATAGCAATCATTTTTGTATTTTTCTCGAGAAGCAAACACTTAATCTTTTTCTAGAGATTGAACGTAATAATAGAAATGATCTGTAAACCTATATCAAATGTCTTCTAATAGCAAATTCAATTTAATTCAAAAATTTGAATTGGAAGTTTCAGTAATGCATTCTATAACACTCTTAAAGAATATATACTTCATTATGCCAAACTTTTTTGAGGAATGTTGAAGTGAGAACAAATTCATTGTAACATACAAAAAAATTTTTTTGAATAACTAATTTGCTTATGTTTTATTTAGCAAACGAAACAATATGGATCAATCATGCATTCTCAACTTTCGATATTTTTTCATTTTTTTCCATCCTTCATTTTTTATTTCTGTTGACGCTAAATCGCTTTGTGGCACTAATTTTACCAAAATATTATCATTTTTTTGAGTCAACAAAGCTGCATTTTTTAATTGTTTTTCTATGGTTGTCACTTCTAGGTATGAATTATTGATATCACTCAAGCAATAATCAAATGATTTTTTTTTTCAAACAATAACTGCTAATTAATATCTTCTATAATTGATACTTTTTAGGTATAATTTATCATTTGTTTAAAAAAGATTTGCTATATATCAGTATTCGAAGTTAGAAACGAATCATCCCGGAATTTCTACTTAGGCAGCAAATTTTGTAATTCACACTGGATTTCTTAATTCTTGATTATTTTATTAATAACAAATATTAATTTGTAGCGTTCATATCTATCGATTTTTATTATTGCACCAGAAGTTTCCTTGCTTGGAATTTGAGTTGGGAAACGGATTGTTTACAGTCAAACATAATAAGCAAGATTTGGTGGAGGTTAGATTATCAATTCTATTTTTTTCCTTATTTTTATCGGATATTAATTTTAAACCTCCAATAACTAAACTGCAAATTTTCATTTCATGATTTTTGATCGTTTAAAAAATTTAATCTAATGAAAAGTTTCTGTGTTACAGGAGCCAATGTCTTTTCATTTCCTCACTGTCATGGTAAAATTCAGTTAACTTTAAAATGTTAAAACAATAATTAGCTGTTTAAATACTGTAGGATGACGTATCTTTGGGCCCTATTCATACCTGGTGCAATGTTTATCATGTATATTATGATATTCTGCAGTATACGTCATAAACGTCATTTTGCAACAAATAGTAATCAAAATCAAAGTTTGTAATACTAAATTATTTCTTTCTTCTTTATATAATAAAAGTAATTAAAAAATTTATTGACTACTTCAAAGTCAGTTATAAAAATTTTGCTATTAAAATTTGCTGAATTAGTCAATTTTTTTCATTAATCATAACTTAATCTATCATTAATTGCCAAAAATATTCAGGAATTATGAAAAGATGTATCAAACATAAAACAAATGCAGCAAAAATTCATCATTACGAATGGTCAATGTTAATTCAGGCTGCATGGAACTGTGGAATATTAGAAATTGGAATTATTATTTTTAACTTTCTACCACCAATGTCGATTAAAATTTTCGGCGAAAAAGCTAATATACCATCAAAAATTTTCATAAATTGTTATTTTATTTTCATCTGTTCCATAACACCTACTGTTCATTTTATTTATAATAAGAGAGCACGTGACATCATAAAAACATCACTTCTATCATTAAATATAGTTGACAATTGGATGGTTAAAAAAATAAGGCAACTAATTAAGTTATTAGGAAACAGAGAATAATGTGACAAGTAGTAGTGGCTCGAAGTATAAAATAATATATCTAAAAATACTTTTTTGGGAATATTTCTGAGAAAATTTGTTATAGGTGTAACTTGAAACTATTTGTGAGAAAAATGAAACATTTATTATGTTGTATTTATTATTATTGATGCTTTAAATTAAGCTAAATTATTTTTGAAAAAATTTTCATACATTTATTTACACATGTCACAGCAAATTTCAATATATTAAGTAAAGACTAAATTAATAAAATTGATTGAAAGTTTAATCATCATAAATTTAAATATGTTTTATAACTTTAATTTGTTTCCTACGTTGATACTATCTATCTATTCTAACATTTCTAGCAACAATTTCATTAGCTCCATAAGAAATATCATACTTTTAAGAACATAAAAAAGCACAGATTGGCAAAATTTCAATAATATTTATAAAACAACACTGTAAGTTAATTTAGTGGTTCAATTTGATCTATAAGTGATTTCATATATTTAATGCAAAATACTCAGATAAAATAATAACTGATATGATCAGTTCGATTTTAACGATTTTTACGAAAATTATTAATACAAGAAAATGTTAAATATCCTTAAAAAATAATTATTAAAAAAGAATCAAAAAAAATATTTAAAATTGATATGAAAGAAATACTTTATTGTCCATATTTTCGAAAAACATTATTTATCTAAAAGTATTACAATTATTATTTATTCATAATTGAGTAAAATTGTTTTTGGAAACACGTTTCCTGCAGAAGTATATACATTGTGTTGAGACAGTTCAGAATTATACATTAAAAGAGATGGTCTAGACTTACAGAGACTGTTTAGAACTGTACGTTAAAAGAGATGGTCTAGACTTACAGAGACTGTTTAGAACTGTACGTTAAAAGAGATGGTCCAGAATTACAGGGACAGTTCAGAACTATACATTAAAAGAGATGGTCCAGAATTACAGGGACAGTTCAGAACTATACATTAAAAGGGATGATCCAGAATTACAGGGACAGTTCAGAACTATACATTAAAAGGGATGATCCAGAATTACAGGGACAGTTCAGAACTATACATTAAAAGGGATGATCCAGAATTACAGGGACAGTTCAGAACTATACATTAAAAGAGATGGCCCAGAATTACAGAGACAGTTCAGAACTATACATTAAAAGAGATGGTCCAGAATTACAGGGACTGTTTAGAACTGTACGTTAAAAGAGATGGTCCAGAATTACAGGGACAGTTCATAACTATACATTAAAAGAGATGGTCCAGAATTACAGGGACAGTTCAGAACTATACATTAAAAGGGATGATCCAGAATTACAGGGACAGTTCAGAACTATACATTAAAAGAGATGGTCCAGAATTACAGGGACAGTTCAGAACTATACATTAAAAGAGATGGTCCAGAATTACAGGGACAGTTCAGAACTATACATTAAAAGAGATGGTCCAGAATTACAGGGACAGTTCAGAACTATACATTAAAAGGGATGATCCAGAATTACAGGGACAGTTCAGAACTATACATTAAAAGAGATGGCCCAGAATTACAGAGACTGTTTAGAACTGTACATTAAAAGACATGGTCCAGAATTACAGGGACAGTTCAGAATTCTACAGTTGAGATGATCCGGAATTTTAGAAAGTTCAAGATTCCCTTGTTACTTCTTTAATTCAATTCAACTTTTTTTTTTTAAGCTGAACTGATTGTAACTGCCAGCTATGCTGAAATTCAATGAATTCATTGTCACACTTTATAGTGTCTCTTTTCCATGCTCAATAAAATTGATTAATTTGTCAACAAGCTAATTTATGAATGTTCTAGCTTCATTTTTTTTTTTGCCGAATTCATTGTTGTTTCCAAACAGTTTTGCATGTTATTTCTCTAAAGTCAGTACAGATGGCAATGAATATTATGATGATATTCCAGTTCATACGGAATGTTCATTCTTTTTGTGTGTTAGTTTGTTGCACAGTCTTTAGATTTCACAGTTATTCGTTAACTCTTATCTTACGGCGCTTTTTCCCATCAGGCCGGTTAATAAAGCCTTGCGTATAAAGGCTTCAAGAAGTTTTGACATAATCAATTGATCCCTAACCATTGATTGAAATTATTTTACGATTAAATGATGCTGGTAAGAGATACCATGCATTTTTCTTGTATTCCAGTAGTTATTTCAAAATAATCACCGCCACTGATAAAATAGGCTATGTTATGAGCCGTGTTGAAATCAATATTTAAAAATCAGAAGTGTTTAATGGAAATTCTTTGAAAAATATGGCAGTAAATGAGGAAGTGGTTTTATAATGTAGCTGTGAAAAAACTATATGGTATATTAATACCACAAATTTTGTTGCATTTGAAAAGAATGTTAAAATCAGTGAAAGAGAAAGTGCAAAGATTATAGATGAAGTGTTTAGATTTAAAATTAAAATTAATTAAAATTGAAAAAATGGACATTTGAGTTATGTTATCTTTGTGAAAAATGACTCTTTATTTTTAGTATAATAGAAATTACGTTTGCATATTGAATAAATAGCTCTGAACTTAAAGTTATATGAATCCAATCCTGAAAATGTTGAAAATTAGTTTGGTTTGCAGAAAACAAAATTAAAAACTCAACTTCACAGAAAAAGAAAAAATTGCTTTATTTTTATATTTATATATCAAAAAATTCTGCAAATATTTCTTAATTCTATAAATTGTGAATGCAAACTTTGAGAATTAACTTAAAATTAATTACAGGCTTTCCTATCAATTTCATACATTTTCATGAAACTTTAACGATTAGCCTTTACATCACAAATAATTGCTCCTTAATTAATTAATTAATTAATTAATTCTCATCAAAATTTGACTTAAATAGCTACACAATTTTTAAGTATTCATTTAAAAGCATTCATTAATTCAACCATTAAATAGTATTTCAATGTCAGGATTGAAGAGGTTCAGTGAAAGAGTGCTCGTTTCCCAAGGCTTAACAGCCATGTACTTTTTTAACATTTCATCGATACCACCTTCATTGCATTTATCCTCATGACATGCGCAAATTCGCCAATGATTATTTGGTATTGCACTTGCAAGACACATTTCAAACTATAAATTAATTTGTGGTTTAACATTAATAGTGAATCTATCACTTCGGAAATGAGAATTCCTTCAAAATAGTTTACATGCTTCAATTTCCTTTTATTTTACACTAATTAATTAAGAGTAGTTTTTTATATTACCTCACAGTACTCCGTGATCTTTTCATCACTGAATTGTCCTAAAAAAGGTAAACGATCAATTGGATGAACTAGAATGCCCGCGTGTTGCCGTACGAATGACTGGAAATCATCTTGACAGCCACCTGCTTCAACGACAAATTTCCCTGACTGATCTGAAAATATGGATTCAATATGTTATTCTGAAAGTGATGAACTGACAAGAAATTTTCGTTGTTGAAGTATGGGTGTTGAATACTTTTCCCAGCATTAGTATGAATTTTGAATTTGCACATGTCATGAGGATAAATGCAGTGGAGGAAAAAAAAAAGTGTCATGTTTAAAATTCTTGAGTTAAATGATCTCAGGTTAATTTGAACTTTCCTTACTAGATTCATATCTGAGTGCTTTTACAAATTTAGCTAGTTTTATTCAAAATCTTGTTTTAATCTATGCTAATTTGAGCTAATTCTTCGCATGTCGCATGTAAAATACTCCTTTACTTTTCCATGGTTCTAATTTTAAAAGTGGATTCGAAAATAAACCAAAATACCCATAGTAATAGCCGAAAAGCAACAACTATTGCCGATCGTGCATTCATCATAATCCCATTTTTTGATTGTTCCGTTAACTTTTCGATAAACCAAACAGTCGTTTGTAAAGTCTATTGACTTCAAAGACGGATTTCGCAATGAACCAAATTGTATTTTAAACAATGTCAACACTAAAATCGAATATTACAATTTTTCAAATTAAGGATTACATTAAAAAAAAGCTTTATAATTTAATCTCTGCAGTAAATCCATGAAATCGCAAAGATTATCTTAAGTAATCGTTTACTAATAGTGAATAATTTATTATATTTTCATTTTGACTTCAGAAAAAAAAAAACTAATAATAAGAATAATGATAACAATTAATAATAATAATAAATAATAATAATGAGCCTATAATTATTGCAAAGTTCATTGTGTCCGTTTCTACAACTGTTTTCAAATTTCAAGCAGTCTGTTATCGATAGCACTTAATTAAAACTGTCCTGCAATTTCGATTTGATCTCGTATAGCAGTTACAATAAAGAAATAAGTAAAGCGATAAATTAAAAATGGAGGTTAAATGAGAGGTGTCAACATGAAGCGAGTATCTAGACTAATCAATTCGTTGAATTTAACGACCAAATTCAACAACTTAAATTTAACAATTAATAAAATTTCAGATACGTAGTTTAATTTGTTTAACAACTATCATTTACAATATTTTCTCAAAGTAATGGTTTTGGAGATGAATTGAAAATCAAAATGAAGTGAAAGTGTGAACTAAAATAATGAAGTGACATAAAAGCCTATGTTGCATATTTCACCACCGTAGTAAAATAGCAGCAACAGAATGAAATTAAACCTTTATAAGAGTTTAGTGTTAAAAAGATGGATGTTGAAAATTGATTTTTGACTTTAGCAGATCATTGATTATGAAGAATTTAAATAACATCAGAAGACATTTTGGGATAAAGGAACTATTTGAAAGTATACGCAAAAGGTATAAATGATTGGCATCAAAGCAAGAAAATGGAAGGAAGTACAATTTGATGAGGTCACCCATCCTATGCACAGAGGATATCCATTAGATTGCATAATTTATTAGCTCATTCGCTTTATGCAGTCTTTCAATTTATGACATCAATTTATATATTCCTCTTAGTTCACATAGTTATGTTTAAAATTTTATAAAAAATTAAGACTATTGAAAATTTCAAATATATTCCCGTCACTTTTTAATTCTTCAATATTCTATTGACTTGACCTTTAGGATTTTCAAAATGATTAAATAATGCTTAATTTTAACTTCTATTGATAAATTACACCGTTAATTTAACTGATAATTGGTATGATATTAGTCAATTAGTCAATAATTGTAATTTGTAATGCTTCACTGATAATATGAGAAATATAAAATTAATGTCCAATTAACAGGACTTATTATCATATGGAGAGTAATTAATGAAAACCAATCCGAATAATTAATGACGATTTTAACCTACGATCAGAGCTCAAATGAAAAAGAGTAAGCATCAATAATACAACTTAATAGTGTCTTTTTCAGATTATTTTTCTACACGAAGATTTGTCACTGCTCTAAACTTTTTAATATTCCACTCTTCTCTATCTTAAATTTGAAATGTTTCTACTTTCAACGGTTTTATTAACTGAAGAGCTGATAAGCCAGATGATGAGAAATGAAATGTATCAAATATTTTTAAAAATGCATATAGGAAAGAATTTTCATTCAACCACTTAGATACGTTGAACGTTTTGCTTCTTTTCTCGTTCATGGCAGTAAAAACATTAGTAATTACAGAATTTTGGAAGTATTTAAATTTAATTTTCCTTTTCTAAACTAATTCATTATGGAACACCAATGTGGGTTGTATAATAATTTACCAACCAATCAAGCACAATTCCTCTTAAATGCAATCTTCAATTTCATTCCAAGCAAAACAATCAATTTGATTGATTCGATGGTTTAGATCGTTAAAAATTTTGCTTTCTTTAAATTTTCCTTTTAAATTTTCTTGTTAATTTTGCTTTTAAATTTCTTTTTTTTCAAATTTTCATTTTAATTTTGTTAATAAAATTCGGTCTTCATTTTTTTAATAAAATTTTTTATGTTCCTTAAGACACCAAAATCCTTTCTTTTTATCTTAATTTTGAAAGTTTACGTGAAATTTTCTAACCATTTGTTTTTTATTAGAGAATATATAATTTTAAAGCAGCAAAAATGATAAATATTTGATTCGCTTTTATAGGAAATCTTCTTTTGGATTGATTAATAATTAAACAATAAACTATAATGCTCGTGTAACAGTTTTTCAAAAATTGAAGTGCGTTAAAGCCAATCGCTTTGCATATTTTGTCATTCAATCCATCACCAACATCCACATTTTCTCAATTATACATGTACAATTTCTCCATCGGTGATATTTTTTAATAAATAAAATTGAAATTTTTTATTGTCAGTAGTATCGACATTAAATCATTTTTCTTCCTAAGGCTATTAGCTTTAATTTTCATTTGTAATAATTCAGAGAAGCAAAGAAAAAAGTTTAATAAAGTACTTACTTTTATTTGTCATCATTTCAGTTCTCAATTACAAAAAGAGCATTGAAAGCCTAAAATTTTTATAATTCATTTGGCTAATTCGATCACTAACACTTGCTGATTTGCTATTATCTCAAAGTTAAATCCGTGAATTGTCCAAATTGGTAATTTCTTCATATAAGAATAGATTAATAAAAAATTTAAAAGTTAATAGACTAATAAAAATTTTAAGAGTTAGTAGATTAATAAAATTGTTTCTAATCACTTCATATTTAGTTCCAATTAAACTCAAAAATACAATTTCAATTATCAAACTTATTAATTCTTAAGAAAAAATCGTGTTTATAGAATTCGTTGAATTAGTGCATGAAGAAATTAATCAAAAAAAGGAAAGAAAGTAATCTGAATTAAAATAGAAGAAGCAAATAGTGATAAGTTCAGTTTCTAGAGATAGTCCAGAATGCTGCATTAAGGATAGTCCAGAATTGTGAACACTGGAAATTGAGTGAAGTTCTCTAACAACGATCATCATGTTCTACTCGGAAAAGTTTTGTGATCTCTATGCACTGTTACAATTGTCTTTCTGATTTCGTTTTACTTCCTGTTATTAAATTTCTTTCCAAGAAACAACATTCTGTTGTTTTTCCCATTTTTTTTTTGGATATTTTTTATTGTGAAACAATTTTATAACTCCATTTCCTACCATCATTTTACATCGTTAATTGCAAAATTTTTAATTCAAACAAAATTTTAAGAGTCAAAAATTTCTATTATTTAGGAAGTTTTTTGAATGAATTGCAATACATTATTTGTAACATATCTTTTAAGCAATGCTTTATATTAGTTGTGTCATTTTTCTGAGGTACTGTTTCATTTTAAAATGCAAGTGTTGACTGGAATGAAATTTGAAGAATATATGAGCAATTTTAAAAATAATAGGAAATGATGTCTTGAAATAAAATTTAGTTTGGCGCCGTATGCTGATAAAACGAATGCAACAAGTTTCGACACTAAAATTTCATTTTTTTCTGATTTGTTTTTGGTTGTAAATTTTGCGCAAATATCGTTGTGTTTCATTGTTGCATGCAATGTCCTCATTTAAACATATCTAAGATATTCTCTGTTTTTTAGGAATTTTAAATTTTATTTTGTTCTCTTTCTCCTCATTTCAAGCCGTTTTCGTGTGCTGCTCTTCGATAAGCTTGAAAATCATCATTCATACAGGAAAGATAGTTATCTCGAAGAATTTCTTTCTTGCTTTTCTGTTTATCCTTCTTTTATTAATTTTTTTAATGCGTGGAAACTTTTCAAACAAATTTCTTCTAATTTTCTACGAAAAAAAATTTTCTCTTTCAATAAATTAATTGCTGAAATTTTAAGCTATGGCCAGTGATTGTCGAAATCTTAACCTGTGGCCAGTTTTTTCGGAATTCTTAGATTATGCAAATGTCATCAAAATTGATAATCCTGCCGAAGTATTGTGACTACAGTACCATGTGTTGGCCTTTAACCTATTAACTTAAACTGCTATCATTTCATCTATAGCTCCTTTTTTCTGTGATTCACAATTCATTTAGCATTGGTTGCTTTATGATCTGCATAAAGTAACACTGTAATAATGCTACGAATTTTATTTAATACTGAAATACACAAATATCTAATTGATGAATGCTTGTAATAAAATTTTGTAGTTTGAATCTGTTATTTATAAGGAATCCACGCCGCATGAATTGAATCCAATCTATCGAAAAGATGCAGTAGCAGGCTGGAGCTAAAAATTAGTAAAGTTCAAAAGTTTAAGAACGAAATCTTAAAAATCCAATCAATTAAAACGGATGATCAAGAATCAGGCCCGTACCAAAGTGTAAAATTGCGCATTAATCCAATTACAGTCAACATTCGGATTTCTGCGTGGCGATGGCGCATCGGTTATAGGCCATATATCCTGACCGTATAGATGACGTTCACTTTGCCACAATCCATAAGCACAATTTTGCTCGAAACAAAGGCGCAACTCCTCATTATCTATACACTGAATATCTTGATGCATCTGAAAATAATTTTTTGTATTTTATAATTTATGAAAAGTTTCAAAGTTTTTCAAAAAATTTAAATTGTTTCTGTTTAAGATGACATCTATTTTAAGATGACAGTATTTTGGGAAATTTTTTCCAATCATTTGGAAAAAATTTCCCAAAATTTTTATACTAAATGATGTAAATAATTTTATCAGTAAGCATTAATAATTTAAAAAGTTCCTTATTATTTTATTACATACCCGCATAAGTGTTTCATTACCACAATTGTATCGGATAACATTCAGCAAACTTTGCATATTCACATGTGCTTCACGACGAAAATAATACATCAAAGCGATACGTAGAACATCACATTCCGAACGGACCGGTAAATTGTCACGTTTCAGTAACTCTTCCACAGCTGCTTGATCCAGTTGTGCAAATCGTAGATCCAAAACTGCCTCAAATTAAAAGTAGACAAAGAGATGGGAGAAATAGGTAATACTTAATGTGAAATAATCAATAATTTCGAAATCTTAGTTAAAATATAGCTATAACTTTCGGATTTGGCATACCTCTTCCAAAGAACGCATCACATAACTGAGCACAAAATCTTTTGCTCGAAGTGATAAGTCAGATTGTCGATGACAGCTTATATTCCAACAATCCAATAAACAGTTATGATCAGCTGCTTTTTGAATGATAAATTTTTCAATTATTGCTCTCATTGATGGTATCTATTAAAATGAGCATTCAATATTTTTCATATTTATGCAATTACAACAGATTTTAATTTCAAAATAAAAGATTTAATTTCTTACTCTAAATTTTTTTTTAATAAAACGAACCTGAAGTTTACAGCACAAGGCTAGAAGTTCAGGAATTTCAGCCAATGAACATGGTAGGATACCACTGTAGAAGAAATTAATCATACGACGAATAGCGTTGGCATCATAATTGGTGAGGTGATCGATGATCAATGTCACAGGTTTCTTTTGTGCTTTCATTTCTTTTAAATATTGTCGACGAAAATATCCGGAATGAGCTGTTGCTATTTCCGAATGAATCATTATCGTACTGTTGTCACTAAGCTAAAAAACAAACAAACAAAAGTTTAATTATATATTTACTATCATTATTGTGGAAATTGTACTTTATGAAATTTATGATTAATCAACTCTTTAATTTCAACACATCTCTCAAAATCACGAGAGATTTTTCAATTTATGATAAGAAATTTTTCTTTTATTTCTTTATTTCTATTTTATTAAGTTTAAGCACAGATTTACCACCAAATATTTGATAATAAATTTAATCTAAGTTATATTCATCAATCATAAGCGATTAGTATAATAAACGTATTAATGATTAATTTCAAAAGGATGTCTAAATTCGAAGTACATCGAATATATTTTAAAAGAAGTACCTTAATGGAAATATCCGCTTTTGGTTTCTCATTCGAAGATTGAATATAATCCAAATAATGCGACAGCTTAAAATAAAAATTCTATTCCATGTAACAGTGCTTTCATCTATTATATTTCCTGTTTAAATCAAAATTTTATCTAAATAAACTTTGAAAATTTTTGCTAATAACATAAAAATAAAACAATTATTTTTCAATTACCAATATTAATTTTACCATGAATAATTGAAAAAAAAAGATGACACCTTAGCTTGATGTGCAAGTAAGTGGAATCTATCTGGATTCCACGTTAATCGATATTGATTTTGTTGAAGCATTTCTCAATTCTTGATTCTTGTCTTTTTTTAATGAAAATATAATAAACGAATACTTTCCTACGGCAACTGTATTGGAATTTATTAGAGAACTTCTTTTGCAAGAAATTAAATTTGAAATGAAAAGACATATGTTAAACGCAGAATATTTTTCACAGAAACTTAATAGTGATTTGAAAGATTGAAATTGTTATCATTTCTAACTTTTAATTGCATTACTTTTTAGGAACGAAAAAGAAATAGAAAGCAACCGTACAACGATATTACACTTCAGCCGAATGAATAACTGTTTGTGAAGTTAATAAAATTTTGAACCAGTCTTTAAATAGTACATATTTTTGCATATTTGATTTTTGCATAAAAGAAAAGAAAAACGGATTCAAATTTACGTAAAAGTTGCGATCTTGATTTAAAACTTTTTATGCACAAATTAAAGCTAAATAACTCGATCATCATTTTTTGGAATTTTGCTTAATTTTTATATCGTATTTCATAATTTTTAAACCACTGGAATTAATTATTAGTTCGGAAAGCTCTAACATAATTTTCAAAAAAAAAAATGTATAATAATTAATTAAAAAGTTATCAAAGATAGAACTAAATATTTTTAATAAGATTAAAAAATGAGGAATGGTGAAGTGAACTACACATATAAAAAATATTGTTGTGCAAGATAGCAAGTAATTTTTAATTCTTTTTAACTTTTATTGCCATTAACTTTATGCCAAATATTTAATCCAAAAAAGTATTGATGTAAACATAATTGCCAGATTCTTTGGTGCTAAAGCTATATTTAAATGGAAAAGAAAAAGATATGTTTAAGCTTCAAATCATATCTCAGATATTTTTTTACTCTTTCTCCGATACCGAATGTGAAAAAAAAAAAAAGGTGACTAATAAATAACTTTTTCATAAGATGTTTTACTAATGATACTTTCTAATGGTTCCAAGAATTGAATGCAGTAATTTGTAATTTAGTAAAGATTAATCTTTATGCCAGCATTAAATTACAATAAAGCAATTAAAAATTGTAAAAAATCGAACACAATTAACAAATTGTTAGATTTAAACCGTAAATTCATTAATTTGGATTTTTCCTGAAGTAAAAATTCATAATCAAACAAAAATTCAAAAAAAAAAAGAAAATGCAGCTTCGCACTTAGATGTTTTGAATTAATTTTAATTGATTTTGAAATATTTCAAAACAAATTTTAACTAATAAAATAATTAATTTAAAATATCCATATCTGTTGAAATTTATCGCCACATTTATATAGTGCTTAAATTTGTACTCTCATTGCTAATAGATTTACTTCCAATTCGGGACTTTGTTGTACTCATAGATAATCCTGCAATCAAAAAAATTAAAATTTGACTCGTTCACAATCATCAATTTAGTCTATTTTACATTTGTTATCTTATGTGCAGCGACTGTTTGCTATTTGAAATGAAATTAACTGTGTTCATAGATTTTAAACTGACTTCCATTCTACTTTCTTTGCTAATTTAAAATATAATTTCATTGAATTTCAAATAGAAAATTTAAAACTTTACAACAAAAGAAAAGAAATAGAAGAAATTAGGTAGATTAATTGACCTTCTATGGTCATTTTATCTTTATCTTTTGTTTTACTTCTTTCCTTAGCTGTACGAATCCTTGATATACCAATGGCTAATTCCAATATTGCAACAATTGTAAGTATTACTATCACAATCGCCATAATTATCAGTAACATCGGAAATCTAGTTTTTTTTTATATTTAGAAAATTATTATAAACTTTTTTAAAAGTAATCATAAATTTTTTTAAAAAATAATCAAATTCATTATAAAGTATTCATAAATTTCGAAATTTAATAAAGTCATACAACATTTATTATTTTATAAAGAAAAAGAAAATTTATACAAAACAATCAAATTTTTTTTTTAAATTAAATATTGTTACTAGTATTTCAGTATTAAAGTTCTTCCTCTTTTTTTTTGCGTAAGATTAAATTATAAATAAATATTCTTACTGGCCACATTGAAAGAATATCATATGCTGTAAATGTTTGAATGCAGCTGTTTTAATTACTTCCATATCATCATCTGGTACCAATTCACAATCCAAATTAATTCCCAATATATTACACTTATTTAAGCAATCATCTTGAGCATACAAATATCGTTGTTGTTGAAAGGATGCTTTTCGTAATAATTGTTGAAATACTTCTTCTGATTCCAACACTCTAATTTTTACATTTTTTAGTAATTTATTTTGTTCACCACAATATGCACCTGATTCTTCTTGCTGTAAATTATTGAATGAATTTTATATATATATATATTTATAAATTGATGTAAATTAACTGATAAATAAAACTTATTCTCTCTTTCCTTCTCCCCCTCTCTATCTCTACTTCTCTCTTTTTTAAAAAAACAAAAAATTTTACATAAAATTGTTAAAATATTGATTAGAATTTGTTATTAACTGCAAAAATTGATGTTTTCAACGGATCATACAATAATGGATTGAGTTGCTGTTTAATATGCGGTTTATTACGAAGCAATTTATTAAGAATCACAGCATTATTGCGAAAATGAATTGCTGAGATACTTTCACAATTATTTGATGCACACTGAAAATTGGGTGGAATATTGAGAAATATGCAAATAATTAATAAATTTACGGAAATAAAGTTGTCAATAATTGTTTAGAAATTTGCATTTGATAATATATTACAGTACTTATGATTAATTATTATATTATAAACTTATAAAACTGTTAATGAAAATTTTTATTAATTGTAAAAATTTTAAATACATTACATTCAAAAAAAATTTAGACTACATTAATTGAAATTTTTATATTTTATAATGCTTTGCGTTACAATATCAATACTGTTTATTAGAAATATATTAATTTTTATATAATAATTTTTTGTATTTTCCTAACTAAAAATGGTGAAACAGTATATATTGCTTAACAGAATTCTACAAAAATTTCATTTTATGATGATAATTGCAGAAGTTTGAAAAAAATTATCTTTTTGAATAACCTAAAACTTCTAAAATGATAAAAGTAATGATTTCGAATGATACAATAAATTATAATCGCAAATGAGCGATTCCATTGTTGTTTTTTTTCGGTAATTTTGTTAGAAATATTTTGAAACTTAGCTTACTTTTTTAAAATATTTATGAAATAATGCAGCAATAACTACCATCACATTCTAACCTTTTCATTTCTGCAAGCTTTTAATGTTGTACAGATAGTATGATTCCTTGTATACACTATACAATTTCTCTAAAATGATTAGTTTTTATTTCAGTTAATCTAACATTTATACATTTATATGTTAATTATCATATCAGTAAACATACATTATTTTCATGATGGATACTTATTATCATATTAATGAATAGATAGTATCTTCCATTTAAACATTTATAATCTCATAGTAGATAACATCTATATATCATATAGAAAGCATATATCATCTCATCAAATACTCATAATAGCAGTGTATAACTCTGACATGAATTGAGAGATTTGACGCATTCGTTTCGAACGAAGGTAACATGATAATAAATGTTATCCAAAAATATTGCGATCTCATTTCCTAAAAATTAATTTAATTCTCTTTCAGCAGCTTACGCAACACCAATACTAGCGCATTTTTCGTTCAACTCATCCTTTTATTTATGTTTTCAAACCTTCAAAGGTTTAAAACTTTTTTATGTAAATTTTAAGACTTAGGAAAGAACATCTTGAACTTTCTGAAAATTTTAAATTTTTTAAGTACTTCGGAAATGTCACGCAAATTTTTGCAATTATTTCAAAAATAAATGAAAAAAGAAAAATTTTCATTTTCGATTTGATATCGTGATATTAGAAATGTCAATGTTAATAACAAAATACGAAAATTTAGAAGTGTGTCAGAGTGTGTCAAAATATTTCGTGTTAACTGATAAAAGATAAATTAATTTTAATTGAGAATTGAACTACAGTTTCGTTTATAAATTTAAACGAATAAATAAATGTAAATAAATGGTTTAAGAGAATATTCAGAAGAACTGCATTAAGAAATTTAATAATGTTGCAATGAAGTTCAGTATCAGATGTTCCCTCACTTGCATTTACTGAGATTTTATTCTAAATTTTAACAAAAAGCATTCAGTTGAAAATATTACTGGCAATTTTTTCAGTTCTTCTAGATTCCGGCAAGTAATCAACAGGACCTGAATCATGTCGTCTCAATAAGATGATAGGGAAATACATTAGTAGTTGATACATGATCGCTTGAAATTCACGTGTGGCTAGTTTCACTCCAGCAAAGAACTATTTTTTACTCTTTTTCTCTAGCGGCCGTATTATCTCGCTACTCTCTCATTGCCTCAATCTTCCAAGAGTACTTTATTATTTCTCTTTGAAAATATAGTAGTTAAATTGCAAAATTATCCAAGAAATGGATATTTGCAAATGGTTTTCACGTGAGTGGTACCTAACATGTGGTAACAGTCTAGCCTGAATTATGGTGTATTTCAGGTCATGAAGGACGAGTTAAATGAAGATATGTGCGAGATTGGAGATGATGATATTGTTGGAGAAGTTAGTTTTTTTTCCTTTTCTTTTCGATCTTTCGCTCTTTACTAGGGCTTTTTTTTTAGGCAGGTTAGTAATGTTGTCCAAATCAATAATATCATATAACTAATCATATAACTAGAGGCTAGTTATTCATTCAGTAAACAATAACATTCCATGTTAAGCTTATCTGTCCTATTCAAGTCTTAGGTAAAGCTTCTCTTCATGTTATGATGAATTTCGTATTATCTATTATTTACTCCAAAGGTTAATTTTCCATATTATTTTGCATTTACTGCAGCATTATACCTTGTTAGCAAAAAAAAAAAAAATAAAATAAAGTAAAACAAAGAATTGAATGGATCATGGTGATGAGTGAATGATGATGTTATATACCAGAAATGCTTCACAGATTCATCTGTAATCTATTTCATTTAATAATAATCCTACATCTGATAAGAGGATAGGTATATACGATATTGTAGGTTTAATAATTTTGCTTTAAGTTCATTTTTTACTTTTGGAATTAACGGCTAATTGTAGCCTACTTGCAGCCCTTGATTTGTTTTGTATTTCAACTTGGTCACTACCTTTAACTTTTTAAAGGCATAATGCATGTATAAATTTCGAGATACCATGAATAAATCATTTCTAACGATACTAGTAATGAAATGACCGCTATTCCATACACCGAACCCTATCTGAATTGGTGTTAATTTTGTGACATTTCACAATATTGTTTTATGTCATTGAAACTTGCTTACAATTTTGTTCCTGTTACAGATAGATGTAATACTTTCTCGAAATCCTAACAATAGCGAATTGTATCGTATTCAATACCCAATACGTAAGGTAAATCCATTTGGATGCGATATTGTCAAAGCACGTTACAAAAGGAATGTTAAAGTGGTAATATTTTTACGCGGCTTTATGTCAAAAATTTGCTTGTTTCAGAATTATACCAAGGATGTTGGTTAATTAGTTAGTTATCAATTTTTAAAAAATATCAACAGTTTTTGATGCTGCTTCAATAAATGCTGAGTTGAAATTTGGTTTATAATTTTCTTGCATATCGTTTATAGTTGGAAATGCGATTGCCAGTGGATAAGTCATCGAGTTCGTTCGATAAAGGTCGTGCGGAACATCTTGCATTGATTTCGGGAACAAGTGCAGGAGCATCTGCGACTAACAATTTGTATGTAGCATTTTAGGGAAATTTAAATTTACTCCTTGAAGCTTAGCTTGTTAGTTCCTATTTTTTTCGTAACGACTTGTTCGGTTTTTAAGTTTTGATTGAAGGAAAACATCTCTAGGAAATCAACCACTTCGTATTTCTTTTTGTATTTCTTTTTTTTACTTTGTATTTCTTTTTCGAACTTAACTGGCACACTTCATCATTATGCAGCTTAACTTCCCGGAAATAGTTTATTGTACTTTCTATCTTCTTAAACTTCAAATTCTTGCAATTATGGATTTTACACTTCAAATTAATTGTTGTTTTGACTAGGTTTCTTTCATTACCACTTCTATTTAATATTCTAGTCGAATAATGGATGAAGAAGTATATATTGGACGTAGCTTTGGAAATGATGCACCAGTTCATTATGCTGTTGGCTTTTTTAAAAATCGTTAGTTCTATAAATTTTACTTGAATATAATTATTGACCTGAAAATTTATGCGCATTTCAACATCTTTTATTGAATGACTATTCGTTGTAAAATACTTGCAGATCATTTTGGTATGAGATAAACCTTCAAAACTATTATAGGTTGAAAGCATTTTTTTGCAGAGTGTTTGTATATATGTCCTTTAACTGGCAGTTTTGATATGAAACGTTCGATATCCTATCTAAATGGTCAAGGAAAAAACCGCATAGCTAGAACTTCTGAAGGCAAGAAATTTTTATTTTTTATTCTTTAATTTTTGATTATAAAATTGTTTGCCTTACTTTACGAAATTATGTCTTATGTCAATTTTCCTATTACACATAAAGTTACAATATAACATTATCATACAAATTTTTCCCAATTTCATGCAAATTTTCGCATTGCACATCTGCGATTTTTTCACTTTTCGTTTTGCTTTCATCTATGACTAATATAACAATTTTTGAATTATCTTTAACTTCATTATCTGATATGGCACACATTGTTTTGATGAAGAGCAACGAAGTTTATGACATTGGCTATCACTTCAACATGCGTTAAGGCGATACTACGAAGCTACTTTATATCGTTAAACAAGTCGTACATTTCGCTTCTAAATAAACGTGTAACTAATTTAGAAATGTGATTTAAAAAAAAGGTTTCAGATGACATGTCTGATTCGGGAGAGGAGGGAAGTTCTAAAAATCCATCACCAATTCGTGTCCGGTTCAAACGACCCGAAACAGAACGACAGAAGAGGCGTCGCGAGCAATCGTCAGCTCATCGAAGTCGTCTTATTGAGCAAGATCCCTGGACTCCACTAAATATTAATTGCATGGCGGTTAATTTCTTTGTCGTTTTTGGGTATATAACAGAATTTGTATTTTAAATAGTGTCTTTCGGAATTAATACTCGATCATATGTTTTGCTTTCCTAGGAAGCAACTATTCAGTGAATTCTTGATTTCTGATATAAATTACTTGAAGTGTAATTTTTTTTTCGGATATTATTTTGTCGATATTTGTTTATCTCCCACTGTAAGATATTTAACTTACTAATTGATTTAATGCAGGATACAGAATCAATAAAATATAGCAAATCTTTACTTTCAATCCCGGTTACAATGCCTGATTCATGCAGAGTTCCTGATCCTATGCAGCTTGTTCAAGAAGCTATTATTGGTGAGAAAATGAACGCACTGTAAGTCTCTTCCGGCTCTTCCGTATTAAAGTTATAACGTTTTTAAATATTTCTACAAATTGGTTTGAAATTCAGTGATTTGAATGACTGCAACCAGCTAATATCACTTCGACGTATACGACATTTACCTGAGGTCCAGCAAGTTCGGGCCCTGATGATAAAAGGTTAGAATCTCAGTTTCTTTAATACTAACAACTAATTACTTTGTGAACTTTTCTACATCTCTACAGAAATTTAGTGCGATGTATATCGACGAACGAAGTGCAAGAGTATATTTCGAAATGTATTCCTCGACACTTGCTGATATCACGTGTCCGTGACTGTGCACACTTGGTGTGCAATGTTTGGATACTGAAAAGTGAATTGCTTTATCCTGACGAGACATCAGTGCTTAAGCATGCCCGCGATCTTGTCCTGTGTCTATTTAGTTCTGATCTACCTGTTAGAAGGTGATTTTTTCTTTTAACTGAACGCTTCAATTAAAGTTTTTCATAAAAGTTCCTTATAGGAACCGAGCAAAATCCCAATTATGCAAATAAACTTAGATTAATTTGGAAAAATTGACATATTTATGTATGCTAAACAAGCTACAGTTCATGTTTTCTCGGTCCATCATACAGCATGCTCAGAATTAAACATGCTTTCAATCCAGAAAGTTCGATTTTTGAGTTTAAAAGTTGTGTTTTTAGGTTGGATTTACAAATGGCATTCGGCTTAAGAACTTCTGACCTTGATGGTATCCTAAAAACATTAAATCGAGTAGTGGTGGACGAGCACGAACGAAGCTGGAAACTGAAACATGATGATGTGGAGGAATTTGGAAAAACGTATGGAATTACAAATTTTTAAAATATATTCATACATTTTCCCATCATTATGCGTATTCATGAATATTGTTGACGATTGATATATGATCGAATCATGGAATTTCGATGTCTTGATACTAAAGAATGTTTTCCGAAAGGCCTATTGTGCAATATTCTGCTGTAGTTTACATTCTTCTCCCTTATTTTCATTTTTGATTACTGGTACCATATAGACTATTGTTGGTTTCTTTTTACTTTGAGTGTTAATATTGCCGAGCTTTCACAGAAAAGCAAATATGTGATTGCATTCGTGCATAGTAGGTCAGAAAGATTTACTTTTAAAAGTAAATCTTTTTTTTTTTTTTTTTGAAAGTTTAAACAAAATATATTGTTTGTATCATTTAAATTACGAAGTTTTAATCTTCGAATCAAAGTTAACTGTTGTAAATAAAATTAGGAGTTCAAAAGTAGCATTATCTATTCTTCTGAAAATTGCAGCAAGGACGACTTAAAAGTATTTATCGAAGAAAAACGCTACTGGCACAGACGTTGGGAAGAAATACATCGTTATTTAATGGCTAGGAAAGAAAAAGCAGGAAATATTATACGGCGGAAGAAACGAGTTAATAGCAGGTTGGTACTCATTTAAAAACGGTAAGCTCAGTAAATTTAGATAGTATGCAACTTGGAATTGTTTCTTTAACGACTTAAGAGATGAATATTTTTGCTTATTTGGGTTCTTATTGAAGTGCTTTCTTTCGCAGTTTTATCATTTTAAAATTGGAATTATTCATTTGACAAAAAGTTTGTCTCATTTATAAAAAATCCGTATTTTTTGTTGCTTTTTGTTTTAATTGCCTCCACAGATCGAAGTTAGCCTGTTGTTGTAAAAGTTTACACACACAATGAAATGTAGAAAAAATATTCATGATAAAGATTATCATTATTTGCTATGTTTCACTGTAGTAATTTGGTTCCTTACTTAGACAGAATGGTTCAAGTGATAAAACCTTAAGGAAACGAAATAATGTGAAGACAATTGTGATCGATTGAAAGAAATGGTTTAGTTTCATTGTGGAAATATTAACGTATTGCCGATTTGTATATTTCATAATGTTGATAAAAATATTTCTCACAATTTGCTATTTTATCAGTATATCATATGTTTAAGTGACTAAAAAAGGATTATATCTGTGATTCATTATGTTAGAAATAATAGTTGAATAATGTTCTCCAGACATTAAATTAAAGTAAAAAGTGATGGGATATTTCGAAGTGATCATGTAAAGAAATATTCTTTGACCCAGACATTTTGCAAAAACTTTTTAAAAAATGTATAGTGAGATTTTGATTGATTATAAACAAAATACACCTCAGAATTGATTAGTCAGAAGATTTCCTATCTCAGTGTTAATGTTTTCCGGATAGATGCAATGCAAAGTTTCCAGATATCCTTAACTCGAAGTTTTTCAGATTTTCCTTGCGGGAATTTGGGGATTAACTTTTCTATACCCACATATGCTACACAAAACGCCTACAATTAGTTTGGGAAACCTGAGATATGTACATTGATCCTTCAATTTGCTCTCTTTTAAAAGCGCCAAATAACTATTTTAACGTTATCGTGGAGACATTTTTGCGATATTCGATGTAAGATTTGTGGGCTTGTGTTAGCATTCAGCTGATTCACAATACAATGTGAATTATGAGTGGTAAACCATGGGATTGTCAAGAGTCATCCATAAATCGATTCCGCATATTCAAAAGTAACAATACAAAAACTTCCGAAAGTTCGCAAAACCAACTGCAAGTAACGCATTTAAATTAAATTTGGATTGACACATTATCAATTTGTTAGCTTTAGCGAAGCCGTGCATATGATTATTGTTGGAAACATAGGTAGTGAGCAAGACTTTTTGAAATGATTTAAGCATAATTGCAAATTAAGCTGAAATTATTGCCAAAAAATTGCTTTAGTACAAGGCAAATTTACAAAGAGTGAAAACTAATTTCTCATTTATTCAATTTAAATGAGTTAAAATTGATTTCAAATATTTGTGGGATGCTGCGAATAATTCCTATCAATTTGAAACCGAAAAGTGAAAATCGAATGATCTCCCGCGATTAGCTATCACCCGACTTAATAATTTATAATGAACAATTTATTAAATATGTCATGATGTATACGCAGAAAAATATACATAGAATTTATATTTGGACACCTCGAACAATAATGACTAACAATAATCACGCTCTACGGTTCTGCAATAGACTCTTTCCCTCATCAAGTAATATATCGTCACGTAACGCAATTTTCATCTTTGATCAAGTGTCATATTTACACCATTTATTTCACTGCTTAGCGGAAGAACCCAACTGATAGCCATTTAGCTTCCTGTATAGTATGTCAGTTAAATGTGAATTGAAAATTTAATACCTAACAAAAAGATTAAAAACAAAAAAAATGAAAGACTATGGAATATCCTACCATTGCTAAACATCATATGGAGTCCAAAAGCGTATTCATCAGCCGTCAATTTAATAATAGAAAAATTAGGATGTAAGGGAAAAAGTATGAGTAATGATGCAAATGAGGAAGATTAAAAATTGCTCAAACCTTTGGTTGTTTAATTCCAACCACCTGAAATAAAAACTTCCAATACTTCTGTCATTTCAAAAATTTGTTATTTCACCTTGTTCTTCATTTCAATGACACATACTATTTGATTCAGTTTTCTGCTTTGCATCGCTTCGGCTAAGAATGGAAGTATCTCTCTACCAAACCTCAACACCGATGACACTGCTTAATAATCATTCCGTTGCAGAAGTAGCAAAGAGCTATTATGAAGATTGAGCATCCTAATAATGAACATTAGATTTTTCCAGTCTAAAATTTATAGGTTCAATTACAAAATGACTATCTAACACGTAAAAAGTTCATAGAACTTTGCAAAAAAAAGCGTAATCAAAAACTTTCTAGAAGACATAGTTATCAGTGAGTTAAATCAAAATTTGATTGGTGCATTTAGTTATTCGTCCTCATCGGTTAAATTATTTTCAGTAGCAAAACTTTCAAAAATTAAAAACATGCAAAATAATCTGAGCGTTACTGAAAATTTAGCAAAATTTATCGCATAAAAATGTTTTTTGAAGTATTTATGTAAAGTGAAATTATAATTTCACTTTTTCTACTCTGAAGAAAAACGCACCAAAAATCATAAAATCAATTCTTCACCAAAAATATTTTATTTTTGCATAGAATAAAGATTATTCAGTTTAAAGGAGAAATGAAATTGATCTAGAATTCATGAGAACTTATCCTGTTTCCCTTTAAATTCGTTTTCATTTTCGCTTCTGTAAAACAATAATAGGCAACTCCAGCACTCAAATCAACTAGATAATAAGATTTGTAAAAATTTCCTAAACTAATTCTTTTTTGTTGGTTGCAACTTCGAAGCTCACTTTAACTTTGCTCATTAAAATATATATTTGCATTTGAAGCGACAATCTCTTCCTCATTTTAGCATCATTCTGCATTGTGTCACTGCTAAACTGAAACAAGCGGAATTTTATTTTAACTATCGAAATTTTAGCTAATTGAGTGAGAAGCATTGAAATTCTGACGTATGCATTGGATGGTCGTAAGAGACTCAAACTGATGAAAAATGATAAAATATTATTAACTATCAGAAGCTGCAGGACAAAAGTAACAATTGATGGTTGTATGAATTTAATCTTTCATGCATGACATTCGTACCACACTACTTTCTTCTGATAATCACCCAAAGCAAAACCATTGCTAAACATCATATGGAGTCCAAAAGCGTATTCATCAGCTGTCAATTTAATAATAGAAAAATTAGAATGAAAGGGAAAAAATATGAGTAATGATGCAAATGAGACAGATTAAAAATGTTTGAACCTTTGGTCGTTTATTCTAACCAATCTGAAATAAAAACTTCTATTCGAATATTTCTGTCATTTCAAAAATTCATTATTTCACCGTACTCACTCTTCATTTCAATGACACAAACTATTTGGTTCAGTTTTCTGCTTTGCATCGCTTCGGCTAAGAATGGAAGTATCTCCCTACTAAACCTCGACACCGATGACACTACATGGGACGACTGCAGCAATGAGTACTTCTCAAGTAATTTCAACATCCTTGATAACACCAATTTGGAGTCGATTCTGGGTTCAAGCATGGATGTTCATAACAGCGAACCAGAAAATGCTGGCAGAGAATTACCAGGAACATCTGCTGGGAATTTCCAGGATAGCATTTCATTTGATTCTTCGCACTTTGATTTTACTGATCTGTGGAAAAGTGAACATAGAAACAGTGAGGATTCGAAAATCGAAACCGTTCCAATCACAACAGGAAATTCTCAGTTGCAAGAATTACCGAGAACAGATGACGAGAATATACATAGTAGCGTTTCATCCGATTCTTTGCACTTCTTAGATTTTACTCATTTACGCAAAATTGAAGATGCAAGCACTAAGCAACCCGGAATAAAAACTGATCTCGTTATTGCAAAAAACTTGAAGTTACTTGTTTTGCAAAATCCTACCATTACTCGTAACATTAATCTAATGTATGCTCACAATTTAAATTCATAATTACTTTCCAAACTATAATAATTAATTACCAAATAATATAATGGAATAAGTTAATTGGAAAAAACAAATGTTGTGACAATTTTTCAGATGAGAAAAATTATGAGTGCCCCCATGTCGGATGTACTATGAAAACAAAGAGTCGCACGGAATACATAGCTCACAGGAAAACGCACCCCAAACCTTTTATTTATGAATGCAGAGTGCCTGGTTGTGGGCGAACATTCGATTATCAATCAACATTCGCCAATCACCAGGAAACACACGGGTCTAAACTTAAGTGCGGAAACTGTGGCAATATTTTCAACTCCAAGTACAAACTAAGCGTTCACAGGAAGCGATGTACGAGAGATCCACGTTAGTTCCACAAATTCAAAAAATTTTAAACACTTATCTGACTGTTTACCTGAAGTAGAATGCACAGCTGAGAAAGTTCCGTTGTATGGCAGTAAAAAATTCATTTGAAAAAGAACGCAACAAAGAGATAAATCCTTCTCGTTTACGCTCAGCATAAAAAACGATGAGCAGTACCTGCTGTTCTAATAGTCTGATAAATTTAAAAATTTTCTTAAAAAGTATTTTGTTAATATTTTGTTTTTACATTTTTTTACACTTTTTTTTACACAATGACATTTTTTGTTTAAATACATGAAAAAACAAGTAAAGAACTGTTATCTAAGCTATTTGAAGTATATTATCACAGACATTTTTACGGTCGGTTTTCAAATTGCATTAATTAATTACAAATTGTTATGATGGAATTGTAAATAGAAATGTTATAACATAGTTTTCCAGATATGGGAATTTATTACGAGTGTCCCCATGTCGGGTGTACTATGAAAACAAAGAGTCGCAAGGAATACATAGCTCACAGGAAAACGCACCCCAAACCTTTTATTTATGAATGCAGAGTGCCCGGTTGTGGGCGAACATTCGATTATCAATCAACATTCGCCAATCACCACGAAATGCACCGGTCTAAACTTAGATGCGGAAACTGTGGCAAAATTTTCATCTATAAGAGGAATCTGAGATCTCACAAGCAGCGATGTATGAAAACTCCACGTTAGTTTTACAAATTTAGCAGAATGTTAAACATGTTTATCTACCTGAAGTGAAATGCACATAAAAATGTAATGAAAAACATCCGTTGCATAGCAATACAAAATTCAATAGATACTTCGATATTTAACCAATTCCAACAAAGAGATAGATCCTTCTCGACTATGCTGAACATAAAAGACGATAAGGAGTACCAGCTGTTCTAAGAATCCGAAAATTTAGTGTTAGAAGAACTGAGCAGTTTGCTGTAGGAACAACCAATGAAATGCATTTTAATATGTTCACAAAATAATTTTTTTTTTTACTAGATCTGAAAATATTCATTGTAGGCGTGAAAGAAGAGATACACAATTCTAGCATACATTGGGAGTGACATAGAAAGATGCGTAGGAATCAGAAAATGCCGCGCATTTTCTGTACTGTCATCAACAAGCTGTGGACAATTTTTTGATGACATTGTGATATTTATCTTTATTTTTTTCTAATCTATGTATCATGGAAATGGCATAAATTTTCTGATTAACAGAGATACGTAAAGATTCAAGGTTGAATATTTGGACATCTAAAATGCCTTGTTATTTTCTACTCTAAACTTCATTTAGTCTTGTATTGATGTTTCAACAACAGGAGTGAAATTTTTAAGATGAAAGCTTTTACAATGCCAAATGTCATGAACAGCGTTATGATGAATGGCTTTAACCAGTGATATTCGTTCGGTATTTGGTTCATCATAGAATGGTATTCAAATCCAATACAAAATCTCAGTGCTTCTCAGTCAATTTAATTAAAATTTCGACTGTTTAAATAAAACTCTGATTGTTTCAGCTGTGCAGTAGCATAGTGCAGAATGATGCATGCGACAATAATATTAACTATGAGTTACGTCCTAAGAATACAAAAAGCTTTCATTGTTGAAAAAATTGCAAAAGTGATAAATTTTTGAAAAATACTAAAAATAAATATGAATTTCTTTCCACAAATGTGATTAGTAACACAAATTAGAGGAGTTTTGTTTTTGATAAATGATTGAGAGAAGCAAGAAAATCAAGCTATTTGTGATTACTCAAGACCGCTTTTTCATTATCCTGATAACATACCGCTCTTACTTGCATCAAAGTATATCCTAAGCAACCAGGTGAAGCGAATAATATATTATATTGACCCGTGAAATTTGACGTGTTCTTCATTGGATAGTCGTAAGGGACTCAAATTTAAGTACTGTACCTGATAAACCCAATATCGAATATCGGTTGACAAAACTGTTGTAGCAAACTAAAGTTATTACTATTTATAAATTACAATTTCATTAATGATATCAAAGACGATTTGACAAAAAAATTCATACAGTTATTGCTTGATGAATTTATATCATACTGAACGCTTTCCTGATGGCTACCTGAAATTTGAATATTTTTGCTACAAAATAAGTGAAAGTTGGATTCGAGAGAATAAAGTAAATTCAGATGGGCTAAATTTTTGAAGCTATTAAGTTATACCAGAAGCACTATTATAGCCAGCACTATCGTTGGTGACAGCTAAATATGCTGCAGCATGTTGAATTCGACGCATAGCTTTGTGATCAGGACGTGATCGATGACAACCGAAACGTGTATCGGCAAATAAGCGTGCAGTAAACGGACAATTTTCTTTTGTAGTATAACGGAAAAGCAAAGGTGGTATCTGTAAATAATGGGATAATGAAATAAGACTGTCCATTGCATTCTGTACCTACAGAAGTAACAATTGAATTGAACAGATCATAACGACTTATAAAAGGAGTTTCCGATATGTGGGATCCTTTTCCATCCTACCTACTACCACCACAAAACGTGAAATAACTAGCTGCGTAACAACTGTACGTAACGTAAATTTGAAGACTCACTTCATTTTTCTTCATTTCTTTCAAAAATTTGAAAGTATACCTCTGTAAAAACAAATTTAATAACCCTTTCTTACTGCTCTGCTTCCTTGCGAAACAAAGTAGGTTTCCTTCTTTGACAGTTCAGATCGTTGACTTCTTTGCCTTCGATACTGGTAGATTCTCGAATCTGTACTGGTTCCGTTCTGTGTACGTGTACTGTGGGAGTCTTCGTGAAATACTTTATTATTCAAACCTCAAACTTGGGTAATTAAACCACAGATTAACATTAAAAATTATACAACATTACAACAACGAGTTGACACATGAATATAACTTAATTATAAAACATTTAAAGATGTAAGCAAGCTAGACACTTCCCAACCGAGCCATACCATTACAAGATACTATAAATGGCTTTGTAAGGAAGAAAATTGGGAGGGATTTTTTGGATGTTAAGGTTACAAAGTAGATTAAAATCACTTAAAACAATACTCTTTGTTCATTACATCATAGCTTCGCCATTGTGGCGACAGATGTTAAGGTTACAAAGTAGATTAAAATCACTTAAAACAGTAATCTTTGTTCATTACATCATAGCTTCGCCATTGTGGTGACAACCTCATTTTCGAAGATAAAACCACTCCAAACTAAATCGTAAGCATAGTCGTCCATCGAGCTAATTAATTGCAATAGAATACATCGTTGTGATTTCAATTCTTTGTTTTTTGGAACAAAACAGAAAGGATATTCTGCAAATTTTCAACTTTTATCTGTTCCTCTTTCCTCAAAAAGTTCACCAGTGATCAGTTATTGTCGAATTTCCAAAAGAGAATTCAGAAGAGTAAATTGCGAAATCAACCGTGCCTGATCAATACAATCCTGTTTTATCAGTCAATTAGTTAGTTGAGTACTACTGATAAACTTACTTGTTTTATCCATAACATTGCCATTGCTGTTTAAAACATTGTACAGTATGGCCGGAGTTTCGCAGAAGAACGCAATACCATCTGGTACAGGCGTAAAATTTACATCAGCGTTAACATCTCCCATCCAAACAGTGATCATATGTGCATAGTTCATCATTTGGCACGATACTACACCAGGGTTGCAATAAGCTATCATTGGTGCTTTAAGAAATAGTATCTTTTATAGTTTGAACTTTTATAGAGAAATATGCTAAAATATAAACAAAATTAAAAGAAATGATAGCCTGAATTAAGCCAAACAAACATGGAAAACACGCTGCAAGATCTTCTTCAACAATCCCAATGCTTGTTGCAATTGTGCTGACAATTTGGTCTAGACAATCTCCTGTTTTAATCACCAATGTTCGCTCTTTTTCTCCTGCAAATACTAAATGTTCAAATTAAACTTTAACTTTCCAATTACAGTCTTTGACTTAAAATGATTTCAAATATAATAATTTTCCTTTTGCAAGTAATCGAAAATCAAAATAATCGAAAATCAGAATATCAATGCTCCTTTTCACACATAAATAAATGCTTTGTAATTATTATAACTATTTGGCTAACCATATTCCGGCTCTTCTGGCTTCCATTTCCCCAAAAATCTTCCCACAAGATGATTACTGTAACTTTCCATGAACAAACAAATCTAAAATGATATAAATTATCAAAAGGTTAATAGTCCACTAAAATTCTCCCATCAAAAAAGAAAAAAAAAGAAGTTATTTGTTGATTCGCTGGTAATCAAAAGGAAAAAGACAGAAAATGTAACGTTACCCGACGCCGAGGAATTCGATGATGCATATAAATAGCCAGAAAATTGATCAGTTCCTTCAGCTCTGTATACATATCCCTTCATGAAAACATTATCAGTTACTCGGAACAAACATTCGTCTGATGCAAATACAGTTGCACTTATTGTGAAATTTGGAGTTCAGCCTGAATATAATTTGTGGCTTAGAGTCGAACTGAACTTTCGTATGCTCAAAGGCCTTCCTTGTTTGTTATTGTGGTTGGTGTAGATGAATGTTGAATGATAGGTCTGTTGTAACGATTTTATTCGCCAGCAACCACAATATATAGATATTAATCTATAGCAACAATATCGATAATTTCATAGAGTATCTACGAATAAGATGAAGAAAATGGATAAATGAATAAATTGATGGGGAAATGAACTGAATTTTGAGTGAGAGAGAGCAGCCGAATTGTAGCTTACTGGTAAGGAAAAAATTGCCTGAGACAAAGGATTTAAATCCTTATATATTGGGCACTGACTTGCAACAACAGCATGATTATTGAGTAAAGAGCTATCAGATGATCTTTGCCCTTTATATAGTAAGAGATTGGTTTTAATATTGTAGCTTCCCAAAGGATGACTATCAGTTTAGAAGACCTTTACAATATTTCGACATTGCAAGCAAATTTGATTTCGAACAAAGGAGTAATCATATTCAACAATGCACATACCCTTGATTATCATTTGGAAATGTCTAGACAAACAGATAAGCTCAACTACAATGGAAAGATGAGTGTTGAAATAATGATTGCTTACATGCTATATAATTTGAAACAGTTTTACATTTCTAATGTTGAATTAAAACGGATTTTAGTATTATGAATTAATACAATTTTATTTGATATATTTTGTTATTTGAAGGTTCGCGAGATTATTTCGACTTTCGCGACAGCACTGTCTTTGTAGGTTAAAACACAAAACTCATATTTCATGTAATTTAATTCGTTCCAGTTAAATTTGTAACTGATTAAATCTTCTAAAAGATCTCTAATGATTAACAACTAAAAGTCTTCGAAGCTACCCTTCCACCCAAGATCTCTTATTATTTTTCTAGTAAGAAAATTAAAAAATGTAGTCAATTCGCACTTCAGTCAGCTTCAGCAGTTCGTCCCACCAGAAAAAAAGTCTCTAATGCCAACCAGTCGACGAGAAGAATCAACTAACAATGAACGAGAAATGCAAAAATTTGCATACAATTTTAATGCAATGTAAGTATGCCCCGATGAACTGAACTGAGTGAAAATATGCAAATTTACTTCACTACAAATATTCCACCATTATGCATCTACTATAGCTCTTACAACATTTACTCATCATTTTCCTCTTAGTAAAATCGAAACCTTTATTTTTCACTAATTGTTTTATTAGTAACACATTAGTTTGTTGCTTCAAACTTCAATTTTCGCTTTACACTTAAAATCTTCGCTATGGAACTAATTTTGTTTACATGGAACAATTACAATTTTCATACATTTTACTCCTTCTTGATGATATTGAAACATAAAATGAATATCAAATATCGTTCAATTGAAACTGATCGAATTTCTTTTGCGGAATTAATCTCTTAATAGAAGAGATTCTGAATTTAAATGAAAATTTAAAACTGTCCAAAACTCATCTTCTAATCATAGTTGAGTTTATTTGAATTGCCTAGTTGATAATTACTTCTTATTTCAATCTGATAGCCAAACAAAGATTCGATTGTTTAATGAGGTTAGAAAATTCTTTGTTCGTTTAAACTGTTAAGATAATAAACCTGGATTCAGCTGGTTTTGCATACTTATTCCTCTTTTCTTACCTCCCGACTTCAACAATTTTTGTCTTGTCTTACTTGCCAAATAAATCTAATTCCAAGTATTTTGATGTTATTCTAATCTATCCCCAAGTATTTTGATGTTAATCTATATTACTGCCGTTTATATTCAAATGGCTACCTCTTGGAGAATGATTGTATATATTAGTGATATCACTCATTGTAAAACTTCTCGACAAAGAAATCAGCTTCAACAAATATTTGACTATGCCAGACCAATGTTCTCCCAAAACAAAATAAAAATTCAAAATAACAGGATGAAATAATGGTATCATTATTGCATGAAAAATAAGTTTTCCCATATTTGGCTTTCGAGATTCGAGCATTAGAGGCTACTTGGACAGCACATAAAGGATATAACGGCATGGTGAAAGAAATGAACAGTGAATAAATTTCAAAATTCCAAAATTTACATCCAATTCATCGACTCATTGAAGCATTCTAAACATTAAGTTCAATTCACTTATCCTCTTCTCTCTTTAGCTTTAACTGTCAGTTACTGTCAAATTTCGAATTAGATGCATAAATTCTGATGAATCATTTGTTCATGTTTATATGTTGATGAGTGATTCTATAACTAACTGCAATGATTCTATAACTGACTGCGCAAATATTCAATTTTCAACTTTAATTTATAATAAAAATATTTATTCTCGTAGCACGCAAAAATTTCTAATATAATTAATAATGCGACTGGCAAAGTGAAAACACATTGAACAGGAAGAGAAACCAAGCACAGCTTTTTAGCTACCTACTTTTTAGCTACCAAAGGAGCTTATATCATTGCAAATTAAATATTGAAGCAAAACTGAGACAAAGCAATGATTGTGAGATGAAACGAAACAAGAAAATATCAGAGATCCATTTGAAAGTAAGAAAAATCCACTCAAAATATTGTACAAATGATATGGCAACAACCATAATTTTCATCTCCTGCAAAAGTATAAGAAAAGTATGTGATACAAGTATATATAAGGATACAAAGAGTAAGAATTGCCATATCTGTATAAACAATATCGATGATACCGTAATCGGTCTATTTCAGCACCGTAACATACTGATGTCATGTGACTTGATACTGTCAACATTCATATTTCTTACGTCATCAGCGAATTTTTTGAATTCTCCAACAGCCACTAAGAATTTAGGTCGAGAGATGGCATTAAAAATATGCTGGACAAATCGCGCAAAAATCTCGTCGCATCTCTGCAAAGGATTGCTAAATAAATGTGCGAATATATGAACGATAAAGAAGATAGGAGGAAGTATGTTAGCAATGCTCATAACACGACGATGGATTCATACTGTCACAAATTGTGTTAAATATCAATTCTTACCATACCTTTAATTTTTCTTCTCTGATAGCTGTGATCGCACGATGAATACCGGGTGGTCGAACCTGTTTCACTTCATCAATTGAAATATCGGTGGGTAAATTGCCTTGAAGCAGTATCTCTGGTGGCTGCAGAAGCACTATCATAACATCTCTTAATTGCACATTCGACCATTCCGAGAGATAATAATCAGCGCCATACACTCCACAGATGAACGGTAGGTATACTTCCTGCGGCAGACATCCTCCACATTTGATGATATAAGCTAAATCGGATTCTTATTAAAAATAGTTCAAAGTATTTTTTATCTAATGAAACTTCATAGATCAGACTTCTACATGGAGCAAAAATCTGCTACCCAAATCGTAAATCTTTTTGCGTGGCTCGAATCAGTTTAGTTGAGCGCTTAGGTTTATCGAAAGAGATTCATGCCTACGACTTGGAAGACGAACCGTTCATAATCAAATACTCTATACGCTGCAGTCGATCCATTAACCGAACTGTGAATATTTGCTTCCGAACGGAATCTATCGGAAGCAAATTCTGCAGTGACATTTGTTGTATTCCATCAACATGTTCTGTCATCTGAAAATGTCAACTTTACTTTTATGTTCTTCTATCCTTCATAAACCTTTTTTAGTATAAAGTTGTTTGCTTACTTCTGCGGAACGAGTAACTGGAACAAAAGCAGAATTTTCTTGGGATGAAATAATCAGAGAGGAACTTTGTGCAGATGAAATAACGGGTACAGAATTATCTTCCGCAACATCGGAAACATTTGCACGCTCATTTAGTTCTGGCGATTTGCATGTCGATTTTGTTTCTCCTAAAATAGCGTAACGATATTACCGTATCGTTTGTTTACATATAACAGAGAATGGTGAAGAGAACCGATGGAAGTTACCTGCTTCTTCGATCTTTTCTTTTTTTACTATCTTCGATGCAATACCACCTGTAATTTCTATAATTAATAAACATTTCTATAATTGAAAATAAAGTGAAGGATAGACGCAGTTGGGAATCTATGAACTGACCAGTTAGATTTCGTCTTTTCTTGCTTATAATACGCAAGTAATCCTCTTCGGTGCATTCGTGATTAGTGTGCTTTTCGTGGAAAGATGAAATTCGAAGACAACCATTGGTTGTGTCAGCATTCAAACGAAATCTGGCGGTGCAACCCAATGAAAGATAATTCTGATTTATACGTTCACCTCTTCCTGAAGGAATGAAACAGTGAAATTTTTGCTTGGTTCATTAAGACAAGTTTTAAGAGCGCCCAATAGTTATAGCAAAATATTTGCGGTGAGTGTAACGTGAAGCTTCTGCTTTAGAATGGCAAAATGACAGGGAGGAATTTGCATCGTAGTTTAACTCATTGACAAAAACTTATGAAAAGTCATCCCGAAATAATAGCAGACAGTGAGTTTTTCGGTCTTCCTTGATGAAGTCATTTTTCTTTCTGTGATATTTAATTTAAAGGCATTTAACATTTTCTTGTGAGTAAATAGTTTTCTACTGATTTGACGCCACTATTAAAAAATAAGTCTGTCTTTCACAGTCGTTATAAACAGTTCATTTTGATATTTCTAAATATGCATCGACACGCCTCTATTTTGTAGGTGACGGAAAAGGATATGATTCTATTTATGAAACTAATTACTTGTATACTAAATAAGAGGAGTTTAATTTTATGACTGCCAACCGCTGCTTTCTGTTCAAATGTTGTGACAGTGGGTGGCTTTGACCTGACTGACATTAGTGGCTTACTTTCAGTATTTGTTATGTTAGATTTATTTTTTTCTTTTTGTTCGATAAAAGATGTGTGTTATCGATCTGATTGTCATTTATTCATTATTTTGTGGCTTCAAAAGGTTGACTGGTTGGATCCCTTGAAATTACCATCTCAAAACCGCCAGTCTTCATGATATTAAGACAGCAGCTGGCGAACATAATTTCTATTATTTGGGGAGAGTGCTGCTTGTAATGCCCATGATTTAATGCTTTAAAATGGTCAAAACGGACAACCGCAATGTAAAAAAAAAAGAAGGAAGCAATAATTATCGACTTCATTATTTACTGTTTCTTTTGCCTAAATCTGTAAAAAATGTAAAAATCCCTAAAAACTTTCCTCGTAAATTTTGATTTTCACCTCATAGCGGTTTAAAATTGAAATGATTCTTCAATAAAACATTAAATTATTCATTATTTCATATTTTAAAGTATATCAAAGTGATGCTAAACAAAAAGAAACAAACAAAAATTGATTCCTGTTTTTCAACTACAATTTATATTTAAATTTAACACCGTAAGCAACAACATCGGTAAATAACTCTCTCAAATAGAATTTATTTAGCATCCATCCTGCTGTCTAGAAATGATTGTTTCGCATTCCCAAAGCTGACATTAATTAGCATAAACGTGATAATGATCCTTTCCCAAAGCTATCCAACACAGTAGTTACAGCTTAGCACAATGACCAGTGACTTAGCAGTTGGAGCGGAAAAGAGGCAGGCGGAATTGGCAAGCTGGCTGGGGGAGGGGGTAATGGCTAACACGTAAACAAATCATCCATCAACCGCAACAGCTTTTGTTGGATTTATATCATTCAGTCTCTCCCACTCTCTACTCCTTAACTGAATAAATAAATGACATTTGGAGATTAAGGACTTCATCAAATCTAAATAAAAGCTAACACGCGTGAAGCTGCAATAAAACATCTCCTAGGTTCTTTTGACCCGTTAAAATTTAGTGGAAAATGAAGTTGCGAGCTATACAGTTATCAAAGAATTTTGATCGTTCCCAGTGTCAGAATAAAAGCCTAGTGAATAACTGGATTTGGAACTTCACAAAGCTTCATAACTCTCTCAAATAGAATTTATTTAGCATCCATCCTGCTGTCTAGAAACGATTGTTTCGCATTCCCAAAGCTGACTATCTCACTGAAACATTTCAAATTCCAATTTCATCATAAGACCTCTTAATTCTCCTAACAAATCAGTTGGCTCTTTGACAATTGCGCAACTATCAATTGCGCAGAGGGATATGGCATTGGTGCGTAAGTGCAAGAGTTATTGCTCTCATATTAGTATTAATCAAATGTTACCTCTTTTACGTGGAATTCCATAATGAGCGCAGTGGAACACTATATATTTATATTTAAAACGACTGATCACTCGCCCTTCGCCATCTCGGAGAAGCTCGGAACTAGCTACCCTATACGGATAACTCCATACGATCTTGTAGGCTTCGAAACATTCGCAAAATTCGTCAAAACTGAAAATAAGAAAGATAGTCGAAAGAAATTATTTTTCTGGCATCGTTGCAAAAAATAGCATTACACGTTTACTACAACAAACTACAATAAACAAAACCTCTGAAATGTAGCTCCGTCATGAATACGTGAAGCCTTGCGTCGAAGTTCTTCTTGCTCTGCTGGTGTAAATGACGAGAATGTCCTGTTACTGTATCTTTGATTAAGGTTTAATAATTTCGATTCAGAACGCTTTCTTTTAGCATTTGATGAAGCTGAAGTAATATGATATTATATTTTGTTGGGAATAAAAATGGGAAAAGATGGAAATATCTAAAAAACACTTTTCAACTACCAAACAGATTGTCAAATCGTTACCATTTCCTGAATTGTCGATTTTTTCACCGTTTTGCTTTCCCAACCGTTTTTTATGGGATTGTTCAGCTGATATCACCATATCAGACTGTTTGTCCAATACTTGATCTGGGCTATTCCTATTATTCAAATCAGCAGACCTCTCCTCGGTATTATCAAAAAAGTGCTGTGGCACATTTTCTGTTTTACTTCCACTTTGCTCTTCAATGTTGTCTTCTAAAAGTACTTGCTTTTGTAAAGAATATGCATTTTTCTAAAAATATTATTTGTAAGCGCTTCTAAAATAGTATCGGTTGCTTACGGATGATATGCCTAACGAAATTTGGCTTCCGCTTGTTTCGGCCTGTTCTATTTCCAATTTTCACAACACCAAATTCTTCATTCACTGAAAGTTTTTATTTTTTGATATTAAATCATTCAAATTTAATTACTATTTGACGATATTATAGAATTTCTTGCATTACTTCACCAAATTTTCTTGTTAAACTGAGTATATCCGATCAATTAATTATTTTTCTAATCATAATTACCTGTCGTCTTCTTATTGTTTCCACAACATTCCGATGGCAATTGACAATCATTATGTCTGTGGAGAAATGATGTATCTTCGACTTCTTTCATCCACCACACTTTTCTTGCAGCAGCTTCTACTGCACTTCCACTTCTGTTCGTTATATTTCTCATTTCCTTAAATCCTTGCAATTTTGCAGTTGCAGTTGATGATCCAACTTGCATCGACAAGTTCAATTCATTGGTTACCTTCTCCTGTTGTTGCAGCATAATCACTATATTCTGCTGCAAATTCATTACTATGCAGTAATGTACTTGCAAATTATTATTGTTATTATTATTAATTATTACTGTACTGTATTGTCCTATTTAAATTGTTGTTATATATTCTTAGGGTGGATTCGAATACTTATTGATACGTACTCGATATGAGTATTTCAAATTTGTTCTGCATATTGCTGGAGCAGCATGAAGCAGATAACAATAACAGTAATCTATTTATCTTATTCCTTTCCCGAGAAAACCCTTTCCAAAATCTCATCATCTGTTTCATTATCGTAAATTGTTAATTCTAATTATTAATGGGTGCATTCAGGAGTTTAATATTTAATTTAGTAAAGAAACAATTAATTAATCAATCAATTTGAATTCGAGAAATGGATAAAATGAACAATTTCCAACGATGAAATTAGACATTCAGAAAGATTTATTTCTGTTTAATGAATTTAATGCAATTTGCTATTGTTATTATCAACCACAGTTCAGTTATTTATGAGAAAAACTTGAATAATCAAGCTATCACTGACAAGGACAATGATAGTTGATTTATACGAAATTTTTGAAAAAGCAATTTAAAATCTTACTTTTTGCGGTTTAAGTCATTTAGACATAAAAGCGCCTTAATTACTTTTGATGGTAACTTATCAGAATCTAACAGAATGATCGCAACTGAGTAAAGAATTTGTTTGAATGATTTCAACACTTGGATGTAATTTTAGAATTTCGTCGAATTTGACATTTTTTTCACTAAAACAAATTTTTTTTAGAGAAAACCAAATTTACACCACGCAATTAATAAGAGATTTAAAGAGAAAATTTTATAAGATTTGATGTTGTAAAGCAAAAAAGAAATGATAAAGGAAAGCCAGAGGTTGAGGTCAGAAGGAGGCCTCGCCGGGGGTCAGCTTGCTGCTGTAGGTGTAGTAGTGAGGGTGGTCAGCGAATGCTCGTTGACATCCCTGACAGCGATGGTCGCTTTTTTTGTAATCAAAAAGGAAATAGAAGAGAGTGGACAGAGATTGTAACAGGGACCTTCCTTCTGCCCGTTTCTCTAACATTTTCAGTACCTTCTCTTAATAATACCAAAAACAATCCCTTTGGATAGGGAAAATATCATTTGGGAAATACCAATGGGACCAAAAAATTTTGAAATGAGATATTTCTTAAAAAGTTCCCTGTACTTGGCTAAGGATTCCACTTGACTGTCACAGGAAAAAAGTTAAAACCATTTCGTTTTTACTAACTTCATGCTAGCCTTTACAAGTTCAAAAGCAACAGTTTTGCTATTTAGTGGAAGACAATCTTTGTTATCATTTGACTCTAAGCAACTGATCTGTTTCTTAGGCGGGTTTTCAAAATCAAAACTGAAAAAAGACTCCTCCAGTATCAAATCGAATCTACAGAAACTTCATAAGTAGCTTTTTCAAAATTATAATGTCGACAACTGGCAAAATTCAAAGCTAATATTCAATCGGAATTTTTTTTAATTAAAAAGTGTAAAAATAAATAAAAAAAAAGAATTGAATACAGAAATGCAAAAACAAAACTGATTGCGATGGAAACGTTCATCAGGGCAAAAAAGGGATGTTGGGAAGTCAGAAGAACGAGGGAATCTTTGGGGTCAGCTCCAATGAAGAATAATAGTGGACAGTGGTCAATAGCGAGTTGAGCATAAAGCCTCCCTCTACAATTGACATTTTTATTCTTTAACATCGATGATCGTCTTTTTTGTAAACGACAAAAGAGGGGATCGGGAGGAACTGTGACACATTCCTGATATGCAGTTAGGATAGATTAAGAAAATTTTTTACAAACGGAATGTGCCTAGTAATTATTTATTGTCACTGAATTAAGTAAATCTTACGGTATCAAGTAGAAATAAATGCTAAAAAGAATAACTAAGCATTACAAAAACACATGGCGTTAACAGAGTTTTTTTTTTGCACCTTAATAAATAGGAAAGTGTAGTAAGACATTCAAGTTAGGCCCTGAAATCTGGCCTTAGTTTTCAACAGACGATAAATAATTTCAAAATATTTGAGTTTTATTTTGAAAAATCGCAGAAATCATAAAAAGATGAGGAAGAGTCTAGAAGGGTTTTTTCTTTCCTTACTGACCCTGAAAGATCGACTAGCTGATGTAGTGGTCAGCTCAATAATTGTGCATTTAGCAGGAGCTTCAAACTATCTTTCACCTTTGCCTGACTATCACTTATACATTTCCTCACTTTATTTGTTGCTGTATCGCACGCTTTGATAGATAATAGTAAGCGTAAAAATGTGTGATAGTAAATAGAATGAATAGAAAACTATTAGACGTTGCTTATGACCCCAAAACAATATCTAATAGTAATTTCAGTGAAGCGTTTTTTTATACGGTACTGAAATTAATTTTGTTTCTACATCGAAATATTCAAAACTTTTAAAAACAACTCAGATCTACGGCAAACACAGAACAAATGAACTGTAATAAATTAATCAGTAATTTACAACTTATTATTGCGAACTTTCATGCTTTCTATTAATTAAATAAACATCTGATAAAATATTGCAATTAATTATGCAAGACTAGATTTTCAGAAGATTTCTCCATTGTCTGTTTCAAGTTTTCAATTAAACTTGCTGAAATTAGTGAGCATAATTTTATCTTTAAATGAATGTTGATTCAGTTTAAAGTAACAGAACGAAAATGTTTGGTTTTCCTTTACGTCATTATGTGCACATTTAAAGGAAAGAATATTAAAATATTCTTTAAAAAATAATAAATAATATAACAACAGGTGCAAAAATGTTAAGATGGTATTATGTCGACTTACATTTATGACAAAAGAAGGATTGGAATTATTTGTTGGATGGTTTGTTGGATGCGATGTGAGCATGAATAGTAGTTGGCGCTGTTATCCAGCTGTTACAGCCTTCTGTTTTAGTGGATTATAGTTGTATTATAATTTGTTGCATATGCGTCTGATATTTAATTATTGTACCAACCGCTTGTAAAATTGCAAAGAAATAGAAAATTTCAAATTGTGTTACAGTTAAAATTTCAAATTAATCCTTATACATCATAATGTCACTTTTTTTTGAATGAAATATAAAATAAAAAGTGATGATGGAACAGAAAAACAGAAATCGTAATGTAATACAAACTGGTGATGGAATATGAAAAGAAAACGATAATGAAACATAAAACAGGATAACAGGAATAAAGCACAATTTTTTGTTCAAAATGAATTGCACTGAAAAATATCAGTTTCAAAAGTTTTAAATTCAGTTTTTTGGACTAAAATTTAAATAACAATTTATAAATTTAACGGTAACACAAATTTGCTAACTTATTGATTTATATAGATTTGTTCTGGTTATGTTTATTACATGATATTGGAACAAATGAATTAAGTTAAATACCTGAAATTTTGTGAAAAAATTCCTTTAATCTATAAATGGTATTTGAGTACAAAATAACCAATGCAATACAATTTGGCACAAAATTATAAAAACTTTGTTTGAGCTTCCTCCTATTGAAGCAGCATGATATAGCATAGTGTAATTTTGCTTTAGCTTATTGATTTCAAGCGTTTTTTTTTTACTTCAGATCAAAATTATGAAATGTTGTGCCATGAGATTCGGAGCTAACTGTTGCTTTCAGATTTCTGGACTTATATTCTCGGATGATCCAAAATGAAAGCTTAAGATAATAAATTTATTTATTCTTTTTAAAATGTAATTAAATAAGTTTCATAGTAGCAAATGCTATTATTTATATCATCGTGCTGTATGACAAGCTTATTGTGATATCTATTACCACAAATAATCTAGAACAGCCTGACTGACTAGTATTTTAATTAAATACTTTATTAGATTGGTTGAGCAGATTTACTTAAACTTTTATTTCTGGAAAATTCGTTTTGCAACCGATTGCATAAATAATGCATTGTGTGGGCAATTATACTAATTATACTTCTATACTTACTATATTACATTAATTGTATCAATTATACTTTTTTTTGGAAACTTAAAAATAATTTAGGTCTAAAGTTAAATAGTCAAAATAAGTTATTTATTTTAATAAGATATATCGTAAACATTTTACTGAAATATATTTGTTAAATTTCAAACAGTATAATAAAAATATATTTGGAAATATTGCGGAAATATTTCCAATATATTTGTAAAAGTGATATAAATGATAATGTATCCATTGAAATCATTTCATATAAGTTTGTTATCTCAATTGTTTTCAATTAACATCACTAAGTTAAACTTTTCATTATGCTTTTTAACGTCAATTATTTCCATTTACAAATCCGTTTTCAAATCGTATTTACAAATTGTAAATAGCAATTATTACAAGTCATTCTGTTTTACTTTAGTGCATACCTTTTTTATAGAAATTGATAACGGTTTTTAGTAAAGTCAGATAACTGTTTAACTAATACACATCTAATCTAAACTAAAATTGCTCTATCTTGGATATATTTTACAGCACGACGTGGATATGCTATATAGCATGATCTTTATGCTTTGCAATATGATCTGAATTTATTTGAATTGCTTGCATATGTTGAATATAATCAAACGTATAATATTTGAGCATTGAAACAATTAAAAGGTATCAAACAGAATGTGCATATTTGCACAGTAAATGATCAGTCGCACTTACCTTTTTGTCCTCACTGATATTTTCTTTCCAGTGATCCATCTATTCAAATCCTCAAACTCCATTTTGACTTCACCTATTCACCTCAGAACTAATGTTGACAATTCCATTCGTAGTGTAATTGTGTCAACTTCTTCACACTGTCATAAGAAAACAACACTTACCGTTCCTGCAGTCTTCAAGAGGTCATCCTCATTAAAATCACTATAATTCATTCCAATCCATTACTTCAGATTTCAACATATTCACTATTTGATTTGCTTCACAGTGGTTCCAATATATCCAGTAACTGATTTTCTTCGCAATCAGATCTTAATGTATTATATATTATGTTATTATATGATGTATTATATATTTTATTATTATATTATATTAATATTATATTATATTAACATGCATTATTATATCAACATTATTATATTATATCATGTTATTGTATTATTATTTTTATTATATATTATATGTTATATTACATTATAATAGTATTATATGTTATATTAAATTATATTAGTATTATTATTATTATTAATCATTATTATTGTTATTATATTACTGCTATTATTATTGTCATTTTTATTATTATTACTATTACTATTGTTACCACTAATATTATTGTCATTATCAATTTTTTATTAATGTTAGTATTATTATTACTAATATTATTATTATTGTTACTATTACTATTGTTATTATTATTTTCACTATTATTATGATTATGATTATTATCTTTAATATAACTATCATTATTAAAAAATCATTTTTGTAGACGCAGAACAAAAATTTTTCAAAATTCAGTTAATGTCATTGTCGACGTTTCAAAAGTAGCTGGATATATTCGTGCATTCATATATTTCGATCAGTATAATTATTTATTAATATAGTGCAATCTACCTTTTACGTGATTGACGCTTCAGCGTACTTTACGCTCAATTTTGCCGTTGTCATAGCATCACCGACATCACTGTTTGCGCCCAATGTTTACGCTGTGTTGCTACACATTATTTATTTATTTTTCTAATTAAAATGAATGAATTCTTAGTTGTTAAATGTTTGCGTCAAAATTCCTTTGTTAATTTGTTGTTTTCTACTGATATGCTTATAGATATAATTAATAAATAATGAATTATAAGTACTATTTTATGCTTTTATAATGTTTAAAGATAATTTTTACTTAATTATCAAAAAAGTACACATACTTACTCATATTTGTTCCTATCTAATTTCAATTTATTGCTATCAAATTTGACTTATTGAGTTTTTTTTTTCCGCTGGAATGTTAACAGTTGGCTTTACCAGTTACTATTTTTTGATTTGCTTATTTATATATGTAAACATAACTACCTGATTACCTGCTTTAATAGTGGATTAGAATGAGGTGTTGAACCTTGAATATTTCGAATTTCATATTAATAATGGCTTAATTTAACGATAAATTGTAGTCCATTATGTGGACAGTTCAACGTCCTCTTGGCTATAATTGACCAGAATTGTTTATTCTGTTTTCTGATTTCGGTCGTCAAATGATTTCTTAAAAATAATTTTTAGGTATTCATAAGATATTCTTATTATTTTATTTTATTTCATTTTTTTTTTAAATTGGATGTGTGCAATCCGTATTTCTTCTTGTAATAATTTGTTTATATTTCAACTATGAAAATTTATGCTTTGAATGGACAACGGTATTGCATTATTGTTTCACTTATAGATATTTAGTTCGAATAGATCAGACGAAAAAAAGCGGATTTTGGTTCAATTTAAAGACGTATAATACTTTCGATGGTTTATTTTACTAGTACCTATTGACCTATTGAACGAAGGTTTTCAAAAAAGTCTTATTCCGTGTTGATTCTTATAATCTTAAAATGTGATGTAGTTATTCTGGCAACTATAAACACATATAGTCATATTTCTTTGCACGTATAATGTGACGTGGTATAGAAACCATTGCTTCCAAAGTTCTAATAATTTATTTTTATAAATAAGCAAATTTCATAGTTCCTATCATTTATCTTAGTAATATAAGTAATAATACTTATATTTCTGAATAGTCTTTGGACTACTCAGATGTACAAATGTAAATTTTTCCAAGAATGGTTCCAGATAATTTTGGGCTTACAGATGAACATGCTATTATAAAACCTAATCATTTCAAACTTTGTTCACTATAAAATATTAAATAAATGAGAAAAAAGTAAGGATTTTTAATTGGGAATTATAATTTAGATAATAATTTTTGCAGCAAATTAAATGTACAATAATATTTGTTATCAACACAATATTTAATTTTTTTAAGTTATTAAATTAATTGGCATGCATTATTTTAATGCTATTTGTTAATGTTTTTATAAATAATCAAAAAATGCTATTTCATTATTGACCATTTTGCTCATTCGTTTTACCATTCGTTAATTTTCTTTTTCTTTGATAATTGTTGAAATTTCACATTCTGATTTTACATTTTCAAGTGGAACTATTATGAATGTAAAAATCTTTCAATTCTTTCTTCTTTGTTAAAAGATTTGTAATTATAAATCATTGCAGTAATTCTTTAGGATTTGATTTGGACAGGACCAAACATAGCAATTTAATGACATATTAATATTTCGGAGGAAATTTATTCATTTCAAAATTAAAAGTTAATTTTTGGCAATAAATTATAATCTTTTTGGTGGGAATAATTATTCAATTTTTAGATTTGGGTTAATTTAAAGATTGCAGCTTTTAAAGTGTTAACTAAATGAAAATGAAATGAATTACGAAAAAATTTTCTTTACAAATTTTCTTAAAACCTTACCATTTAATTTAAAATTTTTGCTAGTACTGTTTATAAATGTTTCAAATGAAACAGTTATTGTAGTATTTCAAAAAGAAAATCGTTTTAATAATTTGGTCTTACTTTTATTTTTTATCAAAAAAAGGACAAATAAACATTAAGAAATATTCGAAACATAAAACTTTTTCTCATATTTCTTCACTTATAATTTAGCAATAGCATAATTTAATTTTTGGCAAAAAATCTTATTTTCAAATAAATAAATCAATTGAACGAAAAAAATCAATTCTTCCTTCATTATCATTAAATTAATACAAGTCAAGGTCATCATGGCAAATTTTTTCGTTTATTCACAAATGTTTGCGGTTTTGACCATTTTTTTCTTTCTCTTTTCTTCTCTTTCTTTTTTTCTATTGTGCCAAATTTTGCCATTATAATGTCACCCAGTAATTTATCATTTCTCTTTCTAGATACAAACGTGTGGAGAAATTTTTATCTTTGCAATGATTTGAAACGAATTAATTGACATGTATTTTGCTAACTTAATTAAGACAAAAAATAAATAATAGATAAGTAAATAAATAAATAAGTAATTATGATAAGTTATTTAAATGTATATGAATATTTCTTAAGGTTACTTAACTTAAGGTTACTTAAATATTGGATAATAAAAAAATATTTAAAGATGATAAATAATTTAATAAATAATCCAATTAGTATCATTTTGCTTTTTTCGTTTTTTCTCTGTTTTTTGTTCTCTCTTATTTCATTTTTTTTACCATCAAATACAGCATATGAATTGATAACTTTTTTTTGCTATTTTCATTTAATTACTATTAATTATAAATATAAACGCCAGATCAACAGTTATTTATATGATATGGAAAAATAAATAATATATGAAATTTTTTTCATAGAATACTTTATGAAAAAAATTTTTTTTGAACTAATTAAAGTCATTTTTTGTATTTTTAATGTAATTAAAAATATTCAAGAAAAAAAAATGAAATTCAGCAATATGTTATGAAAAAAATAAAATTTCCTTTGGGAATACAATTGATGTTTCATTTCTTTTCCTACGCTTTATCAAGATTTATTCGTTCGATTTTTTCTTAAAATTTCCTAAAATTTTTCAAACTTTTTTGCGCTTTTTTAATGCTTCCAATCAATCTTCTATTCAAACAATAATGCATGAATCAAATTTTTTGCCTAATCAATTCGGTAATTTTAATTATTTTAGCTAAATTTTTTTCCAATTACTTTTATCATACTAGTGTTGATTACTTTAATTGCATTCTTTTCTTTCTTTCCCTTTTTTTAAATTTAATTTGCTTTGATCACTTTGATTTCATTTTATTCCTCATTATTTTCATTGAATATCGATTATTCTTCCTATTTTTGCTTTCAAACTAAAATTTTTAAAAAGTTATTTGCAACAAAGAAAAATTGCAAATAACGATTCTTTCAACAATCTATTGAAATGAAATGCACATCTGATAATCGTTGTATCAATCAGATAATAAAATAATATTTGGTAGTTATGACCCAATTCTTTCTTCAAATCTTACCATAAATTTTATAGTTTCATATTATTAGAATTTTATTAAGCATTTGAAGCAAATTGATTATTTCAGATAGACATCAATTATATGAATAAAGATAATTATGCTAATGTTTGCTTACAAATGTATTTATTTATGTATTATGCATATGTAAGACGGTATCAATAAACTCGTTTTTTAATAAATTTAACAGCTCCGTTTAAAAGCGATATTAGTTTATTTTTTGTATACATTAGAGTACTTCAATTGAAGTTTTAGTTATATATCATTTGATCGTTTATTAAGTTTCATTTTGGAAATTTACTAATTTCACGCAATATTTGATAATTAATGTAAGAATCGAAAAAAGCACAAAGTGTTACTTACCTTTTTCTGGTATTTCAAACTTATTACTAGAAATAAAAATTTATAACAAATTAAAATTCTGCAAGTAAACTGTTTCATATATGCGCAAGTTGATATCATTTTTTAAATTAAACAAAAATTTTGGAAGTTTTTTTTTCGATTAGAACTTTTCTTTTGAATGAGATTAAATTTGTTGCAATTATAAATGCAATTAAAAATTGCATTAATCCCATTTTTGTTAGATTTAAGAATTTAAAGTTAAACTTTTCCTTTATTTTGATTTTGACACAATTGGTTTTAAAATTGTTGACCTTTTTTGGTTCCACTTTTATATCACAAATAAATGAACGATCTTTTTTCCTTTCAAATGTGTTTCATTCACTTTTAATACCACAAATGCTATTATTTTCAGCACTTTCTTTAAATTCTTTATTTAAATGCAACCAATTTATACACTACCATTATTCAAACTGTTACCTACTTCTACATATTACTTTTTATTAATATCAGATTTTAACGATTTCGCATTTTAACACAATTGATTTAGTAGCTAAATAACTGTTCACCTATCCTATTTAATTAATTAAATGTCGATGAATAATTATCTATTTCTAACGTAAATAGTTGAAATAACAAAATTGCATCTGTAAACTAGTTTTATAAAAGTAAGCTTATAACTGCTCAACTTACATATACAATAAGTTCAAAACTTATATTTTTTAATAAGTTTTGATAAATGTATCAAAGTGCTGCATTACGACATTTCCTTCTAAATCAATTTTTGTCCATCTATTTTTTCTCTTAATAAACTTGCTCACAATTCGAGAAATTGTATAAAAAAAGAAAAGTATGACTAAATCATATTTTCAAAATGCTTTTGTTAAATACTTTCTTTTATATTTTTTATTTTCTTTGTTTTTACTTGTTCTATTTAATGCTTTTTCTTCGATGATAATGAAATGAAATTAATCAATGAATATTTTATTACCTGATTATTTGACAAAGGTTTTTTCGATTACAAATTTTTATTAATAATGAAAAACAATGAAAAATTATTATGGAAATTATAAAATGAAAATTATAAAAATTATTGTGAAAATGTATCATTTTGCTTGAAATTATTTGATGAGAATGCTGTTTAATAATTAGTACAAAATTTAAAGTTTAAATACATTTAGAAGAAAAATTCGCAAAAAAAGATTCTACACAAATTTTACAAGGTTCGAACAGCAACAAAACACTAATATCTTTTTTATTATTTCTAAAAATATTGTTATGATGATCATTTTTGTATCAGAAAAATATAAATTTTGAACTTATTACAAGATAATTATTTTGTAGATTGCCATATGCGAAAAGCATTATTACTGAGGAAGAATCCATTGATAATTTTAAGCTTTAATGATATTTATAAAATTAATATATGATTTAAAATAAAATAATTCTAAACGTTATCGACTAGTTGTCAAAATATACTGTTGAATATGATAAATTAAAGCTTAAATTAACTTAGAAAGCTAATTATACAAAATTATAGGAAAGAATATATGGTGTTTATAATGAAAGAGTATTATGATAGCGATGAATTGGCATTTTTTTTAGATATGGCAATGAATGAATCCCAGCGATGGCTTGAAGTGTTACTATCATTCCTTATTTATTTTCAAAAAATTGAAAGTTTTAAGTTTTTCCTCGTTTTGCTATCTTCCTTTTCTTTTTCAGGTAACTTGTCGAGAACTCTTTATTGATAGCGACGATTTTATTTATTCATTACGCTATGGAACACATTTACGCAAGTAATTTTCTCAATTGACATGTGTACAATTATGCATTATTGCATGAAGCAATTAACATAAATTTGAATTTTTGAAACGATTAATTAGCTTATTTAGCAAAATTAGGCTAAATTAATTAACTTGGTCAAAGTGTATCTTTATAAAAAATTAAATCAGAATAAAATTATAGTAAATGGTCATTAACATACTATAGAATGATTGTATACTGTGATTACTGTATAATAGAGAATAGCATCATTTGCAATGTATAATTGCTTATGTTTAAATCAAGTAATTAATTTATCATACAGTTGTCAATGTATCGTAAAATGATTGTATGCTATGATTAGAATATTGTGGGATAACGCCATTTCCAGTAAATAGTCACTTATATTTGAAATCAAATAAATCAGTTATTCACGTATCGTAGAATAAAGTTGTTTATCGTATACAATCTTTTGCATAGAGTAAAATCAGTCACAGTATGTATTCATTATAACTATATCCGTTTATATTTTACGATAGATAAATACAGCGAATATATTTTAATAAATAATAACGATATTTTCAGAATAATAAATAAAATAATACCTGGCTGTTTTGATTTATCTCGTAATCGTCATGGAAAAACCACTCAAACAACGCGTCAAATACTTATAAGAGCAAATGTACCGTATACTGAAGTTAAGAATTACATCGATGATGAAGTATACATTATTTAACTAAATGTTTTTTTTCATTTTTTTTTTTGTTTTTGTTCTTTTTTTATAATGAAACAATTTGTAAAACTTAAGTATATAGTTTGTATAGTTTATCTTTATATAGCTTATACTACAAAGTTTAGAAATTATATTTATAGGATTGGATATTGCAATTTTTGTTAATTTGTCTCTATCGATTACATATTCCACAACATTTACTTTTCTTACGTGAAGATTTGGAACAATATGAAGGATTTGAAAAACCATACGAAGTATTCATCAAAAAGCAGTATGTTTACATTTACTTCAAAGTACAAAAATTAGTACATAAAAATTAAAAATATACATAGAAAATAAATATGCATTTTTATATAGCAAGTGGTATACTCATCAACACATCAATATTCGTTAGCTAGTTTTATATCATCGTAAGGATAATAAAAAAGTTATTAACTGATTTTATCGGATTTTAAACGATAAGATTGTTTTTTTTGGATTGCATGATTTTTTGAGGTTAAAAATTGATATAACAAAAAAATAAATTTTATTAAATTATGATGGTTTTGCAGAAATTTTTAATATTGAATAAATCATGAAAAGAAATTGTTTAATTTTTGTTTTCTTTGTTTACAAATCTTTTTTTCCTTCTTTTTTATCTAAATAATACAGTCTATCCTTTAATTTAGTTTTTAAGGTTACAAATTGTTGAAAAAGATTGTATTAAATATTTGATTCCTTTAGTCAAACGACTTACTTTTTATGTGGAAAATACATAAATTAAGAAAAGAATCTAATATTGTGCCATAAAGGAAAGGAAATAATATTGTACTACATCAACAAATATTCATTTTTACAGGTTATCATTTGTATTACATATTCAGTCAGTTTTTTTTTGGATGATTTTATAATTTAAAATATGATAAATGATAAAATATGATAAGTATTATAACAAAAGTTTGTTAATTAAGAAAGTTACATCAGAAAATAACTAATTCAAGCAGTTTTTTCTCCTTTTGTTTTTTAACTATTTATATTGTGAAATTAGTTCTTATTTTAATATAAATGATAAGTAAAGCAAACAAATAAATAATAAGTGCAATTAATGCTAAAAAATTTATGTACGAATTTTAATTCAAATGTAATTAATTTTACATATTAAAACTTGAAGCGCAAGTTAAAAATGAAATGACAAAGAGGAAAAGATTGCAATTATACAAAAATTTATTAATAATATTAAGGGAACATCAAATATATGACTACTATTTCAGTAAAAGTAATATTGAATGTAATTTCAATATAATTAAAACTTTCTGTAAATGAAGACGAAGAGGGGAAGTGTAAGTAATAAAATTGTTAAAAAGGCACTTTATGGGACTATGATATGTGTCTGATTTGACATGATTTTGTGATAACGTATCGTATAGTATGCATGATGTTCTATAACAAAATAGTGATTATTTTTACTGCTTTTCTTTTGTCAAATTTAATAATATATTGTTTTTATTAGAAATTACTTATTATGGTAAATATTTTTACCTAAAAAGTTAGGACAAAAGTGAAGCTTTAAAATTCCAATTTCAGTCATTTTTTTCAAATTTTATCAAATAAATTTTATTATTTATACTTGCTCTGTCATTCCGTAATCATTCCTTATTGTCTGTTGTCAGCTCTGCTAGTTCTTTTAAAATTTGGTTTAATTATATTTTTATAAAGACTATAAACTGAGGAGTATGAAGGCTATGATAAGATATATATTTATGAAATTAACTTAATATGAAGCATATTCTTGTTTTATACAGTAACAACAATATCATCATAGCTTCCTTTAAATTAGCTAATAAATTCAATGATATACTTTTTTAATTACTAACCTAAACATCTTTAAAAATGCACATAATTATATTTAATAATAATATTTTTCATTAAATAGTACTACGAACAAAATTAGAGATGGTCTATTCAAGATGGAATTGTGTGGTTTGATAGTAAAAGATAATTGTATCCACCACTTTGTATTATGAAACTGTTTAAATTAGAAAAACGAAACAAATAAAACTCTAAATTTTAATCTCTAAAGTATTCATTAAATCTAATCTTGTCAATGACAATTGTATTATCAATCGTTCATTTCCTGATATTTATCATAGATAAATAAATTAGTTTAGTTAATAGTAGTTAGGTTGAAAGAGAGAAATTGATGATAGTATGACCGAGATTTTTGATATGTTCAAAGTTATGTATTACATGCAAGACAGATGAATCTTATACATACCAAATGATATATATACATATACGAAGTGGTCAATGATCAATGAGAGATATTAATATAGATAGATGGATGGATAGATAGATGAATGTATACGTATCTGTTTTGAAATTATTTTCTATAATTTCTATTACTACTAACTAGTATTACATCATCATGATCATAATCATCGTTATCGTCATCACTAGCATCACCATCATCATCGTCATTATCATCACAATCTTCGTCATCAACCCGTGAAAGGACAATGATTCCTTCTTGTGAACTATATTATGATTTTAACCAACAATACTACTCCATTCCGTCAATGACCAAATCATCACACGTGGCATTTTTAATTCAATTCTATTACCAAACCTATCAATCCCTCTTTCTTTTCTTTCATCTTTTTGTTCACTCTTCCTACTTTTCACCCTTCACTTCTCTCTGTTATCTTCCTCACTTTTTAATTTAAATACACTTCAATTCCATTCAATAACAAGCTTCAATTATTATTTTAAATCAATTTTTGTTTATTGAAGGTTTTCTTATTTCTCGTTTTTAATTCCTTTATCTTACTGCTTGATTATTGATATGCTGGAAATATTTTTTTTATTTTTGAAAGTTTCTAACCACATTTATAATTAGTATATATTTAAAAACTTCATTTAACAAATTGTTTTCCAAAATGGCCGACTTATAATGTAGTTTTTCATTAATTTGAACATCATTTTTTCAATTTTTAAAATTTTTTGCCATTTTTTGAAATTTTGGAAATTAAGGAATTTCACCTAATTTCAAATTTTTTTTATTGTTTCCGTTTCTTTAAAATAACAATTTACCATTTCACCTTTTACTCCACCTCTTCCATCTTTTCCATTTTTTCTTTCCTTGCAACTATTACTGATATTTTTTCCATTTATTTCCTTTGAAATTTCATTTTATAACTTATCCCATTCACTCACTGTTCATTTTGATATAAAATTGACTTTGACATCCGAACAACAAAGAAAAGGCTAAAGCTGCTCACCTTGTGAAATATTATCTACCTCTTTTTATTTACATTCATTAGAAATAAAATCGCCACTTTTTCAAAATCTTAGTTATTATGCAAAATAATTAGCTTAATGAATCATTATTCTTTTTTATTGTTTATCAGTTAAATTCTATTTTTTAGTTTTTTTAAAAATATTACTGGATAAATCTTTGATGTTTTAAACGCTGTTTTTTTTTTCATTGGTATTTTGAGTAATTTGCTTGATAATATAAAATTTTTGTATATTTAAATTCTAATTTTGTTCTAAACTTCTGGAAATTTCATTTAATTTCAAAATAAACAAAGGAATAAATTAAAAAAGAAAAATATTAAAGGAATCTACTAAATTTCTAATATTTTATAGGCACGTAGTAACTAATATTTTGTTGTAAATTATCAGTTTCATTATTAACTAAATCTAATTTATATTTTAGTGAAAAATTTTTCTCCCATCACTTCTTTCTCCCTCATTCATATCCAATTACAATTTATATTAATTGTACTTTTCGATTTCTTAGAATTTCATCTTCAAATCAATTATTTGAGCATAAATCCACTGATTTACAAGATTTATTAATCCTCTTGTTTTTTTTTTTTTGTTATTTTTTCCAAGTTTAAACTGATGAAATAATTTTCAAAAATTTACCTTTACTTTTTGCATAATGATTTACCCTTGGTTTTTTCATTTTCATCCATTACGAGTATTCCATCACTTATTTTTTTTCAACTAGCACTTCCTCTCTTACTATAAATTCCATTTACTTTTTCTTTCTCAATTGGAAAAGTGAAGAATGCAATCCAATTAACTTGAATTAACTTAAATCGTTATGATATTAAAAGCCGAAAATTCCCAATATCAAATCAAATTTGATTTATCCAGTTTTTTGTACTTTTTTGAATAATGTCTAAAATTTTAAATAGAATTATATCTAAAGTAACGATTCGAGCAAAATTTCCATCCCAAAAAATTTTTAAAAGTTATTCCCGTAATTTTTTTAAAAAATATTCAAGATCTTTCGCAGAAATTTTTTAGTCTAACAAAGTTTATTTATTTTTTCGCAGTATACAAAAAAGATAATTAAAATAATTGATTTTTTTAAACAAAACAGAAAAAGCAAAAAATGTGAATATTGGCAGAAAAAAATTTTTTTTGATAGTCAAAATATCTTTAAGCCAAATTTTCCTTTTCCTTTTTTCTTTGTCCTTGTCACTTCCATTAATTTGCACTAATTTCATTTAATAGAAAATTTAACCTAAACATAATAATTATCTCCAAAATAAAAATATTAATATAACAATAACAATGATATTACACTAAAATTAGACGATTATATCAAATTTCCTTTTAATATCACCTTTTCATCTTAAATTACTTTCAACTTCTACAAGTAATAATCTTTTTCAACAATACAATGCAATTCGTAAAATAAATTGCTTGTCAATAAATTTTTGAAAAGTTTATTTATTAACAACTTTTAATGAATTAATAATATGATAGTTTGCTGATAATATGACTGATCTTTCGAAATATTCATCATATAATTTAATAAAATCCAGTAAATACATAATTAATAATAATTTTATTTAGAAATGCAATTGAAATTTTTTCAAACTATATGATAGTTGAAATATTTATTATAATTAAACTTGATATCTAAATTTTAAATTTTACATATGTAAAAGAAGAAAATTTTTCCAAATAAATGTTAGCAATATAGTTGTGAATTTTTTTTCATCTAATCATTATTATATCAAACTGGTTTTTACCGCGATTGTAGAGCGATTAGCGAGGAAGCGGTAAATAGCAGTGCCATTAAATGTTGTCAATCTATCGTTATTATTTATATATTTACCGGTTATTGTCATTATTTATGAAAATTTATGAATGAATGAGATTAGAGGAGAAAATAGGGAAAAAACTTAATCAAAATGGAAAAAAAAAGGTAATTGGATGTAATTAAGTTTATCACTTATTCAAATTAACAGTAAACATTGATTTTCGTATTAGCAATGTATAATTCATTAATTTTCTCATTTTATTAAAAAATATTTGTTTATTTCATATATTTCAATTCGATTTTATTCATAATATATGCTTTGTCTCTTTATAATTGCACTATAAAATATTTCTTTTTTTGTTTTTGTCCAAAATGCTTTTTTTTCTTTTCTCTCTTTATGGAATTCTTTCTTTTTTTTCTTTACTAAATTCTTTAGCACAAAAAATAAGCCACTTCAGAAACAGACTTTAATTTGTTTTTGTTGAAATTATTATCAATAAAAATTGTGTCAAATTGTTTATATCGTTGATTGTTTATGGGTATGATTATCCACTGTACTACTGTAGAAACAAAAAAAGTTTGCAATTTTCGAAATTTAACTATTTACAGATTAGCATCTACTGTAGGAAAGTTTTCGAAATGCGAAAATTACGACAGCATACGAATTCGAAGAGTATGTTTAAATAAGAAAATTTTTTTGTTTTTTTAATTATTCTCAAAGATATTTAATGTATATCAATTTTTTACATAAATTTGATTTCTTGCTAACGTTAAGAATATGTCAAATTTTTTCTCTACTCGTCATTTCTCTAAAATCAAATTAATCCCAGTGTTTTTTTTTTTTTTGTTTTTTAAGAAATGATATCAGAGATTTGTTAAATATTTTAAATTCTTCGACAAATTTTATAAATTTAATGAATATTTTCAAAAAAAAAAATTAGAAAAACCATCTAAATTGTAATACCAGTCCTTTATTTCATGCAGTAATGTCAAAAAAAATTTTTTTAATTTATTTGAAAAGATGAATATTTCTTTTTTATTTATCAAAAAATACATTTGAATGAAATGATGAAATTATTATATTTACAAATATATCATTCAATTTCAGTTTTGTGCTACAATTTTGGCGCTATTTAATGCATGCAATAGCACTGTACATGTGCCACAACTTGATTATACAGCCTTGGAACCATTAATTCAATATCATTTATCCATTTGTCGAAAACAGCCAAATCCATCATTACAAGCAATTCTTAGCCGACCAAATTTTGATTTAGTTTATATTGTTTCATCACTTGTTGAACAAGTTAGGTAAACGTTTAATTAATTTTTTTTTTCTTTTAATTTTCTTAATGATTACATTTGTTGAGATTACAATATTTTTTCTTTTCATAATACATAATAAAATAAAATTGGTACTAATATCATAATTATCTCTCTTTGATTTAAATTTGAAAAAAAACCAGCAATTTATATTAATTAATCAGTTAAAATATTACATAATTATATCACAAATAATTGATTATTCAGAACGATCTTTTCTTTATATAAGCATATGAATGATATTATAACGATTTGCTATTCATTCCGATCATGCTGCCACATGAGGATTGTAATGTATGCTAAAGAAAGTTATATGACTAATCAAATTTTAAACTAGAATTATTAAGATATTTAATTACCTATAATTAAATATCTTCTTTTCATAATACATTTTCATGATACGTTTGGAGTAAAAATTCATAGATCATGTTATATACTTGTTTGATTAAACGATAAAAGCCGTATGCTTATATGTTGCTTATCCTAATGTTTAACATTTTAAAATCAAATTTTTATAGCTAATATTACAATGTTTACAAATTATATTCAAGTAAGATCAAAGAACAAACCGATAATTAATAAGTCATTGCTACCTAAACTTAGTTTGGCTAACGTTAGTATATTTTATGAAAATTATGATGTTATGTTTAATGATTATTCCTGATATTCATCGTAAATAACGTACATATATAACCATACGCAGACATAAACATTCGTACGAACACATTTGAATTTGGTAGAGCACATAGGCATGTTCAAGCAGATCCAAATTTGGTAATTAAAATTAATCTATTAAGTTTAAGTTTGGAGCATTAATTGTTATCTAGGCTTATTTTGGCTGACCTCAAAGTCTGACAGCAATAGCTGCTATTTAGGTTATTTTGTAAAGGTATAAGAATTGGTATGACTATATGATTTATCAATTCTTACATCAACTTATTTTGCTACTTATTATTTTGTTTATTACTACTAATAATAATTTGATTCTAGCACAATATACATAAGCAGTACTTTTAGCTTTTTAATTTTTTAGATAAAAAAATTTTAGAAAAAAATAAAATAAATAAATAAACATTATTGTAATGTAGAAACATTCAATTAACAAAAATGTTTGTGGCAGATTTTTTCTTTTTTATTATTGTTATTTTTTTTTTCTTTCAATCGTGCATTTATGCTATTTACCATACAACAAATTATCGTCTTAAGTATTATTGCAGCAGTTTCAACGATGAAATTTCTAATCGTACACAATTGAATACAACAACAAGCAGTAGTGACAAGGTTTATTCATTTCCCTTCCTTTTTTCTTTTTAAAAAAAAATTTATTGATTTTGAAATTTTATTCATTATTTGATTAGATTGTATATCATACTTGAAGCTAAAACTTTTGATTATAATGTCTTAGAATAAAATACCAATTTATAATTAATATTATAAAACTATGATCATATATCAAATTTTTTTAAGTACATTATTTTAAATCTTAACTTTTCTAAATATATTTCGTCAATTTTATAACATTTCATTTTACGAATAATAATTTCACACTAATAAATAAGAAAAATTGCTATCTAATATTAAATATAGTGTGTTATTTTGGTTAACATTCCTAATGGATTGTAAAATAAATTAGTATTTTTACATATCTCTTTTAAATCCAAAAAAAAAAGAAAAGAAAAAAACATAATTATCAATTATATTTGGTTAGATCAAATGAAAAACGATATGATACGATTTATTATTGAAAACTTATTGTCTCAATGAATGAGAAATTTTTGAATTGTTAAATTTAAAGAGTTTATTAGCATGTTTAACATAAAAACTACTTTTTTTTATTTCTTTCATTTATCACATTTTATAGTAGTAATTGAAATGGCTCAAAAAATATTTGTTTATTTTTCACTTTATTGGTAGGCTAAAATAATGAATTTTTGTCGAAATTAAATCATTTATTAGTAAATTCATATCGGAAATCTGTTCCTTTTTTTTTTTTTAAATATGACTCATTTATTTTGTTAAAATTTTTACTGTAATACAGCATAAGACATGCTAATATTTACTTTCTTCATGCTAATGTTTACTTCGATATTTCCTTTTCCTCCTTTTTTCTTAAAAAAACCTTTAAGAAATATTTGAAGGAAAAAAAGAATGAATGAATAAATCATCAACTGATGTGGTAAATTTAAAAGTATAATAATCTTACCTTTAGTTCAAAAAATATTTGCAATAATTCTTCTTTCTTTTTTGCAAAAATTTTCGTTTTAGGAAGTGGTCACAACAATGGATTATGATTATACAGTAAAGAAGTATTTAGCCGATTTAAATAGTGAATATTCTGCTGAAGAACTGAGCAGGTTAAAATTTCAACTTCGTTTATTTCTTTTCATTTATTTACATATCATAAATAATATTAACTAATAATTAGATTTATATATTATTTATTATTTTATAAAACAATAAATATCTATCTTATCATCAATCTTTTTTATTTGATTACAATACAAAATTTAAATTCAAAGTCGCTTTCAATAGAAATAATTAAATTTATTTCAGTTTTAATAATTTTGATTTCTTGGCTCCATAACTTTCTTTTTACTTTATTTTAAACTTATATTTAACAATTTTAACTTATTTGCATGATGAAAAATCAATTTAATTTTTCTTTCTCTGATATATTTCTTTTTACTTTTGATAAACAAAATAACTAATAATTTGGCTTAAAATTTTTGATTAATTTCTATTTTTTAAAATTCCAAGCAAATTTTTATTGCATTGATCATTTGTACCTTACAGCTATTCGACCGGAACAAACGGTAGCCGTAGCGGTCCATCATATAATAGCGAACACAGTACAGAAAATAGTGAACGATTGATTCCGACTAGACAACAACTTAAGCTTACTTCACAAGTATCTTTCCATTCCATTATTTATAATTAAAATCAGGTAAATTTTTTTATAATTTCATTAAAAAAATTCATTGTCTCATCTCATAGTCCAATAAATTTTGGTAAATTTCGAATTTTTGATTAAAATTTTCATTTTTAATAGAATGCTTTAGAAACTTTAATTTCATTCAAATTGAAATTGAATAAAAAAGATAAAATTTTATTAATCGAAGACTAATCTTCATCCGTAGAATGGATGAAGATTAGTATTTGTATCAGAAGTTGGTGGATTAGTGAAAATGTGTATTTTGAGAGCCGAGTTATAGTAAACAAATAGTATTTTCGGTTTTTTCTGGTGTGCATAAAACAGTCTTAGAAATTAAAAAATTATTCAAAAAATATCTTAAAATGACCGAATTATAAGAATCAAACAAATTTAAATTGTTAATTTTTGTCCAATTTATGTTTGACAAGAATAATGAACAAGAAAGGAATACTTGTATATAATTTTATTGTTTGTAATAATGAATTATTTGATTTTTTGATTTAAGTAAAGAAAGGTTGTAAAACCTAAAAGTAATGAGTAGAATGATGATTTTTTGTGGCAGTTTTTTTCATACATCTCACAATTTTTTTGTGAAATATTAATTTATAATTTACAGGAAATAATTGTTATAGTAAATTATGATTTACCACTTATTTTTCAATTTATTAATGAAAATTATTGATTATTATAAATTGTAACTTTTATCAACAGCGAACTTTTAAACAAAAAATTAAAAATTAGAAACAGGTTATTAAAATTGTTCAATATTTATTATATCATAAACCTTTGCATGAATTTTTTAAAATGTCAATTGAGTGATATAACTAGTATTTTTCAGCATGATTATTTCATTGTCTTCAATCTATACGTCAATATTTTAATGAATTTTTAAATTTAATTTTAGTAAATTTTAGATTCAAATCAGAAAAATTATTATTTCATTATCCTTTCATCATTAAATAAATATTTCTAACAAATCAATTTTGTTAAATATGGAAAATAAATAAAAATAAAATCTATGCAATATATCTTGCTAATATTAATCGTAAAATTTTTTATTCATATAAATTACATTTCTCATTTACAGGTAGCACATAATCCTTTACAATTTATTACCGCGCAATCAGGCGCAACTGCTTTATGCGAACAAGCTAAACAACAACTTATCATATCTGATCAACAGAAAAGGATACGTAATGAAGTTCGCAAAAATATGGTACATTAAATTTATGCTTAAATATATTTTCTAATATTTTCAATCAAAATTTCATCAAAATATAAGCAGTAAATTTGAATTTGATTATATTGAATTTTGTTCCAGCTTTATCATCCTTTCATTTTAATTTTTTTTGTTAGCTTTTTGAATTTATCAGTGCTACGTATATATAACATTTTTAGCAAGATTTAATGATTGTAAAAGTTAGTTTTCTACTTAAGAGAAAGAATTTAGAAAAAGTTAGATATTACTAAAGTAATTTGGAGTTTTTTAATAATTTCAGTGTAATGATGATGATGAGGATGAGACAGGATGGCAATCAAATTTAGATTCTTGGTTATCAAAACGAAAGACAGCTATATTAAGATGGAAAGATGATAGTATTTCTAAAAGGTTTCTGTTTCTTTAATTTTCTTAAAATACAAGGATTAAAATATTGAAAAAGACGAAAAAATTCTTTTCTAAATAAATAGCGAGCGAATGAGTATCATTAATTATCATCAACAGATTATTGTAGATAGATAAGAGACAGCAAATGTGTATAAATCTATTTGCGTCATATAGTGTTCTTAGAAGTAAAAAAAAATGTTTTAAAATAATAAATTTTATTTCTAATTAGTTAATTGCAAAAAACACACAAGAAATTAGTCAATAAAATTTAGTACTAAAATAAATTTGGTTTATTTTAAATTTGCTTTATCCAAAATTAAATAATTTTTCATCATCAAAATCAAAATAATTATTGTTGGATGAAATTTATCATGCATAGCTTTTAACTCGTGCTAATTTAACAACTATGAATTACTGATTAGAAAATCTGAAATTAATAAAATATTTTTGGAAGAAAGTTTAGTGACAAAAAACGAGAAGATATTATTCAAAGTAAAATAATTCAACAACAACAACAACAACAACAGAAAGAAAAAGAGAAACAACAACATCGACAACATTCAACAAATGATAATATCAATGATCCAAAAAAGGTTAATAAGTTTTTTAAAAAAAAGAGATAATTCTAAGAAATGATTTTTTAAATATAGTTTAATCTAAACACATTTCTAAATATGAATTAATAGTATTTAATTTCTACCATTAAATCGATACATATATGTGTGTATGTATCGATTTGTTTAACTTTACATTTAAATTATTATATTGTATATAAATATAATGAACACATACACAAATAAATACATATGCAAACAGTAAAGGTGTTAAAGTATTTTATCGTTTAACTCATTTTTTTTCTACGTTTAACTTTATGCTTAAAAAATTAACCTACATAATATATTATATTGTACATTTTTTAATCTAAACTTTTACGGTTTTTTCTTTTCTCTTCTTCCGTTCCAATAACAATTTTTGATATTTTTCTTTTTTTTTTTTCTTATGATCTTTACATCTATTTGTATTATCATTCTTATCTCTAAAAATGATAGTTATTTCTACTTGAAAATAAACGTCTACGTAAGATTAAATAGAAAAATAAAAATGAAACGGAAGGAATGAAAATAAAACGAATTCTTTTCCATTATGTTATATCATTAAATTGCCCATTGTTAATAAAATTATAATTTATAACTATATGCATCATTCTGTTTCTTTCTTAGATATCACTTGTCGTTTGGAAATATTTTAATAGTTTTAATATTTTACTTTTACCAAATAAAATTTCCCAATATGCTTTTTATAATTTAATTTTAAATTCATCTGGGTTTTTTTTGTGTGCATATTAAATTATTTAAGAATTGATAAACATATCAAATTTATCGCTTGTTTGTTACACGATTTGTTCGTGTAATGGATGACGTATTTCACGCCCGTGCAATAACAGTCACAAATTTCACGATTAAAAATATTTGCCGTGTAATAGACGACGTATTTTACGTTCTTTCCATAACAGTTAGTATATATTATTCATTTTGTAGATGATACACTTCAGAAACAATCTAGTAATGTGAGTATGTAAAAAAGAGATATGATTAGCGACTCTCATCAATCTCATAGGAAAAAATTTTCAACTTTAAATTCTTAAACATTATATACTAAATTTCTAACATTAAAATTAGCAATGTCTTGTCTAAATGATTCCGCACGTTGAAATTTTTTCAAATTTTGTAAATTTTTTTCTAAAAACTTTATAAACAAAAAAAAAAGTCAAATTAAATCATTTATATAATTTTATAAATTAAAAATATAAGTATCAATTCTTTTTCCCTTTTTTTTTTCTAAAATTTATCTGCAAATATATATACATTGGTTATTAAAAAATTTATATATCAAAGCTAAAAAAAAAAGAAAAATAGATTACCTTTCCTTAAAAAATAATCTGAATGTTAATTAATACTGATATCATATATCCCCATAATTCGTTTACCTTTTCTTATCATTAAATTGTCCTCTTTAACTGCTCTATCTTCTTCTGCGTAAATGGGATAATAAAATGATTGAATGAAAACTTTTCCTCAACTTTACACTTTAAATTTCCTTTCTTGTTTCATTAATTAGCATTGTAATAATTGATAAGAGAATTAATCGAATGTTAAAAAGAGAAAATTTTTCATTTTAATGCAAAAATAAACGTACTTGCTGAAAGTATGAGAAATAATCAGTTTTTACAATTTGTCACAATTTGCTACTATTTTGGAGAAAATTGAAGGAATCTCGAGAGCGTAATTCTCGAGTAGGCTCAAGAAAGTTGTGGGATAGATTATTGGAAAAGAGGCGGTGAAGGATAGCGACGATACTATTGCTACTGTCCTCATTTCATTTTAATGTACTAATGACATTAACGAAAACAGCACCATCACAATACCATCAACAGGCGTACATACACATACATACACACATACGTACATACACACATACATACAGTCACATACACGTAGACATACATGCATAGATTTAATAAACATCAGTAACAAGAATATTCATCGCCAATAAACCTATCGGTTGACATTTCTATTCAGTATTACTATAATCTGTCAGGTGGAAACACCTCTACTACTATTACAGAAAATTAATTTCTCATTTAATACTTAAAATTTGTGCCTAGAATTATTTTCTAAATACTAATTAATTTTCTATATTTTAAATCTATTTTTACGAAAAGTTTAACATTCTTTTTATCACAAAATCTTCTGTTCCTTATGGTATTTACCCCTTTTTTGGGTCAGAGTTCATCAAATGACACCATTTTGCATCATGTACTCCAATACGATTTCTACAATTTCATTATTCAATGAAATGCAGCAGTTAACGTTTCTATCACTAATTTTTCGCTTTTCATTGGACACTTTCATTTTTACTTAAATAACATTTTTAATGAAATTTTTCTTCGTTTTTTTTATTCATAAATTTTAATTTCTTCTTTAGAATTTACATAATAATGATAATAATAGGAATAATAATAATAACAATAATAATAATGACAATAATGATAATGATAATAATAATAACAACAATAATAATAATAGCAATAATGATACCAGTAATGATAACAATAATAATAATACTATTACAAAAGTTCAGTCCAAGTAGACAAATTTTTTGTTATTGTTAAATTTTTTGCTTTCTTTGTTGATAATTATTTAAAGTTGCCATCTGTCTTCACTGTTTATTATTATTATTACCATTATTATTATTATTACCATTATGTTCATCGTTATCATTTTCATCATACCATCATCATCCTCATAATCATAAGAATTATCCTTGAAAAATTAATGAAACGTCATTTGACTTTTAACATTGCATCAGTAAAATTCACAATCAATGGTTCATTGTATTAGAAAAACCATTTAATACAGTGCCATCATTTAAAAGTTCATCTTGAGAGAAAAAATAATGGGAGATATTTGATATGACCTCTAGGTAGCACACAACAATGATAAATGTTAGAGACTGACAGCGATCTTTTATCGGCATTTCTTAACCATTGGAAAGTTTTGAAATCATTGGCCTTAATTGATTGTGTTCCAAATTTTTAAATTCATTTGCTTGCAAATGAGTCAAGATGGCATTATGAATCAAGATGGCAGTTCCATTTTTGAAAAAAAATTTTGTGATTATCGGACAAAAATTGTTTATCACAGTTAAATTATTTTATTTTCACTTTGTTTTTTTCTTCCTTTTTTAAATTTTTCACTTTTTTCCCTGCTTTTAAAAAATTTTTTAATTATTATTAATTGAGTAAATAACCCAATTTTTGCTATTCTTCTTTACCATTAACCGAATTTCTTTTTAAACAATAAAAGCGAAAGAAGAGGATTTAAAGGTCAACTTGCTGATTTTTGGTAGCATCAAAATTAATATTTTGTCAAAAACAGGCCCTAGTTAATTTTTTGGAAAGTAATAATGCATATATAATAAAATTTGAAGAATCTTGAACAATTACTACATCACTTAAAAATTTAATTTCTTCTAAAAGTTTCTAAAAAGGTTTGAATGGTTGGCCTGTGGGCCCGGTTAGCTCAGTCGGTAGAGCACCAGACTCTTAATCTGGCTGTCGCGGGTTCGAGCCCCGCATCGGGCTACCGCAATTTTCCAATAGATCTGATTGTTCCTGGCAATCATTTTCGTTTCTGTAACTTCCTAAAGAAGAAAATGAAAGTTACTCACTTGTAATACTTGTAACTCACAAAGTTTGGTTGTCTGATTTTAAATTAATCAGATGTTGGTGTAAATGATTACAATGTAATGCTGCAGGCAAATCCAATTATTAAGTAAAAAGAGAGGTGAGATAAAGCTTGAAAAAATGATTAATTAAAATAGTTTCGTAGTGAAAAATTATTTGATTGTAATTTTTTTGTTCATACAAATTCGTACATTTTGATCCTTTTTGCGCTTATTAGTAAATGATAATTATCATTATAAGACTTGTTTTTCTCTTCATTTCCTTTGCTCTAATACATTTTTATTAATGCAACAAGTTGCTAATATTTTATCGTATCACATCTATGTCTATTTATTGTATAGTATATTCTTTTGCACTATAGACTTTACAATTTTGTCAAATTCGATATACCAATCAAAAAGGAAGCAGAAAATACAAGTAGAATATTTGCTTGAATATCAGACAATTAGATAACGTTTTTACGGAAAAGACAAAATATCAGGGAAAGAATATTGGATGATTAAATTATGAGAAAGAATGAGAAATCCAGAACGAATATTTGCGGAGTAAAAAGTGCAATTTAGAAAAGATTATAAAGAAAATATGGAAGACCTTTGGGATCAATGAATTTAATCATTTTCTTTTGATAAAAATATGTTTAATCAATCCAAGTATTAAATCCAAAAATAATGCATCGAACATCCGAAAATGGTAGTAATCTTGGGAAAATTATTGAATATTAATTAATTCAGTTTTTAAAATTATTCAGTTCAATTAGTAAATTAAACTTCACAAGTTTTGTATATACATAACTGATTAAGCATTGCGATTTAATGATCATATATGATTATGTATAGAAGTAATGGGAAAAGGGAACGAATTGGAAAGATATAAATAAAAAATAACAAAATGAATATTTCTGAAACCAATTGAAAGTTTTACGGTTTCAAAAAACAATTTTAAAATTTTATGCTCCAGTTTTTTTTTTCTGTATAATTCGGTATGGTTCTTTTCAAATGCAGGTATTTTAGAAAATAAAAATGGAAATTAAAAAAAAAGAACAAAGAAAATTGTTTTTTGAAGTAATTAGCTTTGATAGGATAGTATATTCAATTTGAAAAATATAAATATTGTTGCATAATTTTCTGCTCAATTTTCTGCTCAGATTTTCATTCAAAAGATTAGAAGAAATAACGATGTCAAACTATGCTCTATTATGAATCAGGAATATTCCGGTTATTACTATGGATCAGAAAAGTTTGCATTTAATGGCAAGGCTTCATATTCTTTACGAATATATATTCAGGTCTAATAATAAATGCATGGCTAGATTTCATTAATTAATTTGTGGCTTTCTATATATTAAAACATTTCTAACTTAATTGTATATTTAATATTAAGCTTTTTTTTAAAAATTAGCTAAATCACTGAGTAATATCGCCGAAAAAGATGTTAATTTTACAGAATTTTAATCATATTTGATGTATAATTCATTATGTGCGGAAATAGAACGTTTCATAAAGCAAATCATTAATTTGAAATATTGATTATCAGTGTATTAACAAAAGGGAAATGATATAATGAATAATAATAATAATAACATAATGATACTAATATTGATGATAATATTAAAACATACAATAATAATTGTTACAATATTAATATAAAATAATAATAAATAATAATAGTAATAAATGGTAATAATAAAAGTTGTGCCATTGAAGAAACCGATAAAACTACTAGAATAACAAATTTCATACCACAAACAGCGATTAGAATTTTCATTTCAACAGCATTTTTGCAGAATCTTGTATTGAAATGACTTAATTTTCTATTCATTTCAGTATTTTTATTTCGCTTTTTATCATTTAATCGTTATCGTTTGTAATTTATAAATGTAATAAAACAAAAATTATACATATAATTTTATTTTTTCGCTTCATTCAGTAACAAATGCTTCAATTTATTTCTCAACCTAACTTTATGCATTACTTATTTATTATGAAGAGTACGCCGATTTAGGATAAATGGATAATTATCAGTCGATTTGTTTTATTATTAAAGATAAGTCAACCTCAAATTACTGTTTTTTTCTTGTGTCATTTCCCTTTTTTTTTTAAGGTGTACTATTGTTGAGTTATCTATTAATTGATTTCTGCTTTTATCATTAATCTGTTATTACTCCTGTAAAAAAATTCGTGTATTTATTTACTTTTATTAACATATTTATAATTCATATTCAAGCCACAACCATAACTTTAATTTTGAAATGAAATTACGAAATTGTAAATTACATTTCAGTGGATCAAAAATTGTTTTTTAATCGCTTTGCTTTTAAACTTTATCTTTATTTGATGAATTTGATAAAATAATGATTTATTAAAAAAGAAAAATGAGAAATGAAACGATGTTTGACATTGAGTTTTATGTTACATGCTGTGTTGGTCGTCCAACTATGCAAATTTCTGCCTTTTATTCTTCTATTCCAATAAACTGTTTTAAGATTAAAGATTGCATCTATATAAAAGGCAATAATAAGAAATAAATTCTTTGACCAATTTATGTTTTTTGACAGTTGACATTAAATAAGATTTTTCTGCATTTTTTTACTAATTTTAAAATATAAATCATAGGTGGAAAGAAAGCAAATATTAATATAATTAATAATATAATAAACAGTGAAGAATGCAAATAAATTAAAAATTGGGAAGTACGATCTTACTGACAAAAGCATTAATGATTAAATGATATTTTAGTATAAATTAAACGAAAAAAATGTGTATAAATGTATTGTTGAAGAAGGTATGTGTGAATATGATAATATCTGATATTTACAAATAGAAATAATAGTTAATGTAATTATTTCAGTATTTAAAATTTCTCCTTCAAATATCTAGCATGTAAAATTTAGAAAATTCCATAAACATTTATGAATTAACTACTTATCATGATATATAGCTTTCGAATATTTTAAAATTTAAATCATTCAATTGCTAAAGTTAAAAGTTAATTTGTTGCAGCAAAAGGAAGAGCGTTTAACGTCCAATTCATTACCATTAGAAGAACATCAGGAAGATTCTGGAATAGAGAATAATTGTCGAAGTAGCTCTATCGACGATCATTCACCCGCCGCATCAATTGATTTTTGTTCATCAAGTTAGTTGTTCCTTAAATCATGTCTAAATTTGAATTAAAAGAAAAAGAACTAATTTATATTTCTATTATTGTAATAGCGTTTTTTTTTTTGACATGAATGAAAGAAAATCTTTGGCAATTTAGATATTTAATTGAGTTTTCACATTAGAAAAAAAAGACAAAAACGAGAAATTTTAATTCTATCAAATTTTATGATCTGTTTAATGTGTGATTTGAAAAATATTGTGATAGCAAATGAATAAAACACGATTTTTTGGCCTAAATCTTACAAAATTTATGAGATTTTGTTTTTGTTGTTTTTTTATTTTTATTTATTTAAAATGATATTACTGTTTATGAACCTAATTAACACGAGAAATTACGACTGGTGTAATCACATTAATGGAAAATTTCAATGATATATTTTATTCAGTGTTGAAAACTTTTTAATTTTAATACAATTGTGTTTGGTAATATTTTAAATCTTGTTTTTGTTTTTCCCATGTTACAGTTGAATTAAATCAATTGGATACGAGGAATTCATTTACTTCGTCATTATCATCATCACCACCAAATTATCAACAGTATTGTTATCAGCATCTTGAATTATCATCATCGTCAATCTTATCGCTTCCTGAAAAAAGCTTTATCGATTCGGTATTTGGTCATAACAAAATTGATACAGAAGATAGTTATCTAACTCCTTCGACTAGCAAATTACTTCGTACAGATACAATCACAAAAGCTAGCTTTCCCGAATATGTAAGCAATTTTCCTTCTAAAAACCATTATTTTTATATTAATCACTATTAACAGTATGCAAATTGCTATTTTTTTTGGGATAACACTTATTTAATGATAAATCTTGCTTACTTATCATATGTAATTATTATAAAAAATACCGGTCTTTCAAATATTTACTAACAATGATTTAATGATAAAGTAGAGTTTAAACAAAAGAAATAACAAATGAAAAACTAAAAAATAACAAAAAATTTTTAGAAAAATTTAAACCCTTGATTTGTCCTAAAAAATTAGATGATTAGAATGATAGGAATAATGATAATTGCGTTAAGTCTTGTAATAAATTTGCCAGAATTACTATTCTACCATTAATTATGGTAAGCTCCTGCTATTAGGTCTTAATTTTAGTGGACGGAAAGATTTTTTTTTTATTTTTCAGTTAGCACATTTTACACCTTTACCTGTTTTATTTATTTTTAATAACACAATGGAAGTAGAAAAAAGAAAATTGAGTAATTATGTCTGCATTAATTGCAAACTTGTTTATAACTTCATCATCAGTACATTACTATCAATGACAATTAATGGTAATCGATTTCATTTATAAATTTTTTATGTGAAAAATGAAAATTTATTTTTATTTTAAATTTAATGCAGTAGAGAAACAAATTATGGTAAGGCTTACTTCCTCTCCTTTTTTTTTATTCAATAATTTAAAAAATATTTTGAGATTTTTTAATCTCAAATTTTTTTTCTTCAATTTCTAAGCTTTTCACATTTTAATTTTTTCACTTTATAATAATTACTTGTATAAATTTCTATAATCTATTCAATGATTCATTTTTCATTTATTTATTAGAGTATTTCTTTCATATATATATATATATATATACAGATGTAAAATTTTTTACTGTTTTATTTTAAAAATTTAATTGTTAGCAAAAGAATGGTAATCTCTTACATTAATCTTTCGTGTCAGTGATATTCCTAAGCTTAACAACTGAAGTAGATTTTAATTGATAGCTGTCGGAACTTCAAGAGTTTCAAACATCTGAAAGTTATTTTATTAAAATTTTTCATATTAATGGTAAAGTTATTCTTTTAGAATCAGTCACGTAGTATAACTCCACAAGCTGATAAGTTTCAAGGATATCTTAGTGGTGAACATTCGGATTCAGATAGCGATTTTCCGGCACCACCTGATTATCTTTTACCGGCAACAACAGTAAGACAACAACCAATAATATCAGCAAACAATTTATATGGTCAAAGTGAACATAGCAATATGGTTTGTTTTAACAAAATTACTAATGGAAATGTATCCTATACAGACGTGTAGACATGTTTTTCATTAAACTAATTTGTATTATATTAGAAAACTATAATTTTTCCAGAAAAACAACTCTTTATCAGCTACAAAACATGATTCATTATCAACTGCAGCAGCAGGAAAACGTAATACATCAGGAATTGCAACTGAGGGTGGTAATAGACTTTTTTCTTTTAAATTAAGGATAGATTGAGAAAAGAAGCATATTATTTCATAGCTAAGCTTAAATTTTAGCTTAAAATAAGTAGTATTTTACTTTAATTATTAGTTTTTTAAATAAAACTAGTGAGAAAAAAATGTAAATACATTTCTGATATAAACATGATGAATACATTCAGTGCACGTAATACATGGCAAAGTGTTTGCACATTATGATGAATGTTAATTTAGATGTTACTCTTTAAATATATTAGTTGTAAGTGCATTCCATTGCAATTGATGAATTTTTCAGTTTCACTTGGTATCGAATTATGTCGTGAACAATCAGCGAATATTACAGCTGTGAAATTTCCAACACCTCGGCAAATTAATTCACCATGTCACAATTATAATAAAGCAGTAATTGAAACGAGTGATGGTAACGCTCAAAATGAGACTGATATTACTAATAAACCAAAACAAGTTTGCATTTCCATTTTTTCTTCTTTCGTTATTTTCAGCTTTTTTTTCTTCATATCGTATATATTTATTTATTTGCTTTTTTACTCATTTATTTATTCATTTATTACTAGTTATTGAATTTTTATCTTGTATGAAAACTACTGAAATCCTGCAATTATTTCTTTATTTTTACAACATTTACAGTCTTTTGTCATTTGCATCATTTAGGTTACATCACCATTTTTACCGTATACTTCAACAGCGCTATCAACAGTTCAAGCCAAAGGACATCTTGTAGGAACCATCGATGGAATTTATCCACGTACATCGCCAAAATTTTCAAGAACTAATCGTTTAACGAATGAAATTCATGAGGTAAGAAAAAAGAATGAAAAGAAAATCAAAAGCTACAGTGCTTATATACTGTATGTTACCGTATTTATATGTTTTTTATATGGTTGCATTATATTTGATCAAATTAGAAGTTTGTACAAATTTTTTATTATTAAAATGTTAAGCATTAACTATTCATATTTGTTCATTCATCATTCAGCTTTTACTGCTCATTCATGACACAGCTGATTATTATTTGATTATGCTATTATTTTATCGTTTTTGTGCTCAAATTATGTTGTTGAACTAATTAGTGCCATCTAATTATTTTGGAATTGCTTAACATAAGCTTGCATAATCAAATGATTTTAATTACTGAAAATAACTTCAGAGAAGGCATTAAATAGATTAGCTGGATTATTTGCATGATTTGAGCAGTAAAATAAAAGTAAGTACTTGTTTACTGGTGTTTGATAATTGAATTTTTTGCAAAATTCTGAATGAGACATCAAAGTTAGTTCTAGCTAGTATACAATTTTTATAATAAACTGTTTTACGCATAAATTTAAATTTATCATATAAAAGAAAAGGAAAAATGATTCATACTTGAAATCTACCCTTCCTTTCATTCAACTCTTGCTAAGCAGTTTCATTTGAATCCAAAAATTATATCGCACTTTTTTTTGTCCATCATGCCAAGAAATTTTTTCTTTTCACTGTTATTTTACTTTACATTACTATTTAGTTATTTCTAATATATTAATTTTTTTCAAATTTTCTCATCTATTAATACTACACACTGATTTTCACGCTTGTCTTCTTTATACCACAGAAAACAAATTGAAATTAATTCAGAAGTATTATCGTATTTTGCTATTTCATTGAATCTCTTTTCCTTTAAGAATACCTTTTTATTGCTTATACAATAAGAAATAAAACAACCGATGCGCGTTTTTTTTTTTTTCTCACTTTTATTCCTTACTTTTGCAGGGAACAGTTCCAAAATCACATCTGAAAACGGTTGATATTCAATTTGAAGACAAACCAGGTGCTGCTTATCAGCCAAGCAATATCGATAAGAATTATATGAAAATGGTTTTTAATTTGAATTTTTAGCGAAATTTTAAAAAATTTAAATTTAACAAACCAATTTTGATATTTCCACCATCAAATTTTTAATATTTATTTCGAAATAATAATAGATATGGAACAAAATTTATATTTTACACATTTAATGCAATTTAAAATTTTTAGAATTGAACGAAGTTTTAAACGAAAATTTTTAAATTAATTTTTTTTTTTAAAAAAAAATTTTTTTTTTTTTAAAAAAATCTTAAAAACACTAAATATTTTATAAAAAGAATAGTACATTAAAATAAGCTGATTAATATTAAAATGAATAATTGTTACATGATAAACTAATAACTTCGTCTCAACCTATAAATTTCCTAGAATCTACAAAATGGTACTGGTGAAATGATTAGTGTGAAGATCAATTTGAGTAATGATAATGGAAATGATACAAGGAAATATTTTGGTTTTACAATTGCCGGTGGTAAAGATAAAAATGCACCTGTAAAAATTGATGCTGTTATTGTAGGAACACCTGCTGATCAAGCTGGATTACAGGTTTCTTCTTTTTTTCTGCAACTTATTATAACTTCTCGGATATATAAGCTTATTTATTTTAAAACTACTCCTCCATCTATTAATTTAACTGTTAAAATTAATCCGTAATACTCAGTTCTTTAATTTTTAAAAAACTGATAATGTTGAATTGCTACGAAACATATTTTTAGATACTTTGAATAATTTGAAATTTCATCCTTCCCAATCATAATTTATAGCATAATTAAATTAAATAACATAATTTGTTGAATAAAAAAGAAGTTATATAAAAAATTAAATTAAATAATATAATTTGTTGAATAAAAAAAAGTTATATAAAATCTTTTACAGGAAGATTATATAAATTATTTCATCTTTTCACTTATAAAACATAAAAAAAAATTCAAACTTCATTTCTAATCAAGTGAAAATATTTAAATTGATAATCGAAAAAAAAAGTGCTAAAATTAAGTAAAGTGACATTCAGGTTGGTGATTTGTTATTAAGCATAAATGGTGAATCAGTAATGGATAGATATTATCAGTGTGTCGTGAGGATGTTGCATGAAGCAGAACGTATTGGTAATATTGAATTAAAAATTCGACGATCTGATAATGCTGTAATTGGTATTGATTTCACAATATCCATTTAAAATGCAAAAATTAAATGTAAAATTATTTGTCTTGAAATAGAAAAACTGTTTCGGTTATGCATGAAATTAAGCAAACAAACGACTTAATTAAATATCTATCCCGTATGAGCAATTCACTAATCATTAATGCAACTATTATCAAAAAAAAAAGAAAAAAATTGCTTGATTTGATCAGTAAATTATAATGCAGACTTAAATAAATGAAAAAATTAATTAATTTGCAATCGCATTCTTTATGTAAGTAGATTTTTGCTTAAAAGAATCAGCGACATTTCAAAATTAGAAATCAAAGAAACTAATCATGTACATTTTGATTATATTTTTTTAATGAGGATTTCTTTTATTTTATTTGTTTTATTTTTTTTTACAAATTATTTTTGCTATCATCTGTTTTATTTTTTATGCCCACGAATATCATCAGCTGAAAATCCTTCATCAGCAATCGATCAAAGATCAACAATTTCTTTTGATCAAAAACGAGCATTATTTGGTGATAAATGTACTACTAAAAATAGTAGTAGCAAAGGAATTCGAAAACAAAAACATTCTTCTCCAGCACGTAAATGGTCAACCGGAAATATCAATAAACAACCAGAAAATGATAAATTTCCGACAACTACAAGTAAATTCTTAACATTCATACAAGAAAGCATTGAAAGAATCAGAGAATAGAGTGAATAGATAAGGTGGTAGTTAAATAAGAATTAAATTTCAAAAGTCAAATTAGTAAGAAAAACAAAAATGATTTTGCAATGAATTATTTTACTTATAAGTTTGAGGCTTACATTTTTTTTTGAACAATTTTAACAGTTATCTAAGTATTAATGTAATATATGAATGAGCGTAATTTTTTGAATAAAAACGAAATACCTGCAACAGATATCTGCAACAGTTTAAATCTCAATAGTTTTAGAGTTTTCTAGTTTCCAGGAAATTGAACCAAAAATTATTATCATAAATATTTCCTGAATTCACTTTCGTTTTTCTTTTAGCTACTTCTACTACGGTTGCTCCCGTTACACATAATGTGAAAGATGGAATTGTTATGCGTAGCAATTCATTTTTATCATCAATTTCAACCTTGGATGATGACGATTCACGAATGGCGTATGTAGGTGGAAAATATGCTATGCGACATTCACGTGAACGTTTTTCCAGTCGTACATCATTGGCTAGTAGTACATCATGTTCCATTACTGCTGGTGGAAGTGATCCAGATTATCGCGTCACATCATTGCATGATAAGCCAAAACCTGGTAAATTAGCTGATTTTATACCGGAAGTAGAACGGAAAACAGATGCCGGTTATGATCAGGATGATGGTGCTTCTGCTTATAGTTCCAGCTTCTCCAGACGAGGTTTAGATCTATCATAATTAATTTCTTTATCATATTGGAATGAATAGTTTTCAAAACTTAGATGTTATAAGAAAAATGTTAATAATTTTACGGCAGATTTTTCACATTTGGTGGGCTTTTTACATGTTACTATGATCAGTGATCAGTTAATTAACTAACACATTTACTTTCTGTTTGTTTTCTTTTCACTGTCAATTATTGTTATTATTATTATTATCATTTATTATCATTATTATTATTGCTACTCATCATTACTAATTTTTACTTATTATTATACTAGTCACTATTGTTATTATTGTGATTAATATTGCTAATACTATTATTGTAGTAATTATCATTAATTATTCATAAACCAAACCGACGGTTGATTTAAATGGAAAAGTCTAATAATTAAGACAAATTTAAACAGATCGATTTGTTAATAGTGTACTTTTTTCACATTTTATACATTTACTGAATTTTAATGATCTCAATAATGAAAGTATTACGGTATTATGGTTGTATAAAAAAAATTTAACCAAAATAATAAAAGTAAATGACGAATAGTATATTTTAGAAAGCGATGTAGATGGTTTTACGAATTTGTTCACTAGTGAGGATGATGGTGAAGTACCACTTGTACTTCGTAATTATGATATAACTCCAGTTCGAAGTGTTACAACATCACCAATCCAACATAAGGTAATCATCACTTTCATTAACCAATATTATTTTATCATCACTTATAGCATTATTATCATTCATTTTACTTTATCTACAACAAATTGTATTCAATCAAACAAAACAAAAAGTTTATTTTAGATAAGTTACTGGATGAAAAAAGATGAAGTAAGAACGATGTCATTGCCAAGAAACATTGGTGGAGAATACCGACGAAATGGTTATGTGGTACCGTGCAATCATTCATTTGCTACCAAATCAGCCATTCAGGTTAATTAAGTGTTTAAAATAAAATTCTAAGTTTGAGTTTGATAAAAAAGAAAAGTTTTGTTTATTTTCGACAATATTTTAATAGTACTTATAATGAAATAAATTTTTAGAGGAATGCGATAATATCTGATGGCAATACTAACAGTAATAGTGGACAGATGAAGACTTTGTCAACGGTATGTTTGGATAAATGGCAAACGCATAATTCAAAAAAAAATAAATGAAATAAAAAATAAATAACTCTAGAAAAAGGAAAACTGTAAAAAAAAATCTTTCAAAGTTTATTTTATATTTAGTGAAGTTTTTTCATCATTGTTATTTTTTATTCTTTTATCATTTTCTCTTTTTTTATCATTGTCACCCATTCAATATTAACATTCGAACAGACCGCCGAAATATTTGCAAATATCTTCGTATATTCAAAGTGATATATGTATGTTGGTAGTAGACATGATAAAATATGAAAATATTTCACTTTTGCTAACGCTCCCACAAAAGTGCAGGACGTTTACATTTGTTTTGCTAATTCCTTTTTTTTTGATTATAGTTTAAAAATAAGAAATAAAGGAAGAAATACTTCATTTAATATACGATTTTATTTCCTCCATTTCCTAAATATATAGAGATTTCTAAATTTTTTTTTAAAATAGTTTATAGTTCTTTTCCCTCAAATTATTCTAGGTGAAATAATCATTAGAAAATATGATTAAAATTTATAAAAAATAATGCCAGTTCTAATTCATCCGGAATATTTTTCATTTCAATATAAAATGATATATGTTCGTTTTTTTTTTTTTATTTTTTTTTCCTATTATCAATCATAATTAAATGTCAGCAATCGATATTTTTGCTCATTCAGCATTGCAACAAAACAGTATCACAGTGTTTTAAAATAATGATATATTTCGATCACATCGTAAATTAGTAATTATCTTATGCATTACTATATTACTGAATATATAATAATTCCTTTGTATGTATTGATTTACATAATTTTCATTTTATAATTTACATTTATTCGTTTTGAAATTAACGAAGATTAACTACTTAATTACTAAATATATATTACATCTTAAAAATAAGTTGTGCCGTAGTTGTGTGGAATGATTTTAGCAAAAATTAATATCTCTCTACATTGTTTTATTAGTAAGTGCTATACATATATATTGGGACATTCAGGATTCCCGAGAATGGCGTCAAATTATCGAGCAACAACGCTTACCAAGTCCTGGTGATCCGGAATGTCGTAATCAACTTGATGAGGATTTGAAGTTTCAAGTTCGTCCAAATAAAGGCACTGAAACTCATCATAGGCTAGTTTTAATTCTTTCTGGAATTTTTAATATTAGAAAATTTTTGCTTGTTCTTCAATTTTAAATTATTCTTTCAAACTAGAATTTCATTTCGATTTAATATTTTTTTAACACCAAATTTGACAGCAATTTAGTTTGTCCTGTTTTTACAAATATTTTAATTAGTTCATAATTTAAATTTTAGTTGGCTTTATTAATTTTTCCTCATATTCAGATTTAAATTATTTTTAGTTTATTTCTTAATTATAGTTCACGTTGTGGGAGTAAAAAAATAGCCAGGCATTTATTACATGCAGAAGAGACACGAACAAAGAAATCCGGCTCAGGTATCGAAAATCTTTTGTCCGCTGATCAATCGAAGAGATCATCCGAGCACAATCGATCTATAGATTCAGATTTAAATAGAGCTAATGTGGTAAATAATTTTTATTTAATAAAATTGAAAGGATGACATATTGGAATGTTTCCTTAATCTATTTTATAGAATTTAGCTTTATTCATTTAATGGATTCTAAATATGATTAACTTATTTATGGTCAGTTTCAAACAGCTTTATTCGAAATGCTACAGTTATCAAAATATTTAATTAAATAACTGAGGAAGCTCACATTTACTTGTGTTATGACGTATATTCGGGGCTAATTGAGCTTTTTTTTCTTAAAAATATACCTATTGATTAGATAGTCGAAAAAGCAGCTATCATTAGAAGTAAGTTAAGTTTGATTTCACATAAAGATCTTTCAACAATTAATTTTCTTTTCCTTTCTTGCTGTATAAGCTTCATTTGCAAATTAAATTATTAAATGTTCATAAAATTAAGTAATATCAGAATTGGTTACTAGGTTAATAACACTAAAATCATATCATATGAATTAGCATCAAATTAATTATATAGATAATCCTTCGGAGTAACAATTACGATTTGCTTACATTTGTTTACCGTTTTTTTTTTAGTCAGATGAACCAAACAATCGTAAAGTAAACAATAAACTTTCATCAAATACAGATGAACCATTATTATCAGTAAGTGGCAAACATCATTGCTCACATTGTAGCATGGAACTTGGCAAGTTCATGATAATTTTATTGAATGATTAATTTAAAATTCACTTTGTTTCATAAAACCTTATGTTTTAAAACTTTTTGCTATATTTGTTTTCACATAGAAATGCTTTATTTTAATAAAAATTTTCTCATCATTCAGGCTTTTTTTTAAATCCATCAAGACTAACTTTTATCTTTTGTTTGAAAAAAAAAAGATGAATTCAATAACATTTTTTTTTGCCTAAAAAATCAACACTTCATATGCTTGCTATTAGTACTCTATTTTGAAAATTTTTACAAATTAATTTTGTTTTCTTAGTTTAGCTTGTTTTTTTTCGTCAAAAAATAGAAGAAAGTTTTATATAATTATCTTAAATGGCACAAAAATTATTTGTTTTTTGTGTGCGTTTTTTTTCTTCTGTACCTTATTGTTTTTTATTTATTATAATATTTTTTTTTTCTGCAAAACTTATGCAAATATTTTAGTGAATTGTAAATGTGACGTACGCTTCTAAATATCAAGCTGCATTTATCTCATCTATATATGTATGTTTCTTAAGCTTTGCATGCATTTTTTCTTTTACTGCTTTGCAAAAAAAAAAAAAGGAACTTATGTTTTATTGCCTGCATGAATATTACTATAAGGTTTGTTTGTTTTTCATCTTTTGCTATTTGCATGATAAACATTTTAATTGTAATTTTGCTGTATCTTTCTAAGCTAACCAACAATATCGTTATTTTATACTAGCATAAGTTGAATTAAGCCAATTAATAATTGAATATTATTACTATTTTCATTTATAGCTAATATTTATGTGTATATTTTAATGATCATATAGCTGAAATAAATTAATTCATGATAACATATTATTATCAACATCGATATTTTCATAACTGTATGATTAGGTTATTCATTTCAAACTTAATTACTGTAATGTTTTAGTCTTATTATAAGCATATGAAAGAAATATATATGTAATCATAGAATTATAATAATAATTTTGTAATAAAATCATGTTTTTTTTTTAGAAAATCTTTATAATAGATACATTATAAATGTATAAAATGATATGAAAATTTTAATTTTTTATAGGACGTGGTGCTGCAATGATTATCGAATCGCTGAATTTATTTTATCATTTGAGTTGCTTCCGATGTTATGTTTGTAAGATGACATTGGGAAATGGAACACGTGGTACCGATGTTCGGGTCCGTGATTCTAAGCTTCATTGCCAAAGTTGCTATAGCAGTGAGGAATCTGGTCTTAAGTTTAGTAAAGTATAAAAAGTTTAGAACCACTACATATTTCAACTTTTTTTTCCTTTTTCATTTCATATGTCATAATTTTTAAATGTTATTGTTGTATTTAACACTTTTAAAAAAATTAAATGTTTCAAATGAAATTTTAAACTTTAGAAATGATTTTATGATATTACAAAATTTTTGTGCAAATTGTTTTTTATTATTATTATAGAATATCTCATTAGTTATGTATTTGATGTGAGGCAATTTTTATTTTTTGATTAACATAGAACGAATTTGATATTTGTTAATTTTTTTAGGAAAAAATAATTATTATTAATATTGTTTGCTCATTAATATGTGTCTTTATAATACTAGAATTTTTTTTCTTTTTAGTAGTTCTAATTTTATGCATTTGAAAGATGCTAAATTATTTATGATGCTACTTATCATTAATTTTCCTATGCATTCTACCTAATTATTAAATAGTTCTCATATTTGAATGAAGTGAAAATGCTGGATGACGTAAAACAATGAAATAATACGCCATTATAGCGTATTATTGTTTCATTGCGTTACGCATAACTTTTATTGAAGTTAAAATTCAAAATTTTTTACATTTTAATCTTGTTTGCATTAAATATATTTTTGTAAGTCATAATAGTTAGTTCTAATGTTTGAATGTTGAAATGAAAATGATAAATAATTTTTATATTTCGTATATTTCTTTTTTTATAGTTTAAAAGAAAAGCAAACAATCCTAAAATATTCCATAATTTTTATTAAATCTGTATTGTGCTTTCTTTTAAACTATAAAAATAAATATTTCAATCTTATTAAAATCGTTCCCTTTTTTCTGAAAATTCTTTTATGATATTTTGCAATACATAAAATCGTATTGATTTATTTTTACTTCTGTACTGCATAAATTCTCATCACAATATTTTTGATATTATTTCTTTTCTTCCAAAGTTAAAGTCTAAAAAATTTTTCATCTCTCTTATATGTTAATAATGAGATTTTTTTATTCACGTCATACGTAACACTGCATTACTTAATTTACGTATAATGAAGTATTTCGTCTCTGTACTTTTATACAGAAATAGCAAAAGCATTACAGATTGATTGAGAGATGGATTAATTAAATAAATTTATTACAAACAATTTAAATTGACAATAATAGAAAGTTTAACGAATGAGTGCTTAAGCTCAAAATATACAACAAGATTTCTTCTTTTTTAAATTCGCAACTTATTTGAAATTAAAATTAAAATGCATCAAATTGATTTAAAATAATTTTTCAGCATACGAATAATTTTTCATAATATTGACTTCCTATAAAATACCTGTGCTCAAAATCAATTCACCAGAAATCGGCACTATTCCTTTTTGAAAACAACCTGATAATATAATCGATTACTTAAATTAAGTTAAAATTTGAAACGAAATTTTTTCAGTCACAGAATAAATCACTATAATAATTTACATTCTATACATACTGCTAAATTTGATTGTTGAAATCTTTTTTTTTTTATTTTAGCGACAAGTATTTTTAATTATTTTTATTTTAATAGTGAAAATACTAAAGTATTAGACTGCAAATAAATATTAAGTTCCAGCATTTTTTGGGAATTAAATAAATTAAGCAATTGGTTAAAAGTAACTTATTTATCAGTTAATCATCTAATCATCCACTTATTAACAACTGGAAACACATTTTATATAAACAGGCCAACTAGGTACTAAAAAGTAAAGGTAACAATGAATCCAATCCATCTAAATATATTTATTTAAAAGAAAACATGCATAATTAAGCAATTGGTTAAGAGTTACTTATTTATCAGTTAATCATCTAATCATCCATTTATTAAGTATTATTGTAAGTAACAATAATTATACGGATTTTAAATGGAGTTTAATTCCAACAATTCCTGAAAACCATTTTCAACTCTACTCGTACTTATGAATGAAAATTTAATTGCTCTCACTATTTCAAGCTCCAATTCATTCCCATATTTATGTATTCATCCTAAGCATCAGTTTTATCATAGATAAAAAAATTTTCTACAAATTAATTAGTGTATTAAAGTGATAATTAATTATCAAATTTATTTACTGATTATATTTTAATCTCTACGATGTACTTTATAAAATTTTCTTAAATTTATAAGTCAAAATGACGCGATTCAATTATCTAATTTATTTGACTAGTTATATTTTAATTTCTGCAATGTTTTTTCTTTTTTTAATTTGAACTAAAAGAATAAATTAGTTTGGTTCACTTTATTAAAACTAAATCCAGCGATAACGGATAAATTATTAGCTAATCAGGTAAAGTAAATTTGATTTTTTTTTAGATTTTTTATTCAGGATAACTTATTAAGGAAATTTTAGCTATCGAATTTTGAAAAAGATGTAATTTCAACCGATGATGGATCAAAAAATTTATTCGGTTTATTCATGCAGTGATGAATAAATCGAATATTTTTCAATCACTCATCGAAAGTACGACTGGTGGAAAATATTCGCTTTTTCACATTTGCTAAAAAATATTCCATTTTTTCACATTTGATAAAAAAAAATTATTCAATTCATTTAACACTGTATAATCATAAATCTGAAAAAATATCAGACTTGTTGATCTCTTATAAAAGCAATAATTATATCCATATTTACCCATATTCGCTTTTTATTCTGCCTTTTATAATTGATGTTATTTTTTCAATTTTTTTTTAGATTTTTAAAAATTATGTCTTTATAAGCTTATGAACCTTATAGAATAGTAAATTTTACGGCTTTTTGATATGATCACATAATTTCCTATTAGTACTAAAATACAATATTGCATATTGGATAAATATCGTTGATGTTTTACAAAGATTTAATATTATAACACATACACACATGGTAGAATATAAATGAGATTTCATTTCTAGATATGATATTGGCATCATCAATATTAATTATCAGGAATTTATTGTAAAATGAAAAGGATTTGTTCCATTTGAATATCATTATGCATTTATAATTAATTAGATATCATTTTGTAATAAATTTAGTAAGCAAAATGAAAAGGATTTCTATATTTTTAAAAATTTTTCACAAATTATAAAAAATTGAAAAATTATTTTTAACTTTAGCTTATAATTAATTATTCAACTAATTACTGTTGTAATTGAAATGATCAATAGAATGATTTTATTAATTTCATTTGTTAGAATTTTTCTTATCAACTTTATTCATAACATTAATCATTTCCCATTCATTATTCCCATTTACACGCTTTTTCTTTCTTTTTTTTCTTTTCCTTTATCAGATATTTATCAATTTTAACATAATATTACCATTTTATATTTTACATTTTTTAGTGTTTCAACTTTATTTATACCAACTTCCCATTATTCTTTTCATTTTTCATTATGCATCAGCAACATAATATCTTTATCTAAACTACCTTATCATTAATTCAACCTTATTTCTTCATGTCGTTATATTTACTTATTCATATTCATCCAAATATCATCACTATTATCATTACTATCATTATCATTATTGAAAACATTTATATTTGTCTATCCTTTCATTTAGATAAATCTGATATTACAGTTTAAAAAAAAAAAAAATCCAATGAACAATTGCGATATCCCTTCGTTCGTTTTCGCTTTTGTAGTGATCCTTTGGTTAACCAATCAATTTATGCAATGCCATCATCAATTGTAAAGTACACACATAAACAGAAAATATTGTTTTCATTTTCAGTTTTATTTAAATCTCTTTTTTTTCACATAATATTTATATATTTTTTTTATTGATCATAATTTACTTTGATTACTAAATTATTGCTGAATAATCAATCATTTAATATTAAATGAAAAAGGATTTGATTGATTTCATATTGATGATCATCTTTTATATTTTAACAACGTCATGATATATATATGCTTCATTTCGTTTCAATGCATTCCATTTATTTAATTCCTTTTTTTTTTGTATCCACAAGTAATGATAATGAGTAAACAGTTTAGCAATAATGGAAAGAAAATCAAGTTAATTTTAAAGATATAAATTAAATTAATAAGTACAGAATTAGTATTATTAAATGAAAAAAATAAATTAGTTACATTCAATAATGTATAACATTTTATTTTTTCTGGAGAAATCTCTTATGCTATGAGTAAACAACAAGTATTATCTGTAAATAAATTAACTTTGCCCTTTAAAAGAACATAGTTATTCAGTCAGTGGATAATTCATAACAATTGAAATTTCATCTCTAAATTTGTATAATATTGTTTTGTTTTTTTTTTCCTTTCATTATTCTTATGAATTGATTGAAAGATATGATTTGTTATGATTTATAAGATGATTTACTTCACTTTTTTTATTATGAACTAAATATTAGCAATATTTAATTTGAATTTTCAGCAATAACACATTGATCATCAATACAACTAATAGTTTATGCTTATTTAAATATAATTCATCCTTGTTATGACTTATATTCACTAACTAAATAATTCTGTACCACAAATGAAAATTTTTAAAGTGAAAAGAAAGGAAATACGGTCTGAAAAAAAAAAGAAATGCTACGGTCTGTTTATAACTATCAATTTCTATGTAAGCAAAAAATAATGAAAGCTATAATAAATAAATGTTTTAAATAGCACTGCTTAAATTACTATCAACAAAAATTCAAAAACAAGTTTATTGCTGTTGAAAAAAAAATCTTGTTTATGATTTTTTTTATAATTTCGAAAATCGATTTTCTATTTTTTTAATCGTAAATCACAGACATTTCTGTTTATATTATGCAACAATAATTTATAATATAAAAATAATAAACTTATAAGTTTCTAAAGTTAAGTGGATAAATTTGAAGAAAAATAGCAAATTGATACATTTTTAACATTACATTTTAGTCATCTCGATTTATTCCAATGTTAAAAATTCAATTTTTCTTACAATTCCTTTTTTCTTTTCATTTACTATTAAGAAATTTGATTAGATTTATAAATTTATTATTCATATCAACGAGACTTATGTTCGAAACAGTAAATTAAAATGATCAATTCAGTTCTAATAAAAACAATTTAGCAGTGCTATTTATAAGTAATAACTTTCCATAATTATATATATTGTAATTATCTTCTTCAAATGTCTTAATATCGCCATTTAATAAAATTTGCGCCAAATAATTACTCACATGCACAAAACAGTTAGCTGCTTATAACTTTTAAATATGATAATCACTTTATTAAAAATTATTGCAAGGAATCAAAATTTTTATGGCATATTAAATAGGAAATTTAATTTCCCAATCGAAAAAATATTTACATAAATTTATAAAACCAAATTTTGATTTACAAAAGAAATAAGAAGGAAAAAAACTTTTTTTACGGTAATGAAAAATTTGTGCAAATAAAAGAAAATTTGTATTTCCGTTTAGCACATTTGAAAATAGTAATTTCTTTTCTGCATAGACTACCTTTTAATAAAAATGTAAAATTTATTTATACAATTTCCTTATCTTTTCTTTATTCTTATTTTTTTTAAATTTATTGTTAAAAAAGAAATGATCGATAAATGAAGGAATGGAAGTAAATACGAGTATAAGTAAGAATATTGCAATGAGAGTATAAGTAAGAATATTATGAGTCATTTAAATTAATTTTAGTAAAACAAAAATACGACTTTTTCTTCTTATAAAAGAAAATAATCAAGGTAAAAAAATGATCGGTTTAATATTACTTATATTTCGATATTTAATTATTATTTATTTCCTTGTTAACTGAATAAAAAATTTGAAAAATTTTTAGTGGGTTTTGAAAAATATGATTGTCAAATTGATGAAATATGGCATTAATCATGTATTCTTTAGACTATTTGAAATGTTGTTAGTAGTCATATTACTTCACTAGGCTATTCTTCTACATATGCAACTTTATGCTGTTAATATTATAATTTTCATGTTACAAAATTTAAACATAAGTTATATGCTTGATTTTAAATATATTTTATGTGATCATTCTTCTACAAAATTTAAATATACTTGTTGTATTTAAATCTTTTTTTAGTAAAACGGAAATAAAATTTTTTGCTTATTCGTAACAAAATTAAAGATCATTCTCTTCATTTTTATCCACTCTTTTATCCACCAATTACTTACAGACAATTAAAATAATTTTTAATACAGAATAAAAGGATGAATTGAATTGGTAATTTGATCAGATTGCTAATTACCGAAATTATATTGCCAATTTTATGAAGCTGTCAATTATAAGAGCAAATTTCGGCATTTTTTTATTATAAACAATGCGACACTAAACAGGAACTAGCTAATAAATTCCGCATGTTAATATCGATTTATAATTTAATTTATAAATTTCGATTAGAATTTTCCGAGAGTCGATATTTAATCTTGTTTTCATGGTATAAATGAAATTAATCCTTTCAAATTTACAATGGTTAAAGTTGTAATGAAATTTTACATTATAAAATTGATGTCAAATAAAGAAATTTCAGGATGCAGAATTTGTACATATATTTTATAAATGAGTGATATTTCAGATTAAGAAATCAGACTATAAGTAAATTTCATCTTTAAAAATGAATTTTATTTATAACAAACAACTTACTACAATTGATTTTGCTCAAATATCTTTTCACTTCACCATTCATATATGCTAAAAAAGCATTCCCGCAGTGCAAAATTAAATTTTCATTTAGTTTAATATACATATTTAAAAATTGTAAAAAATAATTTAGAAAAAAAACCACTAAAAATAAATTTGGTGATTTATCATTAATATCCAATTATTATTCAATACTTTGATATTTTCAGATAGTTAAAAGGTTCTATTTGAATAACTCGTCGATATAAATCAAATAATCATTGCTAGGTGTTTAAAAAAGATAAAATATTGATAATTTGAAATATATACCCATTAAATTGTACTTTCGAACCTTTCTTTTTTCTTTTTTTTTTGAAATTTTTACTTTTTCTTTTGTTTAGATAAGATAGATAAGCGGATACCTGGTCAACCCTTTCTTCGCGAATCATTTTATCCTTTTTAGTACCATTTAGTTATTTATTTCTATTGTTTTTAATAAATTGCATTTTTTCCTTTTTTTTATTTAATTGCTTACTTTATTTAATTAGACCTATTTGGCATAAATCAAAATGTAAATAAACAGAACTGATGAAAATTGGAGGATAACGATCAACGGTCGATCAATTGATGGCTAAATTCGAAAAGATTTAACTGTTTTGTACTTTTACGAAATGCCTTTGTTTTTAAACTCTTTTAACAATTTTCTAAAGCAAAAAATTGGTATTATATGCAAAAAAGAAGCTAAAAGTCATTTTGTAACAAATGAACTAATTAACAAGCTAATTTTGCCTGATTTCTTAACTTCTGGGAAAAAAGAATTTCGAAAAGAATTGAAATCTAATTTTCAGCAATCTTAAGTTTTATCTCTTATTTATAATCTTAAAAATATTTATATTTACATTAGCAAAATAAATTTCTTTCAAATTTATTATGAAACATTTTGTATTAATATATGGGATTATATTACATGGCGAATCAAACTTTTACAATTTTAATTTACTTCAGAGAAATTTTTTAATTCTTGAAAAATTTTTGTAAAATATGATAGTGTTTTTAATTCCTAAAAAATTTAAGGTGAATGCTTTTTCAGTGCTTAAGCAAAATTTAAAAAATATNATATTATTATTTAATTATTTAGCTGAAAAAATATACTTAAAAAAAGGAAATATGATTTTTAGTTGACAATTGACAAAAAATTTAGCTTGACTACTATAATAATTCGAATATGATAAAAAATGGTAAGCATGATGATAATTTGTCAGTTTTAGGGAAAAAAATTCGCTTTTCTTGTGTTTACACAATTATGGTAACGTTTGCTTTCTATTTGCTAAACAAATAAAAAGTTTACATTTTTTTTCTTCATCAATTTATATTAGTGATAATGATTTATCATTCAATTATAATGATGATTTTAATTTAATTTCATAAGTTTTTTATGGCGATAAGAAAGAAAAAAAAAACAAAAAGCAAAAATTTTTGTTAATCTTCACAATTCATTTATGTTAGAATTCCGATCTTTGATATTTTAGTTTATATTGTTTCTCTATTCAATTGTTAAAATTGATTTCTCTATTCAAGTGATTAATTTTGCTGATGTGAAGATTTTTACGTTTATTCTTATCTCATTTAACGACTTAATTGCTTTTTTGTTAAAATTAAAATTGTTATAGGTTTCTTTTTTCCACTAATATTTCTTGCAAATAATTTCTATAACTTTTTAGAATCAAAGGAAATAGATTGAAATTAATAATAGATAAAAGAAAGCCGAAGAAAAATTTTAAATCTCAGTGATTTTTATAAATTATTTACAATATACTATAATTCAGCAAACATATTCATTATTTAAAATAATTTATTATTATAATGTTTCAGATCTTCAATTAAAATAGATCTGCATTTTCCGAGAATTTGAACTTTAACAGTAATTTTGTAGACAATCTTAAAATTCCACATTTTATTTTATAAATAAAAATAATCGCCGTACTATTTCATAATAATTTAGGGTTGATCCAGTGCTATTTTGTCCTGCGTTCTGGTAGTCCGATTAATTATGAATGAACAATTAGATGAGTTAAAAGTTTTTTACCCAAAGATATTCATACGTCAGTTAATGACATGACATTTACTCAAATGTCATCATATTGTCATTGATCAAATAATTATTTTTTTTCTTTGAAGTTTTTTTTGAACATCAAACAATGTAAATAATTCAGTATTCCTAATTCACATAATTTCTTTACATTTTATTGAAATGTTTTTGCCGAGGAATTGCAAGGTTGTATTAACATTTAGTTGATTCACAATATAAATTAACAGCAACAATTCAATTCAAATACTCATATTTCTCAAAACTCAGTGCTGTTGCTTTAACCATTATGGAAGCACATTATCAATGTTTTATCAATATCAGTGCAACTATGTGATAAACCAAGGAAATATTAAGAACCATTTATATATAAATTATATGTTCAAAAGTAACAATGCAATGGATTGAAGAAAATTTTTCAATCTATCCAGAAGCAATGAAAAAAAGAGCTAACTTTAACAAATTTGTGTTTATTGTTGGAATTATAGATGATGATAAGTAAAACTTTTTGAAATATACAACTTGAGCATTGTTGTTGTAAATTTAACTGAATTTATCACCAAAAGGTTAGCTTCAGTTTGATTGATTTGCATGTAGAAATGATTAATTTCTCATTTATTCAACTTAAAGAGAAACAAAACTAATTAAAATTTATGATATGTCAGTTATTTTCAGATCTATGTGTAAAAATTTAGTTTTTTATTGCATTTATAATATTTTTCATCAATTCATATATTACTGGAGAAGTTTGTAGAAATTTAAAATTGAAAAATTTTTAGAAATTGAGGAGCAAAAAAAAGAAAAAAGATTAGAAAAGATAACTAAGTCATTTTTTTCAATTCTCTAATGGTTCAACATCAAAATATATTTCATTTTAATCTTGTATTAATCAAAAATCAATAAAAAAGAAATCATTTTTTTTTCACGCAAAATTTTTTTCTCTTTTTTTTGTTTTTCTTACTTATCTTGTCATTGCTTACGTAATATTTTTAAGCATTCACTTCTTATGAGCTATTTTTTTAATCCATTGATTGATAAATTCGACTAATTTCATAATCAATTAATTCATCATATTTTCTTGCATAACAAATTTACTAAAATTTAAGCTTACGTTTCTCTCTTGCTTATCTCTTTTTCTTTCAAATTGATTATTTAATATCATTAAATATAAGTTAACATACTGCTTCATATATTTTATAAAGTTATCGCCTACCTTATGACATTATTCATTTTACTAATATTGCGAAAATGTAATATCACGAAAATATGATCAACAAAATAATAAATTAATTTTCCTAATGCCCACATTATTTGGCTTATTTCATAAATTTACATTTAAAACTATCAATATATAATTACTCCATTTACATACTTTTCGAAATAAGCAGCAAATGAAATTTTACTTGTCAAATGTATATGAGTATTCATTTTTCTGAAGTATTAAAAATGAAAACCAAACAAAATATCATTTTTAAAATAAAATTGAAATTAGTGGGAAATTAGCATTCGAAAATTAGTAGTAGAAGTGTTCAGGAATGATAGAAGAATTAATTCATTCGATTATTTTAAAAATTTCAATTTTTGAAATCCATCAATAGCATAATATATTATGTGAAAGAAAAATTAGATCTCGATACATATTGTAGCAAATACATATGCACAACTTTTTTGTATTTTGATTTTTAATTTGGACAAAATTTCGTACTTCTCAAATTTCCATCCTTTATAATATATGAAAATAATGCCTTCTATCTTATCACTAATCTATATTCATTCTCTCTACTTCTTTACAATATATGGAAGATTATTAGCAACTAATTTTCAAAAAGTAGAAAAACAATAAAGTAAAAAATCAAATGTTTTAATAATAAGTAGGTCTTATTTCACAAAATTATTAGAGAAAAAACTTGCCTTATTAAATGTTTTACAGCACTTAATTTGTTTTTTAATTTGTTTTTAATACATTATGTAAATATATTTCAACTACCATAATCCATGCAAGTAATTGTAAAAAAAATTGAATCATTTCCATCTCTTCACTTTTTGCTAAAGTAGACTTTAATTTCCCTACTGAAATAATACTAGAAATTTCGGTTAGAATTTATATTTTAGGTGAAGGAGTTGACTAATCACAACTAATCAAAAACAAGGTTACAAAATTACTGCATTATAGAGTAATAACACTGAGAAAATAAATAGAAAAGATATGAAATATGTGAATTAATTTTCATCCAGAAATTTTTCAAACCAAAAGATCAAAAATTTTAACATTTATCTTTTTCATCTATGCCATGTGTTTTTATAGTGCTCCGAAAGTTTGGAATAAGGCAATGAGATGTTACTGTTAATATTTTAATTTTATTGTTAATTTCTCATCATATATCATTGCTTAAAATTATGTAAGTAAGTTAAAAGTAATTTAGTTGCAAAAAGATTTTTGTACTTGAATCTATGAATTTAGCCCCATCGCATTACTGAAACTTGTTATGCTATAACTTTTGGTTATATTTTTATAATTTATAAAATTATAGTTACACTTTTTTTAGAAAAATTATTGAATTTAAAGTAAACATTAAATATTTAAACATATAGCAGAAAATCAGTTTCCATTTCCTACTAAAAGAAAAAAAGAAATGAAGAATTTGAAGACGACGAAAGAAAAATATTTTCACTGTCACCAAATGTTGCATAGTACAAGGGAGCAGAAGAAATTTTTTTTCTCTTGTTTATAAACGATATTATCAAGATTTAACTTATGATGAAATTAATTTGAATATTTCATACAAGACAAAAGAACTAATTTAATAAATGAACACAAAATTCATTAGAACTTTTCACTTAATTAATCATCTTAGATTTCTTTTAGTTATAATTTTCTAAGTTTTTCTAGTGAATTTACAATATATATAGAAAACTTATTCTTTTATTTTTATAAAAAATACTTAATAGCAAACTTCCTATTCCATATTTTGAAATTTTTGAATCAATTTTATTCATTTTTCAGCAAAAGATATTTAAAAATAACAAATTAAACTCAAAAAATCTATTTACATGCTTCTAAACGAATGTTTAAAATAAGTCAAGCACTCTGGACTATTCTGCAAATTTTTAATTAACAGCTCTCGACAATTTCTACATTAAATTATGTCAATCAATTATTTCAATTAGTTATAATTTTTAACATTAGCAGCTATATCGTTTCCTTAATGATTGATTTTAATTAATGATACAGAAGATAGCTATATTTTCGATGGTTCCAACAAGCTTAATCGTTAACTGTTAATTTTGTTATCATTATTAACAAGTGCTAAATGAGATGCTTTGGGAATTCTTGCAGAAAACTGCAGCAACGAAAAATTCCAATGATATCAACAATTTTTTTTTTTTTTTTTAAATCTCAGAAAATTATTCATGCGTATTTCCTTATTCTTCATTTTAAGAATAATTTTTAAATAGTTTAAATTAAATCTTTTAAAAAGCTTATGAAAATGCTTCTAAAAAGAATAAATATGATTCTTTTTTATTTTTTAATATGATTTTCTTTCTCATCAATATATTCTTTTCTCCAAATATTAATCATTAATTTTTAGAATTAAAATAAATCTTTTGAAATTTCTTCTCAATGAAATATGCAACTTTTGTTTATGTGAAAAGTTATTCTTTTTTCTTGTTTTATAGAAATTTAAACAATTTACATCGAAGAGAACATCATAATTTTCCTCATCTGCTTTTTATTCTTTTTTGAAACGATAAATATTTTTTTGAGCTTTATTAAATTCAATGTTAATCTAATTTATTAATTCATATTACTGTTTTTCATTATCATTTCAGAAAAGAACTACAATTATAATAGAAATACAAGGAAATATTTCAAATTATTTCTTCAATGAAGAATGCAAAAAGCATTTGGAAGATTTATTTTTGCCATATTAATATCCTTTTCAACTGTTATTATCATAAGCAAATTGGATGATAACACTACAGTGTGTAATCAATATTATGAAAATGATATCTCACGGTTAGCGTACTGTTTTAGTTTAAAAAATTATATTTACTAAACATTTTTTATTATTCATGATTTTTTATTGGTAAATTTTGACATTTGAGCTGACTTTTTTTTTAATATGATTTATTACTTATATGATTCCAAAGAAATGCTAGAATTAAATAGTTATAAAAAACCGATAGTATTGTTTTGATCAGTCTATAAAAGATGATGTGAAAATGATATATACATAGAATACTTCATTAAAATATTTGCTTTTCATTATAACTAAATATGAGAGAATGAATAAAATAATTTTGCTACCATTTTATCTTGAACACAATGAGTAGAAAGAGCAAAGGATTAAATATCATTATTATATGATGAATGGTAACTTTTGATTTTGTTATTATGTTATAATTAATTTTCTCACTAATATGATTGTCACTTTTCATCCTTAGTAAGTGTAAATCATTTTTAACTTCAGATTTTATGTATATAAAAATTATTGTGTGTTGCCTTATGTGAGCCATAGCGATATGGAAAGTAATATGACTATATTTGAAAGGATTACGCTAGTTTTACAGATCAGCTACAATTATTTGAATAATAATATTTTGGAACAGGTATTTATTTCAAGAATAAATTATTTAAATTTGAACGAACTTCGAACGCTAATTACAATTGCAAAATTTTTTAAATATTATTTTCATATATTTTAATTCCACATATCATAGATCTTGTAGTTGCTTCTTGTACAGTTTACTGCAAAAATTTTATTTACAAAAAATGGAAAATTAAGTTGAACACATTGTAAAGCGACACTTTGACTTGTACAGTAAGACTACTATTTTAAAATGTAATAACTATGGTGGATTGCTGTTGTGATTGATTGACATTAAAAGGTGAAGCAAAAAAAAAGGAGGAATTGACCGAATGATTGTTATACTCAAACAAAAAAAAAACTAATTTTGTTTAAATAAATAATTAGTTTCAAGCTAACAATTTCATATGATTGCATTCATTCCTTAAATTTTATTTCTTGTTTGTTTTAATCTGAGGATTGAAAAACTTTTGTTTAGAACTCAAGAAATAATTTATTTACTGGAATGTTTTAGCTTGAATCATGGGATGGTCCAGTGACATTTATGGTAATAATACCATCAGTACAGGTTTATAAGACGATACAAAACATTAAAGAAACGGTAAAAATAATGTAATTTTTAAATTAAATTTAACTGCATGTAATTGGGCAACATTAAGATCAATTAAGAGCCCAAGATTTTAATTAATTTTCCTATATGACAGCTTTTTTAAATTTTCATAACTTTCTATGATTTCAGTTGTCACGCTTTCCTTCTCACGTGCTCAATAGATTAAGTGCTCACGTGTTATTCCGGTCTAAATATGGATGCAAAAAAGATGTAATTGATAAATTGAATGAAACAAACAGCGGATGGCGATATCCCATTAATGTAGCACGGAATGTAGCAAGGATGGTAAGCAAATTGAAATAATTTTAGATAGAAATATTTAGCAAAGTAAAAATAAGTAAGAGATAAACATTTCAATGGAATTACAAGATTACTAAGTATTAATTGGATATGGATGCTGAATTGGTGGAACAGTGCGTACAATTCCAAAATGAATTTATTATTTTAATTTTTAAATGAGTGCTATTTTTTTGGAAGTTCTCTAATTTCTTTAATTTTAGTTTGTAAGATCTAAATATGTATTAATCAGCGATTCGGAATTTATTTTTCCTGAAAAATTTGAATCCAGAATGTGTGCACTTGCACAAAATCAATTGACGCGCAATCCAAAAACAGCACTTGTTGTACGAATATTTGAAGTAAACGATACCATTAAGCAGTAGGTTATAGGTACATTTGTGTAAACTTTTTTTTGCCTTAATTTTAAATATTATAATGTCACACGAACTGTGTTGTCACACAACCAGTGGATTAATTTAATTGGAACTACCGTAACAACCATGCAGAATGCAATGCATTTCTTTTAACATATATAATATATTTTTTTAAAAAAATTTAAAATAATTTCTCCTTCTGATATATGTATATAAAATATGAAAATTAATTTCGAAATTTCCACTTTTTTCCTACAAATATATCATAGAATCTTAAAGGTTTATTTGCTTAGAAAAAAGATGCAAGCCAAATCGGCTTTTTTTATCATTAATTTTGTTATTATAATTCTATGAAATATTCAGTAAATCACTTATTTTCTCTTTCTGAAACAAAAATTTAGTCTCTATTATACTTTTGTTTACCTTGTTTAAACTTGTAAATTATACAGATATACCGCTATGACGTTAAATGCTCATCATTTAGAATGCCACGTAATAAAGCAGAACTACGAGAATTATTTTTCAAAGGATTAGCAGTAGAATTTCATGTTCGATACAATATGAAAGAGCATACCATTCCACATTTGGATCAATGGTTTAATAAACAAGAGAACAAACAAGAAGTCAATATAAATTCTATTTTAAAGTAATGTTTCTTTTTTTCTAATCACATTACTTTTTTTTGGAAAATATATTTTTTATAATTTCACAAAATATTACGGAATTTTAAACAGCTCACAAGTTACAATAAATGTAAACTATAGAAAAATCTACTAACATTGACCCACTTTTTTTGCACTTTTTTTTTTTTTTCAGATTCTCACGACGCGGTTGGGAACCACAATTTGTTTCCCTTAATACTATACCATTGCATGATGAAAATTTTCCATTTTCATTGCGTGATAATACAGTTCTTGTAAGTTACTTTATCATTACTTATGTGCGCTAATTAGAAAAAATAGAAATATCGAAAGTGAAAAAAAAGGTAACGGTTAAATGTTTACAAGCATATTTTATGCCATTATAAACGGAGAAATAAAAAAAACTTAAATGGTGTAGGAATGGTTTTTTCAAATCTTTGTGTTTTTAGTATAGCTTTGAATAAATACATGCCAAGCATTTACTCCTTTAATTCATAGGAAGTTAATAGGATTTTCCCCAAATAGAATATAATGACTGATAATTAATCACTCTTCTGCTAAACTTTTAAATTTAGAAAGTTATCTTAAGTCTTAAAGAAATTATTTCGTTAATGAAAATAATTAAATTTAATGTTATTAAGATAACATTAGTAATATAACATTTCCTCTCTACTCGAAACATTATCTGTTTGACTTAAACAATCCATCCATCAATCAGTTAGCCACTCAATTCATCAATCAATTAGTCAATCATTTCATTTCATCGTTCCTTTATAACAGTTGAATTGCTGTTATTTTTTCCTTTAGGAAAGACAATTTATATTTTTCTCTTAGATTTTTCTATAAGACATTAAACTTACATGCAAAAAGTTACACTCGAAAGCTTAAGACGCAAATTGAATTGAAAAGTAACAACTGTTTGAAGAAATTATCAGTTTTTTCAAGCAGCTAAATTTGTAATAACATTTGACAGAGTAAATGTATAACTTTGTATTATGATAATGAATTGATAATAATTCCTTGCAGCGCTGGGAAATGTGCCGTCAAAATTATACATTTGCATTGGTGAATGATTTATTTATGGTACATCGTGGCATCAAAACAATAAAAGATCTACCACTTACCAAGAAACGTCAAAAGCATTCTCAAGCGCAATTTAACATTGCAATAAAACTTTTCAAACAACGCATGGATCATCAGTATCCGGAAACTAAGAAACTCTGTCCCGAATTTGGTGCTTAGCATGAACTATCCAGAAATAATATCAATAGTTTCAAGATGCTTCCTAAAAATATGAGCTGAAGAATGATTTACTCGTGAGTTAGCCTTGATATCAGCAAATTTCGAGTTTTTAATTAAGTTTGTGATAAGACTTTTTTTCCAACCGTATCAAAACTGAAATATAATAACGTACATCACTTAGTGCACCACTCTGCAGATACGACGTAGTTGTGACGATCACAAAGCACTGCTAATTATACGTGGATTGTTCCCTGTTGATTTATTATTGTGCAAATCAATAAAATCATAAGAACGTTGGTCATAAATACTTTTTCTGGCTGTTACTGATCTATTAGTAAAAAGAATTTATTCTTATTATTAGGGTATTAAATCTTTGAATTATTTCAAAAAGATTAGTTTTTTTTTTGTCTAACATTAACGCATTAGTTCTGGAACTTTAATGAGAAATCACAGTTAATAGCTTTTGAATTTCTTTACATCTGAAAAAAATTATCATCCGGTTGATACTTTATGAAAAACAAATTGTAATTTGTATATACTGCAAATTCTAATATTTATCTGCATTATTAAAAATACAATGATAAATAATGGTGATGTGCACTACTGTTTATTAAATATATTGCAATAATTATTGGAGTTTGATGAAAATTGAACAAAATCTGTAATTTTCGATGAAAAAACTCGGTAATAAAAGATGAAAAAATCAACCAAAAAATTATAGTCTGACAGAATGTGAAAAAATAAATTTATGTAGCAACAAGTAAAATGAACAAAAATATGGCATCGCTACAGGTATTACAAAAGCGAGTAAAGGTAAAGGCAAAAGAAATAGGACAATGAAGATAGTTGACATTCAAAAAAAGAAGGTTAAATAAATGAAGCAAACAAAGAGATGTGCACCAGAAAAATTAGCGTACCTCTAACAGTGAAGGAGTTAAATATTGGACCAACTTAATTCAATAATTAATCAATCATTTAGAAAATTTTTTGCTATTTAATGGATTGAGTTTATCATTGTAATTGTGCTTATCTGCTTGTCTTGAAAATTTCAGCAGTTAACAAAGGTTATGTGCATTGTTTAAATGTTAAAAATTATTCCTTTGTTTCAAATGAAATTTGCTTGCAACGTCGAAATATTGCAAAAGTTTTCTAATCATTGCTATAGATTCCGTTCAATGCATTCGTCTATACCAACTACAATAACAAACAAGGAAGGCTCTTGAGCATACGAAAATCCAATTCAACTCTAAGCCATAAGTTATATTCAGACTGAACCCCCAAGTTTCATGACAAAATCTGTCTAGAATTGTTGCAGATGAAATTTGCATATCGATTAAACAGATGAGAATTCTGTCTTATTGAGAGAAATGATTTATTTCAATTTATTGTTCCATTTATCACTATGTTGGACAGTTCATCATCGCCCAAATCCTTTCCCGGGATGCATGATGAAATCCTCGCTATCGGTCCATCAAGTGCAGTAGGTGCTTACGAAGATAGTTCGGTGCTTGCAACCTTTTCTCCTTCAGATCTTAACAGCACTGAGAATAATACCGCTATTAATATTTCGTCACCTCCTGCACAAGAAAAAAATGCTGTCAAAGATGAGGAAAAAAACGGAAATAATAGAGAGCAAAACTTGACTGATTTTGAGTCAACGGCGATTCAAATTCAGTATAACAGTATCCCTTCTCCTGAACCGGAAATTAACGAAATTAATGAACAAGAAGTGAATTGCATAGATACAGCACTTGAAATGGATGCACCATCTTTAACAGGAAATCGCTATTGGTTACGTAAAAGGAAAATGTTAACAAATTTGGAGATGTATGTTTTCTCAACTAATTAATTATTTAATTAATTTTTTCTTTTAAATAATATTTATTTAATATATATATTTCGACGAAATTTTACAGTACTACATTTATACACGTTAATTTTTAATATTTCAAAACTTTGGCATTCATGGCTGATGTGAAGTTTGAAGACAATTTACAAATTATAAATTTCAAATATTTTTCTAGAATGAAAAGAAACAGAGTTCTGCGATGGATCCCAAGTTAGATGTGTTATTTCCAAACTTTGTTACCTTATATAGATTTTATATGTGTATGGTCAGTACATGTGAAAGCACTATCACATAGTATAATTAATTTTCATAACCAATAAAAATTCATGTTTTTTCTAATGCTTCCTCAACTGCATAACCGTTTTGACATACATTACTCAAAGCAGTGAATCTTCCTTGGTGTTTACCAAGTTACGAATTGCTCCCATCAAAGGTTTGGCTATTCTAAGATTAGAATTGTTTGCTATACTTATTGGAGTACACTATTTAATTTGCTACTAAACAAGTGGAACCAGAATGTTACTTTGTGGTCTGCTGCCTCTATATGTGCATTATTACAACAGAGACAAAATTATTCTCGTCTACTACCGAAATTCATTCAAATCGTGTCGAAGAAACAGGAATAACCAAATTCTCATATTGATATATTTCAGGCGAAAATAACTCTGTCATTGGAAACGTAAAAAATTGTTACTTTTGGGAGAGGTTTACTGAACTCGGAAGTCAAACATAATTGTAAATTATGACACAAGAATGAGGTTAACTGAATGAGTCGACCTCATTGTTGTTACTGTGCAAACTCCGTGTAACATCGTGTAAACAATATAGGAAATATTTAAAGCCTAAACATAAGATTGGGAATAAAGAGTTTAAGGTATAAAGATTGTTTGGGAAGAGTTCATAGAACACATTTCTTACTCATATTCTCTACTCTCATGTAATACTTTTCACAATATTAAAAAACTGCGAAATAGAGGACTTTCTCCTCTTCAACTTGCAAAATTTGAACCATGGTGAAAAGGACTGAGATAGTTAATAGATAATGAAAATGGCCAGTCTGGGAATTTAGATGAATATCTTCTAATATAATCTTAGTTAAATTTCTTCCAATCTCAGTCGAATATAATTTTGCAGCAAAGGTTAATTTTGTATAACTTTCAGTTTTAATAATAGATTTGAACGGGAGCTTTGTCAAGTTTGAAAAAAAAAAAACAAATTTTTTGGAATCAAACATAAATCGTGAGGGCAAAAAAATATTACGGTAAGTGTTGTAAGAGGGAAGGAAGTTCTCTACATTGATAGTGGTCAGTGGCGTATAGTGGTCAATGACAAATAACACTATCTTTCACATTTGGCGTCCTTCATAAAAGCGATAGTTAACTTTTTTTATAAACTACGAAAAAAAAAAAGGATCGGAAGGGATTGTGACATATTCGTGCTGCGTAAATAGCTTAGGAAAATTCGTTACAGACCGGAAAATCTGCTAAATAATCACTTTATTATTACTGTAGTAAAAAAAAATAAGTAGGCATCATTACTGTATTATTACTTTATTATTATTATTACTGTAAAATTTTTATTATTATTATTACTGTAAAAAAATAAGTAGAATAAGTAGAATAAGGAATAAGTAGGATCTTTTTTTTTTTCAAATAACTGAGTCATTTATGAGAAGGCGAATTTAAATATCAGTGATCTTCTCATCTTAGAAGAAATAACTGAAAGTTAGAACAAAAATAAGAAGAAGCTGTTAGCCAAGACAGTTTCTCTTATTTCTGTCCCATAAACCATGCAATTACAAATTCAATTTGATCCCCAAGAAGATAAAATTTTAGTTCTATTGAAAAATTTAGTTTTTTTTTTTTTTGTTTTCTGGAACTGATGCAGAAGAATTTGGAAAAGATATATTATTTGCTTAAAGTAGTTGTAAACTTTTGTATTGTAGTGCTTATCATAATTTGTTGAAAAGTGAGATTGTTGCAGACAGAAAAGAATTCACCGACTTTATTCTCACAGCTCTTTTCTTTCAATTGTCGATAATGAATTATGCCACTCTCTGTTAAATTGCTTATTGATATAACAAACTTTCTGTTCATCTTTGAAGTTTTTTGTTTTTGAAGCCAATCTCAATGAGATGAATTTAAGACATTGGGGATCATCATTTTGCTGCAAGAAGACATGAGAACTGTAAACAAAACGAGATCCACTGGATTTCTGAGTGAGATTAGATTCAAACATATTTCATTATGAAACGAAATGAACAATAGTATAATCAATTAAATGTTTCCTGTTCAAGTGAATTGATGCAGTATTTCGTATGAATTGTGAATTTGAGTAGTTTTTTCGCAGTAACAATTATTTAAATACACATGGGAAAAAATGATGCAGCAATTATAGTAACCACTGCCACATTTCAGTATGATGAATTGGCTTAGTGGAGGATGAGAGGAGGCTGTAGGGGAACTGATCAGTAGAAAAAAAAGTTATGGGAATGGTCGAGAAGCCCTGAGATGTCAGAAGCACTACTGATGGGAAATTTTGCTGACAAGAGCAGAATGAAGCGATCAAGAGCTCATGCTATTTTTAACAACTCTGGAGAAATATTAAGCATTTAAATTAGTTTGAAAATACTTGAAATATGATCATGTTCCACTAATATAATAAATTTATGCTTAATTTCACTATATTTTAATCGGAAATGTACGATTAAATTGTGGTCCGTGCTATGGTTCCGGAGTTAGCGCTAATGTTGCAAGCCTTCTGGAACAAGTCGATTTGGTATCACCATAGTGTTTCGGTAAAAAGATGATCGTCATCGGTAGATTTAAAATAAAAAAAAAAAAACTTTTGAAATGGTATTATACGAGCATTTTTTTTTTCTGAAAATTATCAGTCAAGTAAAGGTGCGCAATTAAATTGCCAAAATTTCATTTCGGTATGAGTTTAAAATGTTATAAAAAGTCATATGACTGTGACTAAATTTAACTGGAACCAAATAAATATAACATCCAGTTTTTTTTTTTTTTTTTATAAAAAAACAATAACTGTGTGAATTTTCAGCGTGCGAGGATCTACAGCAAATAATTCAGGATTCCAGGTTTCTGATCAATTGCCTTTCCACAGCCGTACAAAAACGTATGGCACTAAAATTCCGTGTTCTTAACTGATGTTTGAGGGTGTGCAGTCGTGACAAGTGAAATGCGACTGGAACGCTAGGTGAAAAGGTAAAAAGTCGAATATTTGTTAGAAAAATATAAAAGTATTTTAGTTTTAAATGAGAAACCATTTATCCAACATTCACCTTCCAATTACAACTAAGTATATGTGTAGTGCCTAGAAAGTTATAATATATGCAATGCTTAATTTGTTATACATTGTCTCCAATTTATTATCACTATCTTCCAATCTGATAGATTCAATGGTTAAAAGATTGTAAACTCTTTGTTCATTTAGCTTTCTTATAAACCAATTCTACTTACAAACTTCAAATTCTTCAGTCATTCTTATAAGCAATTGACATGACCTTCATTACATAGGTAAAGATCATTCAAGAGTAACAGATCTTTATTCAAATCACTGTAATCGTGAGCTTTTTGTTAGTCAGTATGCATTTTATAAGATTAAACTCACACTCCTAACAAGCGGTTCGTATTAATACTCACTCTACATCCTATCAATCTCTATTTAACGACAACCTGAATCCCATGCAAAGCTTCACGTATTCATGACGGAGCTACACTTCAGTGTTTTTGTTTATCTTTGTTGTAGTAAACGCATTATTTCTTTTGACTTTTTTCTTATTTTCAGCTTTGACGAATTTCATGAATGTTTCGAGGTTTACATGATCGTATGGAAGGAAGGAATTACCCGTATAGAATAGCTAGTTCCAAGCTTCTTCAAGATCGTAAAGTCAGTCGCTTTAAATATGAATATATAGTGTTCCATTGCATTCATTATAGGATTCCACGTAAAAGAGGTTTGATTAATATTATTAATATGAGAGCGATAAATCTTGCATTTAAGCACTAACGCCATATACCTCTGCGCAATTGATAGTTACGCAATTGTCAAATAGCCGATTAATTTGTTAGGAAAATTAAGAAGTCTTATGATGATTTGGAATTTGAAATTTTTTAGTGAGATAGAATGAAAAGCTTTGTGAAGTTCTGAATCCAGCTATTCATAAGGTTTGGGAGCGATCAAAATTCTTTGAAAACAACCGTTTTCCATAAAATTGTATGACTTGCAGCTTCATTTACCAGTGAATTTTATGGTGCTAAAGGATCGAAAAAAAAATGCTGTAAAAACTTAGTAGTTATATAGCAGTTTCAAAGGTTTTGGCTTTCATGGCTACCGATAGTATGGCTAATCGCTAAATACTTTACGTGAAACATTAAAATAATTTGTCATGTAAATCTCTTTACTACCAATAAGGATGTCTGATTGCACATTATGTAAGATTAATATTATATAATGTAGGATAAATAATGTAAATATTATATAGGTTTAATACTAATAAATAGGATTAATATCACAATAATCACAAAAAAAAATTGATTAATTAATTAACAAAAGAAAACAAATGATTAAGAGAAGTGGACTTAGTAATAACAAAAATTCATCAAATATTTGTAATAGAATGCAGAATTGTTTCTGAAATTTTGGTTTACAATCATTAAAGCTCCTCTCGAAATTCAATTCATTTTAGACTGATTGGTGGCAAATGTTGACGATGGAGATAAACTACCACCATCGGCAAATGACATGCGACTGATATTGTATTGAAGCTTAGAGATATCCGAATTATTTAACTCGAACTAAAAATATTTCACACACTTTTAACACTTAACGAGAAATATACTCACAAGCTCTCATTTTGGACAAAGTTCCTTTTTTGCAAGACACATTTTCTTCGTGCTATGCGAATAATACAAATACTGCAACGAATTTCAACTAACATTATGGATTTGATTTCCCTGATTTCCGGATGAAGCACAGTTGAGGTTGGAAACCGATGCCGGAAATGATAGGAATGACGAAGTTCCTGAAGTCGATTTATTTGGATTGTCTCGAGCTCATAGTAAAAAAAGTGAGAGAATGAAAACTTTCTTAGGATTTGAAAAAAATTTCTTCAAAAATTACACTAAATTGCTTTTGAAACGTGCTGTTAAAATTACATCTTAAATTAATTGATTTATTAAAAGTTTTTGGAATTAAGAAGTTTTGAATAAGTAAATCAACACAACTATTTGTTATTGATGTTTTATATTTCGCCAGATTTCACCTGTTTCAAGTGAATATTTGTTGTAATTGTCGGTAACTGATGCTCGGGAGCTATATGGATACATAAGATGGAAATTATTGCGCTCGTCATATACTGGAATCTTAGCAATCGCATTATCCTGCAAAAATTATCGATCTTAGAATTACTAATTTTTCAATTTCAAATCTATTAATTTAAAATGTTAGACTAGGTTCGACAATCCTTCAAATTTTGGGCTGAACACTTTTTATCGTTTTTTATTGTTTCATCTTTAGTGAAAGTTAGAAAATTACAACTACCATCAGAAAGTACATGGGAATTATTAGGACATATTAAGCAAATTAAAATAGAGGGTTTAGCAATGTAAAGAGAAACTGTCATACCAATTTGATGTCACCTGCTGCAGGATAACAATTCCATGCACTGAAGTCACTGCCATTATCCAAGATTGGAGATAATGAATAAAACTGGTTAACAACGTGTCCAGCATTACTGCTCATGGATTCGGGCAATGGATTAGAAGGTATCAGCGATGGATCCAATAGGAGACGCTTAGAATCATTTGACGTTACTGCATTTGTGATAACATTTACTGCATTTGTGATAGCATCAGATGCTGTCATTGAGTTCTGCAAAAATTCAATCACTTTTCTCTGTTCAAAATTATCTTTCTTACCTGCGATACAAACTGGAAATTTTTCAAAATTTATTACAATTGTATCACAGTTTTTTTGTCCAATTGAAGCGGCTGCTGCTGCTGCTGCTAAATTGATATTATGCTATTAAGAAATTGTACTATTTCAATCAGACCATTTATCTCATAGAAATTTGTAAATGAAAGTGTTACATTTAATCAGAGGAATACTAGGTTTATTTAAAAAAAGCCTAAAAATATTGCTTAAAAAAATTTAATTCAATTTTAGAAATGGACAGAATTTGTTAACAGTGATAATATACCGCTTTGCTATTATGGTTATAACTCGTCCATTTCAACAGTCTCTGTCAAATGCGCACACTTTTAATCTGCAAGATTTCCAGGTTTCATCGGAAGTACAAGGAAAAAAACAATGCAGTAATTTCGTTAATTCATTACTTTAATCATATTATTAATCGAAATTTACTCAAATGAATTTTGATTTATCTTTTTAAAACGAAAGTTTTGTGAATAAAATATCGAAAATAATTATTAAAGTAATAATTTATAGGAAAGAAAATTTTCCTAGTCACTTTTTCTGACTAATTATTTAATGAAAAAAATAATATTTAGATGACAAAGATATGGAAGATAACAATGATGATCTATCATACATAAATTGTCGTCTTCTGTTACCATCATCAATCTTTGCAGTAATTAGCATAGCAGCTATTTTGATTGGAACAATTCTAGGCCATTTCTATGATATTAAACGAAAAGAAGATGGAAGCATACCATCTTGGTTATTTGCATCAGGCTGGTACTCAAAATATTGCACGGTTTGTTATTAAAATATTGGACAGAGATTTTAAAAAAAAATAAAATAAAATTACCAACTCATTTAAACTTGGCTTGTAATATTAATGAAAAAAATTAATATCTAAAGTGATAAATATTAAATAATAGTAAGTATTAAATTTAAATAAAAAGTCCAAGTAGTTTCAAAAAAAGTGTAAAAGAAATTTTGATTGGAAACAATTGCATAATATAATAAAGATACGATGGCAAAAAAAAGTGGAATCAAAAATGAAATGAATTATTAAAAAAGACGATATTATAGAATTTGACATCAACTATGATACCTGACTGGTATCTTCCATCAGTACTTCGATTACTTGAACTTACCGTGCAAGCAAATGTATCATTTCGTATAGCCGTCTGTATTCCAACATCGCTTCGATTATTTCAAAGTTATTTAAATGCTATTATTAATGAGCGCTTTTGTCCACATACTAAGGAATGGTTATGGTATCGTTGGTGTAATAATGCTGTTCCAATCTTACTTTTATTTGAAATTTCCTTCTGTACAATTTTTGCAATAAATACCATTCGTCAAGATTATCAAAGTATGCTTCTTTTTCTTTATTAGTGTATTAGACAAAATTTTTAGTTTAACTTTTATTTATCATATTTAATTAAGAAAAAATAATAAAGAACCAAATTTTATATTTTGAAAAAAATGAATTTTTTTTTCATCTTGTAAGCAATATTTTAGACACATTCCAAATTAAATTGCTGTTCCAATCTTACTTTTATTTGAAATTTCCTTCTGTACACTTAAAAATTTTTTCAAATTTCAGTTTTATATAAGTTATCATTTAATTTATTTATAATCAGTGCTCTATTACATATGATCGCATGTACTGCAGTAACAATCTATCGAAAAAATGAAAAAATCCAGGTGATGTATTTTTACAAAACAAATTAAAGATTTTAAAATTCAGAAATTTGTGCAAAGTTTTCAATTTTTTATAGAATTTTAGGATTTTCTTTCAAAAAATCTAATTTACATGCATTATTCTTAAACAGTAAAGTTTTTTCTTCTTATAAATAAGTTTATTTATTTCAAACACTAACTAATTAAAGGTTGACAATTAATTTCATAACATGTAAAATGTAGAATTATAAATTTTTAACAACCATAATTTTCATTTTGTTGAAATAAATTGAAATCCAAGAGAAAGTTAATTATAATACAATAAAAATAATTACTATTGTTTTTTGTTATCATTTTCATTTTTCCTCTTTGCTCTAGAATTTAAAACAATAATCACTAGGTTTTATTGCTATCAAATTTTAGTAGATATCATATTTTCAGACAATTGATCAAATATGTTTGATAGTCAAATTATTATGTTTGATCGCATTTGGTATAGTAACACCACAAGTGACTATTTTTCATAATACATTTATCGATTCACCCGCATGTCACTATTACGGTTTGTTTGACTATAATCGTTTAATTAACAACTAACCTATGAAATGATCAAATAAATAATAAGTTGCTAACTTAATTATTTAATTTAAGTGAATAATCCAGTTAGAAAAATTAGCAACAAAATGACCGACAGTTTAAAAATAGGTATTGTTAGTTGTTTCATCATTCAATATAAATGAAGTTTATAAAAGGCATATTGACGAATTTATTCACTGAAATGATCTGAAATAAGCTAATACCAATTTTGTTAGCCATTCTGTTAAATACTTAAACTATCAAAGTGTACATTTACACTAAGTAAAATGATGAAATGATGGATTGATTGTTCACATAAAACAACAGAATGAAAATCAAATACTATGACTTGTACTTATTTTAATTTAGTACGAATTTATTTCGATCTTTTTCTCCTTTAAATTTCAAGTATAAAAATTGACAAGTTATAGCTTTATAAATTTTTTTATTATAAAATCAAATGATAAATTTTAATTTCAGTTACTTTTATTGTTATATTTTCAGTGCCACCTTATCAGGCCTTATGCGAATACATACTGATTATTTCCAATGCTTTGTTTCATCTAACAATGATCACCGACACACGCAATTTCAGGTTTTTGCACTTTTTCAAATAGCAAAATCATCATTTAGCTTTAAAAAAATTTGGCAAAGAATTTCCGCTGTAATTTTACTTGAAAACTAATTTTAAATGATAAAAAACGATGTTAAAATATTTGCTTACTATTTCAGATTTATTATTTTTTTACATTCAGGTTTCTTATTTATCCACGCACGTGTTCCGGTGAATGCGAACCAGTAAATCCTGAGAATTTTCGAAAAGGAGGCAAATTCGAGCACTGTCGTTCGAAATATCATTTAAATAAAAAAAAGCTGATGGATAATATGAAAATGAAAGAAACTACATTTTAGCATACATTTAAAATTATTATTCCGGTGTATTCTTTTCTTAAAATATTTTTGTTTCGGGAAAGAAGCATTCAGGATAATATATGAATTCATCATTACATGAAGAAAATAACTTTTACATGTATATTTTATTTGTTATTGTGCAACAATTTAATTTCAATTGCTTTTCCAGATAACACTATCGTTTAAATCATATTAATTATCAATATCCTTTGCACAGCATTTAATTAAATTTCAATTTTTTTTATGCTTTTATGCGAAACAAATATATTTTCAATATAGTTTTGATTGGTACTTATTGTCTGTTAGCTAAAGTAAACATATTGCTGGATATTTGCAAGCATATTAATTTGTCCACCAAAATAAATTCCTATTAGTAGTGTGAAATAAAATTTACATTTTAAATTTAATAGATATTAGAAGATTTTTAGGGTTCAAAAATTTTTAAAATGAATCGAAAAATTACTCCACATTCTTTTCGATATTTTATTTTTCCTTACTGATAGTGAAGTGATATCAAAAATTAGATATCACGTATCGTCGAATTGAAATTGCTCGAAATCAAATAAGTTAATTAACAAAGCAATGAATGTTTCCTTCATTGTACGTCATTTTAAACTATGATAGATGATTGCAAAATAAAAGCTAAAATTAATTGCACTGAAGTAAAAATACTGACAGTAACAAATTTCAGTTTTTCAATTTTATTCAACAATAAATATCACCAAATTTTATGGTATTAATATGTGCGCATAAATAAGCTTAAAGTTCCAACAGGCCAGTATAGCCGATAAATTGACCACGATTATGAGGTAAGGCACTTCTAATAACATTGACCACAACAGGTATACCATTATTACTGCAATAAAAATAAATTATTATGTGATGCAAGAAAAATAACACTGATATTTTTATTTACAAAAAAAAGTGAAAGAAGTTAAGCTTACTTCCACGGTAACATTGATGCATTAATATAACGGTTAAGTAGCAATGACATGAGAATATCTCTTTCCTCTTCCGTGATATCATCCCAAGATAAGCCTTCAATGGAAAGAGCTTCATCATATCTTTGTTGCTGGAGAAAATTATTGTTGTCATTAATGTTGTTGTTAATGTTGTTGTCGTCACCATTAATATTATTGTCACCATTATTGTTCATGTTACCGTCATCACCATCTTCATGGTTCAAGTTGTCTTTGTTAATGCTCTAAAAATTTTTGAATGGACTGTCATTTTAACGATGGTATAAGATTTAGTTCCATTTTGTTGAAAATTCCTTGAAAATCTATAATTTTTATTGTTTACTTTTTTTTCAATGTGATCAATATATTTGATTGATATAAGATTCATAAAAATTACCGGAGCACATCTTTGTGACATTGCTAATAATGCTAGTGTACCGATAATGAAAAAAAGTAATGGTGATATGAAGAATGGAAATTGTGCGCTTCTCATCGTTCCGGAATTCGATACCTTAATGAAAGAAAAGATTGGAAGTTCAAATGTAATTTATAATTGAATAACTTAATGATTTAGTGATTGAAACATGTAATTTAACGACTGAAATTTAATCTGATTCGATGTTCCTTTTGGGCTAACTTGAAAAGGACTGATAAAATAAAACTTTTAAAAATTTTGATATTTGGACACTAAGCCAATTGTTTTGTGGAAATAAAAAAAAAGCCGAGCAAATTTCAAATTGTGTGAGACGCACAACAAAATGTCAATTTGGTTTTCTTTTTTTTTGAGCTAAATAACTTTACTAGGGGCAAACGCTACAACAAAAATATTTTTTTTTGTAATGAATAAACAACAAAATTTTTATGCATTTTGATCAGTGTCATCTCTATTGCAAACAATAAAAAAATTTCATTGCTAAATTTTTGTTGAATTATCACTATCGAAACATGAAATAATCGTTTAACATGCAAATCCTTTTACTCTATTCAAACACATAGTAAAATTTTTTTTTTTTTAAATGGCAATGAATTGGTGAATTTGTAACAATGCTCAGTTATTCTGAATAATTTCGTATAAATTAATTGGTAAGTAGACTTTTTCTCGGAAAACTTTCAAATTTATTTTTTATCGAAATAGTTTTAAAAAAACTTGGGATAACGAAATTGTGCATTTATTCTCGAAATTATTTAGCAAAAATCATAATTTTTATTTTTTGCACATTTACTTATTTTTTAAATTACAGCGTATTTGCACAAAACAAGGATTATTTAGCTAAAAAGAAAAACAAAATTGATTTCATATTCACTGTATATTTGATAAGTATTTTTCCGCAAAATAACTGACTTGTTGAATGAAACTGAAATTTGTTATTGTCAATATTTTCGACATAAAATGGTTTTTGCTTCAATGCGATTGATTTCAATTTCCATTTTACAATCATTCAAATAACTGAGAAAGCGGATGATTTCAAAGCGGAATGATGTAATATTCAATTAAAGTGCTTTTAGCTAAAAGGGAGACATGCTTGTCGTCGGAGTTATATGTAATACAATCTAAGCGTCGGTACAAATTTAGCGAGAACCGTCATCACAGAAATTTATTGTCTTTTGAAAAATTTTAAAATTTGTAACCAAATTCATCATGTTTTCATTTTCCATTTCCGCAAAAGAATTGGCAAATCTCAATGTTCAGATCAGCAAACTATTAAGATTTTTTTTTGCAAAACTAAATTACCAGTTTGTTAAGCTGAAAAATAGCACTTTAGTAGCTCATCGAGTTTAAATTTCACTCATTATAACCATTAAAACGTCTTACAACAAAGAAAAGTGGAATTTCTTTTTTTTTCGATCAGTACTTTTTTGAATTCTCTGTACATTTATATTATTAGCCAAATCTCTGATTATTTGTAATAATTTTTGTGAAAGCATTTGCTATAGTGATCTTATTAAATAAGACGTAAAAGATGAGTTTTCGAGAATTCTCAAGAAAACAAAAGTTTATGCAAAATTTCTCAAAACTTTGACGTATACGACGACTTAGTCATTGGGAGAATAACGATGACATTAACAAAAACCATATAGCATTAATGATGACGACTGTGTCCTTCAAAATTTGCAAAATTAATTGCTAAAAAATTACAAGAAATTCATTTACTTTTTACCTTTTTGTTCATTGCAAATTTGTTTCATGTTGCTAAAAAATGACGCAAAAAAATGCATTCAAATAAAAANCATGGATTCGGGCAATGGATTAGAAGGTATCAGCGATGGATCCAATAGGAGACGCTTAGAATCATTTGACGTTACTGCATTTGTGATAACATTTACTGCATTTGTGATAGCATCAGATGCTGTCATTGAGTTCTGCAAAAATTCAATCACTTTTCTCTGTTCAAAATTATCTTTCTTACCTGCGATACAAACTGGAAATTTTTCAAAATTTATTACAATTGTATCACAGTTTTTTTGTCCAATTGAAGCGGCTGCTGCTGCTGCTGCTGCTGCTGCTGCTAATGATGATGATGACGCAAGTGGAACAGATGGCGAAGTTATAGGCGCAAATTTGTTATTTGCATTGAGCTGTTGACTGTAGCAAACTAAAGTTATTACTATTTATAAATTACAATTTCATTAATGATATCAAAGACGATTTGACAAAAAAATTCATACAGTTATTGCTTGCTGAATTTATATCATACTGAACGCTTTCCTGATGGCTACCTGAAATTTGAATATTTTTGCTACAAAATAAGTGAAAGTTGGATTCGAGAGAATAAAATAAATTCAGATGGGCTAAATTTTTGAAGCTATTAAGTTATACCAGAAGCACTATTATAGCCAGCACTATCGTTGGTGACAGCTAAATATGCTGCAGCATGTTGAATTCGACGCATAGCTTTGTGATCAGGACGTGAACGATGACAACCGAAACGTGTATCGGCAAATAAGCGTGCAGTAAACGGACAATTTTCTTTTGTAGTATAACGGAAAAGCAAAGGTGGTATCTGTAAATAATGGGATAATGAAATAAGACTGTCCATTGCATTTTGTACCTACAGAAGAAACAATTGAATTAAACTCGGAAAACTTTCAAATTTATTTTTTATCGAAATAGTTTTAAAAAAACTTGGGATAACGAAATTGTGCATTTATTCTCGAAATTATTTAGCAAAAATCATAATTTTTATTTTTTGCACATTTACTTATTTTTTAAATTACAGCGTATTTGCACAAAACAAGGATTATTTAGCTAAAAAGAAAAACAAAATTGATTTCATATTCACTGTATATTTGATAAGTATTTTTCCGCAAAATAACTGACTTGTTGAATGAAACTGAAATTTGTTATTGTCAATATTTTCGACATAAAATGGTTTTTGCTTCAATGCGATTGATTTCAATTTCCATTTTACAATCATTCAAATAACTGAGAAAGCGGATGATTTCAAAGCGGAATGATGTAATATTCAATTAAAGTGCTTTTAGCTAAAAGGGAGACATGCTTGTCGTCGGAGTTATATGTAATACAATCTAAGCGTCGGTACAAATTTAGCGAGAACCGTCATCACAGAAATTTATTGTCTTTTGAAAAATTTTAAAATTTGTAACCAAATTCATCATGTTTTCATTTTCCATTTCCGCAAAAGAATTGGCAAATCTCAATGTTCAGATCAGCAAACTATTAAGATTTTTTTTTGCAAAACTAAATTACCAGTTTGTTAAGCTGAAAAATAGCACTTTAGTAGCTCATCGAGTTTAAATTTCACTCATTATAACCATTAAAACGTCTTACAACAAAGAAAAGTGGAATTTCTTTTTTTTTCGATCAGTACTTTTTTGAATTCTCTGTACATTTATATTATTAGCCAAATCTCTGATTATTTGTAATAATTTTTGTGAAAGCATTTGCTATAGTGATCTTATTAAATAAGACGTAAAAGATGAGTTTTCGAGAATTCTCAAGAAAACAAAAGTTTATGCAAAATTTCTCAAAACTTTGACGTATACGACGACTTAGTCATTGGGAGAATAACGATGACATTAACAAAAACCATATAGCATTAATGATGACGACTGTGTCCTTCAAAATTTGCAAAATTAATTGCTAAAAAATTACAAGAAATTCATTTACTTTTTACCTTTTTGTTCATTGCAAATTTGTTTCATGTTGCTAAAAAATGACGCAAAAAAATGCATTCAAATAAAAAAACAAAAAAAAAAAGATGAAAACGAGTGACTGAAAAGAAAGGATTTGCAAATAGGAAGAGAAGCATCAAATCAAGAAATAAAACTATGGTTGAAGTAATGAAATGAGGATTAAATTGAACAATTAAAACTACTGTTTTCAAATTCCAACTCCAATTTTCGGTCTTTAAAAAATTTGTTAATTTTAGCGCATCATACACTTTTATCTGATATACATAGGATTGAAATGAGATATATAATGTTTCCAAAAAAAAAGTAAATTAAGGTCAATTTTATCAAAAATAATTTCACAGTTTTTTGTGTAGTTTGAAACAAACTTTATTTATTGATGTGCAGAATATAGTTCGACACAAAAATTTCGTTCAGTAAATATGTTAATTAATAATTATTACGGAATTATTCTATATATGAAACACATACGCAACATACTGATACATATTTAAACTTAACACATGCGTGTAACATACTAATATATACGTAAAAATAACGTAAGATTTTATGTATATTATTAGGCTGAATAATATTTAGCTAAAAGCACTTTAATTGGATATTACATCGGCTTGAAATGATCCGCTTTCACAGTTATTTGAATGATTGTAAAATGGAAATTGAAATCAATCGCATTGAAGCAAAAACCATTTCATGTGGAAAATATTGACAATAACAAATTTCAGTTTTATTCAACAACAAACATCACAGAATTTTACAGCATTAAAAGATTTCAATGTCGATAATTTTATCAGCATTGTGAGCTTCAGTACCCCAAATAAATTTGACTAGAAGTGGTATACCACTGCTGCAACAAAAATATTATTAAGCGATGCAAACAAAACAGCGTTAATAGTTTACTTAGATGGAAATATCAAAGGTAAACTTACTTCCATGGTAGCATTGTTTCATTGATATATCCTTCCTCTAAAAATCCATTTAGCATAAATTCTTCATCATCTGTGGTATTACTCCACGATGAACTTGCAATAGAAATGACATCCTCTTGCGTAAATTCAATGTTTTCATCAAATTCACCCATGTTTCTTTGATTCGGAATTTCATCGTTTTCTCCCAAGTCGTTGTCAAATGCATAAAAAAATTTTAATGAATTTTTGCTTTTTCGAATTTTTTCATTTTAAAATCAAAATGTTTCGTCTTTTACGACTCACTCACTACGATCATTGTAACGATATGAAATTATAAAAATTACCGGAGTCAATCTCTGCGGTGTTACTAATAATATGAGTGTGCTGAGAACGCAAAGCAGTAATGGTGACATAAAAAATGAGAATTGCGCACTTGTCATTGTTGCGGAACGTTTATTGATTCCTTAATGAAAGAATAAACGCAATCATATATTTTAATGAGTAAAAATTTAAATTGATAAACTTTGAAGTTTAAATTAAATCATTATAAATCTTAATATCTTGTTGATTTGAGCATTACGACTTGCTATTGATTTGTGAAAATGAAATCATTTGACGAGACGTACACCAAATATACACTGAATCCGAAATTAATTTCTCTCTCTTTTATCTAAATAATCTTTATTCTATACAAATAGTCCATAATCCTTAAAAAAATGTTTGTTAGACTTTTGCTAAATCTATACAAAAGCAATGATAATTTTTGCCGCAGCAAGAGAACAATTAGATATATCAAAAAATTTTAAATTTCACTCAAGTTATCTTATTGATAAACGTTAAGCTTGTGACGTACCCTTCACTAGATGACTGTTAAAGACTTAGAGTAACGCTTTATAAAGAATTTATCTGTGATTTATCAATTCATCCTCATCGAATTCTTTATATAAATTTAAGAATATATTGTTAATTTTTCTCCGTTAAGCCCCGTTTATTTCTTTTTTAATTATCATTAATTTAATTAGCATTGCTCCGATTATTGGCAAAGTATTTCGATGCCGAATTATCTTAAAGGCTTCCTCGATGAAAGTGAGAGATAATACTATTTCTCGGTGGTAAATTTACATTCCCTTACAAAATCAATTTAAATAGAAATACATTTATGGATACTTCCAAAATAAATGGTGAATTAATTTGAAAATTTTTTGAAGCATATTTATTAGTTAATTTAAATGAAAATTTGACTGACATATTAAGTCGGGGAGCAAAATTACGGGATAATCTTTGAAATCAAAAACGCTGAGCATAACATTTAAAACTTCAGTTATTGAATATTTGCGTAGAGTAAAGATTATTCAGCTTAAATAAGAGACGAAATTGATTACAAATTCATGAAAATTCGACTAGTATATTAAGTCGAGGAGCAAAATTACGGGATAATCTTTGAAATCAAAAACACTGAGCATAACATTCAAAACTTAAATTATTAACCTTTTTTTAAATCATCAGTCTTTTTTACTAGATTGGAAATTTACCAGCACTCATCACCAGAAAAATTTTTTTTCAGTTATTGCGTATTTGCATATAGAGTAAAGATTATTCAGCATAAATAAGAGACGAAATTGATTACAAATTCATGAAAATTCGACTGGTATATTAAGTCGGGGAGCAAATTCACCATATTTTTACTGTGTATCCCGTAAATTCATTTGATTATTTCATTTTTACTTTCGCAAAACAATATTAATCAGAATATTGAGTGAAATCAGCAGAATGTTAAGATTTTTGAAATGCTAGACTTCAATGTTCATCAAACTTCGATTTTATTAGCTAAAATATATATCTGAATTTATATGTTTGTTTTTTTTGCAATTTCTTCTTTCATTGAAGTATCAATAAACGTTCCATAACGATGAAAAGCGCTCCATTTCTATTTTTTACGCCATCGCCACCGTTTTGCATTCTCAGCACACTCATATTATTAGCAACACCTCAGAAATTACTTCAGGTAATTTTTACGAATTCATATTTTTATAAACATTGAATGAGACGTAGAAGACGGAAAGTTACAAGTTTTTAAGAATTTTTGTGAAAACAAGAATTCAAGCAAGATTTCTTAGGACATTGGCATTTACGATTTCTATGACTTAGACGTTGTGGATAAAGATTTTGACGTTGACATAAATAGTGACATAGCTGACATTGACGATGATATTAGCGACAATACCAGCTACAATGATGACATGCATATCATTACTTCGGTAATTACATTAATTTTTATGAATTCATTCGTACATCTTTCAAAGCATGTTGTGGACTGACATTTCCCGGGTTGCCAGGGTTGTCCTTTGGTAATTGCTAATTAATGGGTGAGTACCTGGACATAGTGCTACCATATGAACTATTTGCATTATTTGCTTTGTACTGCTTAATAATCCTTCTGTTGCAGAAACGATTAATCTCTTATGATTAGACTTATTTGAAGAACTATGGTTAACTGAAGAAGTTTAATCCTATTGATAGAGTTGTCGCCACAATGGCGAAGCTATGATGTAATGAACAAAGAGTATTGTTTTAAGTGATTTTAATCTACTTTGTAACCTTAACATCTGTCGCCACAATGGCGAAGCTATGATGTAATGAACAAAGAGTATTGTTTTAAGTGATTTTAATCTATGTAACCTTAACATCCAAAAAATCCCTCCCAATTTTCTTCCTTACAAAGCCATTTATAGTATCTTGTAATGGTATGGCTCGGTTGGGAAGTGTCTAGCTTGCTTACATCTTTAAATGTTTTATAATTAAGTTATATTCGTGTGTTATGTATCAACTCGTTATTGTAATGTTGTATAATTTTTAATGTTAATCTGTGGTTTAATTACCCAAGTTTGAGGTTTGAATAATAAAGTATTTCACGAAGACTCCCACAGTACACGTACACAGAACGGAACCAGTACAGATTCGAGAATCTACCAGTATCGAAGGCAAAGAAGTCAACTATCTGAACTGTCAAGGAAGGAAACCTACTTTGTTTCGCAAGGAAGCAGAGCAGTAAGAAAGGGTTATTAAATTTGTTTTTACAAGAGTATTTGAGAAATTTTCAGCTGTTTATATGTGCCAATTGCATAAAATTAAGTGACTTTTATTGTTAAGTAAAATTGATCGCATTGTTTATTATTTAAAGTTTCATCCATATTTTTTGTCAGTAAATAACCTGGAGTGAATTCGGTAAGCTATCAAATTAATTGAATTTCCTTTTAGTGATCTCTATTACTTGATCGTAACACACTTTAATGCTGCAATGCCAACACATTCTCTAAATTATAATTTTAAAAGAAATCACAAATTTATTAGCATAAGAGTTGATAGCATAAGACTGTTTATCATTAACTGTTATTTCATACGCTAAAAGAATTCGAAAATTTTGAAGACGTTAAATAAAAAGAAAGGTAAATTTAGCTCCAATATTTTATCTGATGAATTATCTAATGATTTCAACCAAAACAATCAAAGTGAAATCAATGAATTTATAATATCTATAGATGGAATGCCAGTAAAATATGAAATTTCATTACGAATTACGTAAGCTTACATGTATATCAATCAGTATGAATTAGAAAATAATAGAAGGAATAAACGAGAGGAAGTAATAGGTGTTGGGGTAAAGTAAGGATATAGAAATAAAAGAAAAAGGGAATTATTCTGGAGGGGAAAAATTTTACGGTAAGATTTTATATGATCTCTTTGTTACAAATTTTCCTATTAGTGTATATAAGTGAGTGCTAGTGATATTTGCTAAATTAAAGCATTTTCAAAGTACGTCAATGAATTTAGGATGGAATAGAAATTTGAATGTTGCGTATTCTTTTTCGATTTACTTATGAAAGATGTAACAAATAGAAATAGAAATATTTCATTTCATCTTCATTTATCTGATTTACAATGATTCGAATTGCAAAATTAGCAAAAATCAACAAATTTTTGACGGAACTGTGTAAAATGTCCAGAAAGGATTCCCACGATAATCATTGCAATTTCCTGAATTGAATACTCAGTTTAAATATATAATATATGCAATAAATATTGTAATGGAATAACAAAAAATATTGGAACTGATATTTGAAATGACAGCTTTCGAAATTATGGGTTGAATTACTGAAAAAAGACTTTCGCACTAGCTCTGAATTGCATTTATTGCAGTAGTATTTGGTATTCAGATTGGAAAATGTGGAAGTTGCATTAGTAATTAACTGACTTACGGTATGAATAAATTGAGAATGAGAATTTCATTAAATCTCCTCATTTAAATACTACAATATTATTCGCCCTGAATATAGCAATTCACTAATATATTTATTGATAGCGTTGTATTTTCGTGCCAATGCACACATTCTGGACATAAATCTTTAAGAAAATTTTTGAGTCACCTGAAACTCATGAACTGAAAAATTGGTGACTCTAGAAAAAAATTTTTGAATCATTGGAATAATCAAAAAAAAAAAGAAACAAACAAACAATTCACAGTTCGTTATCGATAGCTTCAATTACAATCAGAAAATATCACCGAAATCAAGCCATGGCCAAGATTTCAGCTGTTTCGGTATTCGGCACTGAATAAACTATGCTCGCAACAAATAAATTTTTAATTGAAAATCCAAAAATGGAACAAAAATTCATTCTTTATCTTTAAACACTTCAAATTGATTCTAATACAATTCAGTTATAGCTGGTTAAATCTAATTCATAAATAATAGATGATCTTTGAACAGATCAACGCGAATCTGCGAAAAATTTCCAGAACTTAAATATGACTTCTCGAATTTCCTTTTGATTAAAATACCCAGTTTTTGATCAATTAAGAAATCATCGCTTTTTCCTATATTAAAAAATCTATCTTATAGTTGATAAAAATTTCCATCTTATTTCTAAAGACTTAAGGATAAAAGAATTCACTATGTGATCAACATAAATTCAAAGAAAGAATTGTAACAAAAGATGAAACAATGCAAAAGAAAAACTGAGAAGTCATAACAAAAAATCTAGCTATTCCTTTATTTCGCTTTTTGATTTTATAGCTATGTTTGGTATTTCTCATCAAATGGATAACAAAAATAATTTAACATGAAATGCCTCTAACTTCTTTCTTTTATTCGGATACTTTACTGATTCAAAGCTATTCTCCCAACAATGATTCCGACAATGGACGGTGGTTACATTACCTACTTTTTCTGTATTTCATTTTTTCGGGTTAATTTATTGCTATCATTTTATCATTCCAATGAATTCAATGTTATCATTTTATCGTTCTCTTTTAGATAGGTAAGAAATTTCATCACAGAGATTTTGATTATTTCGTATTTTTTCCTTCATTTATTTCATAATATCATAATGTTATAAATTTTGCTCTTTAATTCTTCGACATAGTTTCTTGCCAAGAAAAAAAAGAAAATGAATGTATTCATTAATTTGACCACTAATTAATCAGAACATTCGCTTTTAGTTTCTTATTTGACCAAATTTATGAAAGTTATAATTCTTAGTTATAGCTTGCTTTATGTTGAAAGTTTTGAACTAAATTTTGCTTCATCCTTTATTCCTACGCGTTAGGATGAATCTCAAATTATTTGATGTTTAAAAAAACAACTGTTTCATTCTTTTATGATCTTATTTCAGAAAATTTTTTATTCCATAATAGTGTCAACTGTATGGTGTTGACGAAGCCAAAAAATGTAATTATTTGTATGTAGGAATATTAACAAGATCAGATAACGGGTAAATAGTTTTAAAGGGTTTAGTAAGCTGAAAGGATAAATATATGTAGAGCAGATACGCTTAAACAAATAGATGATACCAACCATGAAACGAGGATACGCTGAAATGCAAGGAACGCTAATTGAAAAGTATCAGCAAAACAAAAAACACAAGAAACCGACATGGAATGAGCGTCAGAAGAATCTATCGAAAGATTTGAAATGAGCGGTGGCATTTTAGTTTCGGCAGATTTCAACAGATATGGATTTTAATTTCAACAGATTCCATTCGGTAGCTATTGATAAATTCGATTGAACACATTCGACAATTTGACAGCTTTCAATTGCTTCAATTCATCAAACAACACGAGCTTCAATTCATCAAACTCCACAAATGATCGATAGCTGTATGGAAGTAGAAGCAACAACAGCAAAAAGAAAGTACGGATGATAATTTAATGAACGTTCCATGAATTGGTGATATACTTTAATATTTACCCTGTGTTCATTTCCTTCCTATTATTGTATAATCATGATATTATAGGCCATTAATAAAGTTATTGTCGATATAGAGATTTATGACAATGGTGGAAATATTAAATCTTTTGCCGACATAAGGATAAAGCCAAAATTAAAAAAAAAAAAAGAGGAAAAATAAAACTGTTTCATTTTTCACACAAACCAGATTCTTTTGAACACTTCTCGGTATCACAATCGCTATCTTTTTTGCACGGTTCGCCAAGCTCATATATCAGATGCTTTAGCCAATTTCCACTGAAAACAACGGAATTAAATGAGGTATACATCCTTCCGGTTAATTATATATGATAAAAACAGATAGGAAATTGTTCAGCATGGATAGCTTCTTGAAACGTTGGTCTGAATTATAAAATATTTAAGAGTATTTAAGAGCATTTCGTTTTAACATTAATTAAGGCCTACCGTGGTGAATAATGGCAAACAGTTATGAGTAAACGACCACCTTCGCAGGTTGTAGCAATACCACAACCAATTTCATGCGTTTTACCCCAAGCCATCTAAAAATAAATGTTCAAATAAAATTTAAAGGAACTCCCTTAATTGTAAAGATTATTTAATCTAATTTATTTGGAAAAGAAGATCGATTTGTTCCACTTTATTCTTCAAAGTTCAGCAGACGTTTTACCCTAACAAATGACTTTTCACGTTTCTTGCGATGAAAGTAAAGAAAAAATGGACGGAAAGGATGTTGAATGATGGACTGAACTGTTGTAAACTTTCGAATGCTTTCTTCGAAATTTCAGAAAATTATGCTTTTAAAAGATAACCTACCTATTATCTCGGTGTAAACAAGTTAAAACGGGGCATTACTCTTTTCCCAAACACAACGAGCAGAAGTATCAGCGGCTTGCTTATTATGAGATATAAAAAAAAACTGCTCAGTGTTTTCAAAATTTTTTTTTTGTGTCATTTGAGTACGGAATACGATCTTTAAAAAATTAAAAGATATAACTTATTTCCACACAAAATTTCGTTTACCTGTGTAAAATGTGAAGCACCTTGACGGTAAACTTCCGGAGTCAAACGGTTCGAAGGGTTATCAGTGTACAGTTGCGGAAGTTCTGACCACCAGCTTTCCCCAGCATTCGTACCAGCGGTATTTTTAAGCTCTGGAAACGATATTTCGTTAATTCATTTCTGTTAACCCATTATTATTTTTTGATTTCCAATATCCCACTTATCATGTACACTGAAAAGTGCTTCTAAATTTAATATGACATAAAATATATATAAACATACTTTCAACGCTTACTGATGACCAGTAAGCGTAGAGATTTTCACCGGTTCCTTGTCTTTGATTTTTCGGTGAGTGTCCAAAGACGCACTGATTTGCCCATCTTTGCGCAGAATTTTCTAACTGACAACTCCATGTCTAAACAATCAACAAGTAATAATTAAGACTAATAAATATCAGCATTGAGTAATTCAATAATTATTACAACAACAAAGGGAAGATGAGAACTTTCAGTAAATTTCAAAAACTTTGAATATATCTTTACCAGTTGCAACATATTTTTGCCTCGTGGCATGAATATGTTATCTTTATTTTTTAACTTTCCATGAATCAGTGATGAACGAAATTCATTATGTTGATCAACGATGTCTATACGTTGTTGCGGTGTTAGTTGACCTCCTGGACATTCAAAAGCCGCCACAGCTGCAACAACTTAACTGATTTATCACTTTTCGAAACCACTTAACGGGATGGAATAATACTACACTTTCAGATATTCAGAATTTACGACTTAGATTTATCATAATGAAATAAAATTATCATTCAACATACCAACAATAGTTGCAGAAAATATGACGAAAAGTAACATTTTGCGGGATTTTCTGGCAGAATGTACACTGTTAGCTTTGAAAATATATTTGATAACAGAAGATGTCGTTTAGTAAGTATATGAGATGACTGAAATTTTATCTTCACTGATTACCTTTTATGCGGTTTCTGGAATTTTAAGCATTTTTGTATAAACCGAATTATTACTTGAGAAAACTGCAGAAAACATTTTAAGCAACTTTTGTAGAAAAATTTCACTTTTGTATAAATCGAATTATTATTTGAGAAAACTGCAGAAATATAAGTGCAATTCATTTTTTTTCGACTTTCCTTCTTGTTTTTATTTCATCCATTTTTTTGCCGCAACAGTAAATTAATAAACTAATGATAGCCTACAAAAGTAATCTAATGATAATCATTCATACACTTCTGCATTCAAAGCTAAAACTCAGCAAAATTCTCTGATAAGACAAAATCTTAATGATATGATCATTTTGCATCAAACAACTTTATGAAAGTCCTGTCTTGTAATCTGTTACATTCAGTCTTATCCGCTGGATTTTATTCTTTCGAAAATAATGCTTAAATTTAGTGAATTGTTTTTACTGATTGTCAATAAATACTAGCCATAATCCATCACGATTTGCAGCATTTAAACCGTTTTTAAATCTTCAATATTATCCTCTTTTTTCTTTCAAATATTTATTTATTGAAGTATTTCTGGAATTTTGCACAGAAAGACATAGTTGTTAAATATCGCATCAAATTTTTTCCGACTAATGCATTTATTACGATTTTTATGGAAAGTTTATTTCCTTCTAAAATACAAATTGGCATATATCGTAATCAAAAATTTTCACGCTATTATTAGCATTTTCAAATTTCTCTTTTAATAGCACGCATCAGTAAATTTTCATCAATTTTAACAACACTTATTTCAAATTTAGCATACCATTTTTTAGAATAATCACTTAACTCAAATCATTTAATAATTGAAGGAAACATTATTAATCATGTAAATGTTAAGGAAATAAGACCGATCACATAAATGCTAAGTTAATAATCAACACGAATGATGTAAACACTGAAATGACATAAAGAATTACGTAGATGCTAAATGTCACTTATAAAGTAAAAAAATTTTGCAATATTTTTCTTCCATACTCTTATATCAATAATGTATTAATCAAATTCCTACTTTATCGATTTCGATAAGAGTTTTATGCCTACAATAATATGAATGAATTTAACGGGTACCGAAGAATGAGTGTTCGATTTTAGAAAGAGTGCTTGAGTAACAGGTATTACATCCAAGGAAAGCTACAGAGGCGCAAACTGCCCAATCTTAGAATGAAAAAATATTGAAAAAAAAGTAACGAGATCATATAATCTGAGGCAGCTTTATCAGAATGGGTACAATTTTAACTCCTAATCTATGAAAAGGGTTATTAAATGTGTATATCGTTATTGTTGCGATTAAAAAAACCTATTCCAATCATTAGAATTAGGCTCATAAAACCAAGCATTTCCTTGATTAGTTAATACAATAGTTAACAAGTTTACTTTGAAAAAAAAAGTAATGAAAGCATTCCAAAAATGAAACTGAAAAAAATACTGCAGAGATCAGCATAATAATGCTAACTAATTTGAAATGTATGAGAAAGCTGTTTAATATGAACATTTAGGAAATATTTCGTTTTTGATTTTTAAACTAGCTGAAATTCATTTTTTTTTTTCTTTTGTTTCTGCTATTAAAGTGAAATATTCTTAAACAATTTTTTGTTGATCATTACGCTATTGTTTGCTGCTGAGCTTGTTATTCCGCAAATTTGATTAGCATTTCAAGAAACTATCTATCCATCTTGAACAATCTTTTTTATTTCTACCGTATTGAATTAATCGGAAATGAACTTTATTTAATTTCATTTATAGAGCAGAGTTTCCGTGAAAAATTCTAAAGAGTTGATATATGAGCTTGGCTAACTATGCAAATCGGACAGCGATTCCAATACCAAGAAGTGTTCAAAAGAATCTGAATTATGTGCGGATTTTGTCTTTTGCTTTTTTTAATTTTGGCTTTGTACCATATAATTCACAATTATTAAAAACATATTTATTGTAGGCATTTTTTTTTTATATTACAGAATAAAAAAGTTCCTTAAAATCTTCCCTGAAATAAAATTTCTCTCTAATGAAAGCATGAAACAATTGTTTTCTTCAACATCAAATAATTGAAACTAATCCTAACGAGTTGGAATAAAAGATGAAGCAAAATTTAGTTGTTCAAAACTATCGACGACAACAATCCAAGATGTAATCAAGAATTATGATTTCATTTTACAAATTTCATTAAGCAACGAATTTACGCAAACGATCAAATTAATTCCTTCTTCGTAGCACTCATTTTCTCTTTTTTGTTCCAGAAGATGTTGTGTTTGATGAATTGAGGAACAAAAGTTACAGATATTATGAAATATATGATGGAAAGAACAAAAAATACAAAATAATCGCAATAAATTTCACCTATTTAGAACAGAATGATAAAATGATAACACTAAATTAATTCATCTTTATGCTCAAAATAAAATAAGAAAGGAAAGGGAAATCAGTAAATCAGCGACCACTCTCTATTAAATCATTGTGAGAGAATAGTTTGGGATCAATACAGTATCCGAATAAAAGAAAGAAGTTAGAGGCATTTTATGTTAAATCATTTTTGTTATCCATTTGATGAGAAATACCAAACATAGCTATAAAATCAAAAAGCGAATTAAAGGAATGATTTCTCAGTTTTTCTTCTTTTTCTTTGCACTTTCATATTTTGTTGCATTTTTTTTCTTCCATAAAAATTATCTTCTCTCTAGTTGACAGTATACTTTTGTTGAAAATGGTGTATTGCTAAGCCAAATTACCACTTTCGGCCATGACTTAGATATTAATTAGAACTTATACAGTATTATCATCATCAAATTATTAATAGAAATTATAGCTGAAGCTTTTTCTTAACATATTGTATACCTGTTCGTCTGTAACAGAAACATTTCATTAATAATTACTAATTAACACATATATAGAGTGAAATTTTTGTGTCACACAATATTCCGCGCATTGGGAAAGATTCCAACTTGTTTGTTTCAAAACTGCATAGAAAATTGCATTAAATTGAAATGGTATGGAAAGATTTCTAGGATATTATTTTTGACAAAATTGACATTAGTTGACAGCAATGTAACATCCTTAATTTGTTTTAACTCGTATTCACCTTGCCGTTGAAAATTTAATTTAAATTTGTACGCTTATAGCTCCGTTCAACTGAATCTGATATGCTACGGATTTTGACGCATTACGCATGAGAATAATTTGGCAACAATAATACATATAATGAGCGAAAATTAAAAGTGAAAGTTATAAATGAGTCATTTTAATTCTTCGATTCAGTTTTGTTTTGTAATTGCAGCTATAGTTTTATTTTTCAGTAGGATGTTTCTCTTCATGTTCCCAATGTTTTTTATTTTTATTTATTTCCCCTTTTTCGGTACCTTTTTAGATCATTTGTCTAAATTTAGTAACTTGAAATAAATTTTCAATGAATAAAGAAATAAAAAATAAACAGACTTCTGCAGTTAGCAAAGAAATTTCATGTTATTTATCTTTCAAACTCTAAAACACAAAAGAATTTTTATTATTGTGAGTGAGTTTTAATAAAGAAAAATTATTTCTCACCTTATTTTCCATTGCTGAATGATAAAAATCAGTATTTCATTCTGAAATTCATTAATAATAATGAAAATTAAAAATGAGAAATATATGAAATTATACATATGTAAAATCAAGCATACATATTACCTGCAAAAAAGTCGATAATATTTTAAGCTTTTTGAAGGATAAATCGTCGAATGGAAGATTTTATGCCATCATAAATATTATAAACTTTAGCATTAATATCTCTTAGGACAATGAAATAAATCCAAAAGTAAATACTTCCATACCTTAAAGTGAACTGGAAATTCACTGATAAATCGTTCAATTGATTTTTATTCGTTTTCTCATATTGTGATTTCGTTACCTTCGTTGATTGTTTTGATATGCTACAAAAGAAAGAAAAGACTGATCGCAAAAAAACGGAACTGTTATTTTAGTGTCGTTATCAGTTATCATTCATTTGCCACGGTGTAAAAACTAATGAAAACAATTTGAAAAAAATCACACAGAAAATCTTCTAAAAATCGGACAGAATTTTAGAATAAAGAAGGAAAAGCGTATAAAAGCTTCTTATTTTTTTGTGAGAGCAATTTAATGCATCAATTTTTGCTTAGAGAAATTTAATTTGTTTTTTAAGAAGACAAATTATTAAGTTGTTTTTTTTCCTGCTGTTTCATACTACTTCAATTCGTTCAATTTTTTATAATTTCAATTCGTTTTTATAATTTCGCTATCTTTTAAAGATTCCCTGCTGCTTTCATAATTTTGTGCCGTTTTTATGATTTCGTTCTTTTTAAAGATTCTATGCTGTTTTTATAATTTTTTCTTTTTTTATAATTTTGTGCTTTTTTAAATGATTCCACGCTACTTTCATGATTTTGTCCATATATTATGATTCTTTTTTTTCGTGATATTTTTTATTTGCTATATCTTTTGTGTGTATTGTGGCATCAATTACTGATTGACGTCAATTAAAGGTTTCTTGTTATAAGATGCAGATTTAGAGCTAAATTGAAATTTTATGGTAAATGTAAACTCATCATCAATTGCGAAATCCATTGCAGCTGTAGATTTGCCATCAATTACGGTAATTTGTGTTTCTTCAAAAAATCCGAATATCTGATGAACAGTTTAAATTCACTGATTTAATTATGACTTTTGCTTTTCATATAATTAAACTCTTATTTTAGGTATTTCCAATTATAAAGCTGTTGAAGTTATTCGACTGATCACTTTATGTAATGAATTAATATGCAACAATTATATGCGTATCATGAAATATCAAAGATTTGCATCCTTCGGTGAAGAGAGTATTACCTAATTTTCTCCTAAAATCGTTTTGTTACTTACCTTTGTTCTACTGCATGCGCAACTGGTATAAAGCATTTTTATTATTGAGAAAGAAATAATTTTAAAAAGCATTGAAGAAATAACCCGTAACAATGAAATACTCAATATCGAATTTTATACACTGAAATAGTAATATGAACTGATAGTAGTATCATATAAGGAGAAAATGTTGATCGAGAAATCATCAAAGGAAATAATATTCCAACTGGCAGTGTACACATTTCTTATTCTTCATTAAGCGATATTAAGACACAATACTAAGCAATATTTATACTATTTCGTTCTTAAAGACAATTTTAACTGAAAATATGCAAATAATCGAAGATCGAACTTTGATTGTGATCTGATAATAACGAGAAACTGAACTAAATGACTCTTTCAGTGTTACGTTGTTCTACGCGAAAGAAAGAAGGAAAACAGTAAAATGGACGATTCATTTGCTGAGCAAATAAGACTAAGCTTTGGGTTCAAAATTATCACTTAGGCAATTAATTTTATTCTTTTTAATTATATCCAAACATAAAATTAAAATCAATATTTTGTAATATTTTATTCTGCAAGCTAATGCAATTAGATGATATGAAAATTTTTAAATAATTTATTTTATGGTACAATTTCTAAATGAAAGATTATATTTTGATCTTTTTGTAAAAGAGAGGAAAATTATTTGCTGAAATAATTGATTCTTAAATTATTTCATGCTTATTAATCATTCAGCTGCCTTTCATATTTTCAAATAAAAGTTTATCTTTATTTGTATATTTCAAAACGAGAAGGCAAGATCATATGCCGCCATTCAGAGAATAGAAGCAACATTGATTTTAAATCATTAATTAATGGCAAATTTCATTTAGGTGGAAATGTTCATTGTGTTATTCGTGTAAACAAAAGGAATGAAATAGCAAAGTTAGCTAACAGAAAGAGGAAAAAGAAAAGAAAAGAAATTTGGGACAGTTTAAAAATCGAAGAAAATTGAAGTTGTTCAGTTCAAATTAAGTCAAAAACTCAAAGAAGAAATTACTCTAATAATCTTTTCTGTAACATTTTTTGCTTTCGCTTTTTTCATTTAAAAATATTATTTCGCTTAAAACACTATTTCATTTTATAACGAACCATGCAATTTTTCTTTTTCCACTTATAACTGAACTTATAACTTATTTGTCTGAACGTAATTTTCTGTCAGTTAATATTTACATGGTTTATAATGTTTTCTTTCGTGTATTCCTCACTCAAACTGTTTCCTTTGCAGCACAAACAATTTATAACGTAGTTATCTTTTAAAGTAAAACAAGTCTAAAATAAAGCAGAAGTTCCCATTTGAATGAAATAATTTAAGAAAGACGATGATTTCATAATTATTTAAAGCACTAATACAGCAAATAAGCACACAACAAAAATTTTTTTTAAATGCAATATTAATTAATCTAATTACATTTCTATCAGTTACATTGTTGTTTGGATATCACTCATAATTCGGATCTTTTAGCAACATTGAAGTGCTTTCGAATACTTTTAAGATTTTTCAGAACTATAAATATTAACTGTTCAGGAAATTATTGGAAATAACTTAAAACAAGTTATTTTCATTTTACATTTATTTCTAATAAAGAACATAATAAAACAATTTATTACACATTGATCATTTTATTCCAACCATTTCATATTCACACTTAATTAGTAGTGTTCTCAATTATGATCACATTTTTTTTTTCATATGATTGATTCGTCCGACATTCTGTCAAAGTTATATAACATAACTAAGGATGTCAAATTAAATGATTATTCTCGAAACAGCATGTTACATTTTAAATTAATTTATATAATAATTAAAATTGAGTGGAAATAAAAATAATTGAAAAAAAAGCATGAAAAATCATTGAAATATATTGTTAAATTGGAGGTATGAAAAAATTGGGATGAGATGGATGAGATTCACTGAAATTCATAGCAATTGGACTAATCAGAAATATAATTTTGGTGCATTTTTCTATATCGAATTTTAACTTCACAAATAATTTCCGGAAACAATCAGAACAATGAAAATACTTCAACAGCTAAGCATGAAAGAAAAAAAAAGCGAGGATAATATTGAAGAATTGGTTTAAATACTACAAATCATCCGTTTGCATAAAAGCATGATTAATTACGAATATTGACAATCAATTAAGCAGAATTTACTGAATTAATGAAAAATTGCGAAAAGTTAAGCATTCCTTTAGAATGAATAAAATCTAGCAGATAAGGTCGAATGTACAACTATATTCTTTACAGCCAGATCTTCGTAAAGATGTTTTATGCAAATTAATCAAATCAGTGAAAATTTTATCATACAAAAAATTTCGTTTCTTTATATTAAATTTTCGTTTCATTTTAGGTTGCGGAACTGTATCTATAGTTAGTTTACTTTTGAGATAAAATAAAAGAAATCGATAAATGAATAAAGTAAAACAAACACAAAAAGGAAACTAAAAAAAAGAAAAATGAATTGAAGTTCATATTTGTACAGCTGTTTCAAACAATAATTTGTTTTATAGAAAAATAAAAAATATTTGAACAGCTTGTGAAAAGCAAACGATAGAAGTTCCATGTTGTCTTTAAATACGTATTCCAGAAATTGCATAAAAGGTAATCAGTGAAGATAAAATTTCAGTCATCTCATATACTTACTAAACGACATCTTCTGTTATCAAATATATTTTCAAAGCTAACAGTGTACATTCTGCCAGAAAATCCCGCAAAATGTTACTTTTCGTCATATTTTCTGCAACTATTGTTGGTATGTCGAATGATAATTTTATTTCATTATGATAAATCTAAGTCATAAATTCTGAATATCTGAAAGTGTAGTATTATTCCATCCCGTTAAGTGGTTTCGAAAAGTGATAAATCAGTTAAGTTGTTGCAGCTGTGGCGGCTTTTGAATGTCCAGGAGGTCAACTAACACCGCAACAACGTAAAGATATCGTTCGTCAGAACAATAAATTTCGTTCATTACTGATTCGTGGAAAACTTAAAAATAGGAATGGTACATATATGCCACGCGGCAAGAATATGTTGCAACTGGTAAAGATGTATTGAAAAGTTTTTGAAATTTACCGAAAGTTCTCATCTTCCCTTTGTTGTTGTAATAATTATCAAATTACTTAATGTTGATATTTATTAGTCCTAATTATTACTTGTTCATTGTTTAGACATGGAGTTGTCAGTTAGAAAATTCTGCGCAAAGATGGGCAAATCAGTGCGTCTTTGGACACTCACCGAGAAATCAAAGACAAGGAATCGGTGAAAATGTTTACGCTTACTGGTCGTCAGCAAGCGTTGAAAGTATGTTTATATATATTTATGTCATATGAAATTCAGAGACTTTTTTCAGTGTGTATGAAAATTTGATAAGTGGAATACTAGGAATTAAAAAATAAGCATAATATGAGCTTCACCAAAAATCATTGAAATCTCGTTTCTAGATCTTAGAAAAACCGCTGGTACGGAAGCCGGCAAAAGTTGGTGGTCAGAACTTCCGGAACTGTACAAACACAATCCTTCGAACAATCTGACTGACGATGTTTCCAGGCAAGGTGTTTTGCATTTCACACAGGTAAATGAAGTTTTATAAATATGAGAATGCTGCATTACATCTTTTCGATCTTTTCCATGATGTTTTAATTTTTTAAAGATCTTATTCCGTGCTCAAATGACACCTACGCAAAAAAAGAAAATTTTGAAAACACTGAGCAGTTTTTTTTATATCTCATAATAAGCAAGCCACTGATACTTCTGCTCGTTGTGTTTGGGAAAAGAGTAATGCCCCGTTTTAACTTGTTTACACCGAGATAATAGGTAGGTTATCTTTTAAAAGCATAATTTTCTGAAATTTCGAAGAAAGCATTCGAAAGTTTACAACAGCTCAGTCCATCATTCAACATCCTTTCCGTCCATTTTTTCTTTACTTTCATCGCAAGAAACGTGAAAAGTCATTTGTTAGGGTAAAACGTCTGCTGAACTTTAAAGTGGAACAAATTGATCTTCTTTTCCAAATAAATTAGATTAGATGATCTTTACAATTTCCTGTAAATTTTATTTAAACATTTATTTTCAGATGGCTTGGGGTAAAACGCATAAAATTGGTTGTGGTATTGCTACAAACTGTGATGGTGGTCGCACACTCATAACTATTTGCCATTATTCGCCCGCGTAAGCCGTAATATTACTATTAACGCAAAATATTCCTAGAGAATTTATTATTTTGAATATTGGGATTGCCGTTTTAAGAAACTATTCGTCTTGAATAATTGAACATTTTCCATTAATCAGAATTTAATTTCGCTCATAGACATTATTTAATTTAATTCACAGAGCAAAGTTTCAGTGGAAATATACTGAAAAATCTGATATATGAGCTTGGCGAACCGTGCAAAAAGGATGGCGATTGTAACACAAAGAAATGTGCGAAAAAATCTGGATTGTGCAGAAAGTGAAAGAATTTGAAGAGTTTCACCTTCTCATTTCTAATTTTGGTTTTGTATCATAAAACTGACAATTATTACAAACATATTTATTGGCTATTATGGGATAAAAAAGTTTCTTGAAATCCTTCTGAAATAAAATTTCTCTCTAATGAAAGCATGAAATAATTGTTTTCTTCAACATCAAATAATCGAAACTAATCTTAAGAAGTTGGAACAAAGGATGAAGCATAATTTAGTTGTTCAAAACTATCAACATAACCTAAGATGTAATCAAGAATTACAATTTCACTTTATAAATTTCATCAAGCAAGGAACTGAAGCAAATGATCAGATTAATCAATTTTTTCTTCATAGCACTCATTTTCTCTTTTTTTGTGCAAAAAACTATGCCGAAGAATTGATAAGCAAAATTTATAACATTATGATATTACGAAATAAATGAAGGAAAAAATACGAAATGATCAAAATCTCTGTGATGAAATTTCTTACCTATCTAAAAGAGAACGATAAAATGATAACATTGAATTCATTGGAATGATAAAATGATAGCAATAAATTAACCCGAAAAAATGAAATACAGAAAAAGTAGGTAATGTGACCACCGTCCATTGTCGGAATCATTGCTGGGAGAATAGCTTGGGATCAAATAGAAGAAAGAAGTTAGAGGCATTTCATGTTAAATTATTTTTGTTATCCATTTTATAACTTGGGCGGATATCCTAATTATCTTGCAAGATTTGTCATAGGCCTTCTCTCTCACCGAGTCAAATACTTTGCTGTGTCAAACACTTCTCTATACCAAACTGAGGTCACGAAAAGTTCTATTCTCTACACCTTTCTTGCAGTTGTCTGAGAACAAATCCATCTATTTGAAAACCACATTGGCTCTTAGATAGAAGTGCTTCGGCGACATGAATTTATTTAGAAGTATTCTTGTAAGAAAATTGGCAGTTGTAAAAAGCGAAGTGATACTTCGATACTTCAAGCAGAGTGCGACTCGGAGATTTAATAGAATTTCGCTTTGTTCCCAGAAGTCCACAATATACTCGTAGAATTTAGTGCGAAGTGCTTCCAGATTTCGGATGGATTTCAATTGCTGTATGGATTTGAGAGTCTCTTCAAAGATGAAGACTACGTCCAGTTCAGTTGGTTACTGATGTGCTGAACTGCGGAGTCTTTAGCTGGATGATAAACACTGAAAAGAGATTGGTTGAAAATGGAGGATTTATTTATTTATGAGAAGGGATTGGCATTTGAGCTCCGAAGAGGACTTTCAAAGCCTTGTAGAGTACTTTGTGGTCGCTAGTATCTTCGCATGATTAGATCTTTTGTCCGAGACTGTTGAATCACTTGATGTACTTACTGTTTTTGTTGAAGTTTACTAATTCCGAAATACCTATTTTTCTTGCAAGATAGGATGATTAATAAGGTGTGTTTTCAGAGTAACTCTCTTCTTTGATAGCTATTCCTGTGGATTGTTTTCAACAAACCAATCCTTAGATTTCCTTGATAAGAATTCTAAACTTTCTGTGCAGGTTTGTTTGCTGAATGCTATTTTTTATAAGTTGCTAGAGTGCTGAAGGGGAGGAATCTATGGGATGATCTGCAAGTCTGATTGGAGGTTAACCTGAAAGTTGTTTCTTCGTAATTTCAAATTATTGTTGACTCCGATCTTCTTCCTTGGAATTTCGTCTCTTCTAGGTTTGGTTGGAAGTGTAGATTTTGAATTGCACAAGACGGTAATCTGTTTAACATTTTGCACTAGGCATCGCTAGGATATGACGAACATCGCGAATGCATCTTTGGTGTCCACTTAGACTTGTTACTCTGCTACTGAAATCTTCAGGGATCATGACTTTATAGTCTACAGGAAATTTTTGGTGCCCAAGATGTAGACGATGAGGTGCCAATGTTTGGATCGAAGATGCACCCAAGTCCTTTTAAGCTGTCTGTCTGCTAAAAGATGATTTAGAACTTTATCAGAAAACGGCCATTATCGCCAAGTAGTGCTTTCCAGCACTGTTTTTCAGGCTTTAGACTTGTTATTCTGTTACTGAAATCTTCAGGGATCATAACTTTATAGTCTACAGGAAACTTTTGAATAAGATGGTGAAGAGATCAGGGATCATGTTTCATCTTGAATAGTTGGGGCATATATGTTGAAAAAGATAGCTTGTTTATTTTGTAGTGGAAGGCGTGAAGAGATAATGAAATCAAAATGATGACGGATTTCACTAATTGGTTCAATTGCAGCAGATGATCATTGGCTGTGGTTAGTTAGCCGAGTTAAATATTAAAATGAGATAGAATAGATGGATTTGTTCTTAGACAACTGCAAGAAAGGTGTAGAGAATTTTCGTGACCTCAGTTGGTCATAGAGAAGGGTTTGACACAGCAAAGTATTTGACTCGGTGAGGGAGAAGGCCTATGACAAATCTTGCAAGATAATTAGGATGTCCGCCCAAGTTATAAAATGGATAACAAAAATAATTTAACATGAAATGCCTCTACCTTCTTTCTTTTATTCGGATACTGTACTGATTCAAAGCTATTCTCCCAACAATGATTCCGACAATGGACGGTGGTCACATTACCTACTTTTTCTGTATTTCATTTTTTCGGGTTAATTTATTGCTATCATTTTATCATTCCAATGAATTCAATGTTATCATTTTATCGTTCTCTTTTAGATAGGTAACAAATTTCATCACAGAGATTTTGATTATTTCGTATTTTTTCCTCCGTTTATTCATAATATCATAATGTTATAGCTTGCACGGGAAAAAAAGGGGAAATCATTTGCTTAAATTCCTTGGACTGATTGTATCTTGGGTTATGTTGATAGTTTTGAACAACTAAATTATGCTTCATCCTTTATTACAACTTGTTAGAATTAGTTTCAATTATTTGATGTTGAAGAAAACAATTGTTTCATGCTTCATTAAGAAAGAAATTTTATTTCAGCAAGGATTTCGAGAAACTTTTTTTATCCTACAATAGCCAATAAATATGTTTTTAATAACTGTCAACTATATGATATAAAGCCAAATCTTTTTTTTTTTTTTTAAAAAGCATAACTCTTTCATTTTCTACACAATCCAGATTCTTTTGAACACTTCTTGGTATTGCAATCGTTGTCCGTTCTGCATGGTTGGCCAAGCTCATATATCAACTCTGTGAGTACATTTCCACTGAAACATTTGCCCTATGAATCAAATTAAATGAAGTATGTATGTTTCCATAATCTTTTGAAATCGAATTACGAAATAACAAGCAGAATGACAAACGACAGCTTAATAAATATAGGTGGCTGCTATTGAACTGTCTCCTGTCATTGATAATAACATTAAAGCTTACACGGGTGAATAATGGCAAACAACTATAAGTGTGTGACCACCAGCGCAGTTTGTAACAATACCACAACCAATTTTATGCGTTTTACCCCAAGCCATCTGAAAATAAATGTTCAAATAAAATTTACAGGAACTTCCTTAATTGTAAAGGTCATCCGATTTTTTCTTTTTTTGGCAAAAAGAGATCGATCCTTTTTAAATTTTGTCTTTCTTGCCAGGATAAAACTTCTAGAATTGTCTCAAGACCAACCAGAACAATCTTACCTTTCTTTAGAATTAAGTTTTTAGGTCTTGTTTGATAAAAATGAAACGATTAACTCGATCAGTCTTTGAAATCATAGAAAGCATTTTTAACTAAATGCTGAACTGAGCTGTTATAAACCTCAAGATTTCAAAACTATGCTTATAACAGAAAATGGCCTACTTACTATCTTGAGTTTAAAGAGATAAGTTACTTTCTCATTATTCTTGCAGTCGGTCGAAATGCAAAGTGTGTTCTTAAATATAATACACTTTGAAGCAGAAGTATAAGTTGAGTTGGTTATTTTGAGGTGCAAAAAGATTGCTCAGAGCTCCCGAAATTTCCCGAAATCTTCTTAGTTTGTATAGGTATCATTTAAATGTGAAATGACATAGTTTTTTTTCCAAATTTGAAACTGTGTGATAAATGCAACCTGTGTGAAATGCAAAACATTTTGCCTAGAAACTTCCGGAGTCAAACGGTTCGAAGGGTTATCAGTGTACAGTTGCGGAAGTTCTGACCACCAGCTTTCCCCAGCATTCGTACCAGCGGTATTTTTAAGCTCTGGAAACGATATTTCGTTAATTCATTTCTGTTAACCCATTATTATTTTTTGATTTCCAATATCCCACTTATCATGTACACTGAAAAGTGCTTCTAAATTTAATATGACATAAAATATATATAAACATACTTTCAACGCTTACTGATGACCAGTAAGCGTAGAGATTTTCACCGGTTCCTTGTCTTTGATTTTTCGGTGAGTGTCCAAAGACGCACTGATTTGCCCATCTTTGCGCAGAATTTTCTAACTGACAACTCCATGTCTAAACAATCAACAAGTAATAATTAAGACTAATAAATATCAGCATTGAGTAATTCAATAATTATTACAACAACAAAGGGAAGATGAGAACTTTCAGTAAATTTCAAAAACTTTGAATATATCTTTACCAGTTGCAACATATTTTTGCCTCGTGGCATGAATATGTTATCTTTATTTTTTAACTTTCCATGAATCAGTGATGAACGAAATTCATTATGTTGATCAACGATGTCTATACGTTGTTGCGGTGTTAGTTGACCTCCTGGACATTCAAAAGCCGCCACAGCTGCAACAACTTAACTGATTTATCACTTTTCGAAACCACTTAACGGGATGGAATAATACTACACTTTCAGATATTCAGAATTTATGACTTAGATTTATCATAATGAAATAAAATTATCATTCAACATACCAACAATAGTTGCAGAAAATATGACGAAAAGTAACATTTTGCGGGATTTTCTGGCAGAATGTACACTGTTAGCTTTGAAAATATATTTGATAACAGAAGATGTCGTTTAGTAAGTATATGAGATGACTGAAATTTTATCTTCACTGATTACCTTTTATGCAATTTCTGGAATACGTATTTGAAGACAACATGGAACTTCTATCGTTTGCTTTTTAAAACTGCTCAAATGCTTTCAATTATCGATAAATCAAATTATTATTGAAGACTGCTTGACAAATATTTGTTTCTATTCATCTTTTTGCGGCTCACTTTTCATCCGTGTTTTAATTACTTCCTTTTATTTATTATTTTTTTAATATTTTATAGCAAAAGCAAACTAATAAGAAACGTAGTATTCTGCATCTCAAATTTCAATCCAATAATTCTTTGGTACGAAAACGCAAAACTTCCTGATGAAATCAAATTTCAGTAATTTGTTTGCCATAATACAAGTGACTGCTGCCTTGTAAAGAGTACAATAGAACAATTAACTTTATCTGCTGTATTTTATCCTTTCTAATTTTATTAAATTAAAGTTTAGTATAGAACGGTATACTTGTTAATATTAGCTAAATTTTTTTCGAAATAACGGATTTATTACAAATTTTAATAAAATGATTTATTTTTATTTAAAATACCATTTGCTAAATATCATATTTAAAATTTTCAATGCTTACCAATATTTTCAAATCTTTTTTTTTCTGAAATAGAGAATTTTCTTTTCTTTTTTTTTTTTTTGAAAAAGAAACTTACAAATAATTACGCCAAAATATTATCGCATCATTTCATTCAATCATAGAACATGTTCAAGCATGTTAGGTGACAATGAAAAAAATTTGCCGAAATTTTAATTTGTGGCAAAGGATTTGGAAATTTTGTTTAATTAAAACCCTTTTTTCCAAATTTGAATTAGAAAATGAGAAATGCGTGTTAATTTTTTTGTATCGGGAATCAATGTCAGTTAAATTTGCAATTTTCGGCATATATTCATTCAATTAATGTAATCATGAATATACTCATATGAGAAGTTACGTGTTCTTACGTGAACCTTATCAAATCATCAATTATACGATTAGAGGTATTTTTTTACTTCTTCCAATTTTATATTATCACTGGTAATTACAAACATTTATTAAATCTTTTTCTTTAAAAAGATTTAAAAAAAAAATTTATTTCTCGCTCTGTCCGTCTGACTCTCTCAGCAGTTACGTTAGTCTTTGATTCTCTACAAATTTATCAAACTCTCAATAATATGTAGCGAAAATGTATGATAAATGCAAAATTTTGAATTTTTATTCCATGTTGTTGTCGAGATATTGTCGGGTACACGGGGATTTAGCTTATGCGAGGCATTGTGAATTTTTAATTTACCATTTGCAAGTTTATCTCTGTCTGGGAGACCAGAAAAAAAAATCATAACCAAAGAATATTCAAAGATGTCTGTTTCAGTTGCGTGCATAATCGAATTTTTGAAATTTTTGAAACTTAAAAAATAACTATTTGTTGAGGGAAAGCGATAACTGTTGTCGGTGAGTGATAAATATTTATTTGATATAATATTTTTATATCATATTTTTACGTTTTATGTAATATTTCACGTTAAAATTATATAACATCTATATATTTATTCGTTTATAGTATTGTTTGCTTATAGTTTTATTTTAATAAGAAATGTTAGCTACAAAGTAAACGTACTATCTTTTCTTCGAATAGAATGGACGAAGTAACTTACTCCGCCCAGATGGCTATTGCATATGATAAAGCGTGTCAATGGGATGCCGCTATTTGCTTTTATGTTGTTAGTTTTTCCTTTTTTTTAATTTGCTTTTGGTAAATAAGTAATTTATTTGCCATTGTAAATAAGTGAGACAAATAATTATATTATATAGTAAAGTAACAAATAGTTATATATTAATAAGTGGATAATTAGATTATATGGTAAATGAGTTAATATGAAGCAATCATAGTATGAATAAATGGTTTATGTACTGGTTAATTAAGAGGAGAGAAGGTTTATAAGTAAATGAATCAAGTGTTTAAGAAGTAAGTATATGACTAATGAATTATTAATCTAGCTATTTGGTAAGTTACCAAACTAATAAATGAGCTAAGTTTATAAGCGAATAAATTGTATATGGAATATCCCAACAAATTGCTGAAAAAATGAACCAATTTAAACGAGTAGTTCGATACAGAAATCAGTGAATTAATCTCGTTGTCAAGTTAAATTTCACTTTTTTTCATCAGTTTTTAAAATTCCGCAAATTGTAAAAATTGTTGTACAAACATTTGTCCTTTTTCAAAATTTCAGTACATTAAGCTAATCCTTCACATATTTTGATGTTCTGCTTTTTTTTACACTTGAAACATGCATTATGATTATTCTGGACATTTATAAATGACAAGTTATATCTTAGGATGCTGCTGATTCAATCCTGGAACTGATACGGCAAGGAAAAATTTCATCTTCGTACAAACAGAGAGCAGAAGAATATGTGAAACGTGCTGAAATAATCAGATTACAAAGTATGTTGACTTCCATCTTTCTGTTTACATATGTGGTTATTTACAGTGGTTTATCAATGAACAACTTTAAGATTGCATTTATTTATAATTTACCTGTAATTCCTTGCATTTATTTATAATTCTGATGTAAATTTTATTTTCATGTCAATCTTACTAAAATATTTGACATATAAGTATTTTCGCTGATAGTTTTTCACATGAGTTTATAGTTTTGACGTACTGAAAAAAGGGAATTCATTCATTAGATGCATCAAAGAAATCAAGCAACATCAAAAGCCAACAGCAGCTTAATCTTGAACGAGCCGAATTTTTGTTGCATGAGGCATTGGATCAGGATGAAGCGGGAAATATCGGCGAGGCTGTCATATTGTATTCTCAAGCCATTGAACTTTGCATCAATACTTCGGTTCGTCTAACTTTTCTGCACTTATGGTTGGTTGTTCTCGTCTTAGATGCCGGAATGTAAATATTTAAATTAGCCAGATTTTAAGAGCACGTCTTATGATTCTACGGTGGCTGAAAAGTTACGTCAATTGGCTAAGAAGGCTTTGGATCGAGCAGAAGTTCTGAAAGCTCAAAAGAAGCTGAGAGAAAGTCCTACCTTAGATTTACCTGAGCCTCCTGTGGATGGTATGTTTCATTTATTTTATCCATACATTTATTATTGCCGCTTTATAAATACGAAACGTTTCGATTCTTTTTTCAAATTTAATCTGAAACACTTTTCAAGAAGCAAAGCTTAGTTGCAGTAATGTATGAAGTTTTGAAGTGTGATAGCTCATTCTTAATTTTATCGAAGAAGTAAACTTGTATTACTTAATTTGTATGAAAATAATCTACTAACATAATGAAATAGACCAGGTATTTGTAGAAATATCTGATTTGAATATAAACACGAACTTTGAGCAGTCGGCTGCTAAGCCTAATAGTAGTAAAACAACGTTGGCCATTAGACGGAAAACTGGAGATGGTGATAGTGATCGCCTTACCAAATCCGAATTAACAGTATTGGCGACAACATCAAATGTTAATGGAAGGCAGTATGTCCCTTTTTTGGCTGTTGATCTAAAGGAACGCTTTGCTTATCCGACACCATTTACGTAAGTTTGCAAACATAGAATTCTTAGTTTTAATGAAATATAATTCAAAGAAAAAAAGGACAGTGGGATTTATTTGAAATATCATTTTAGTGATAAACATGGTTTGTTGGCTTTGTCTGATAAACAAGCAAAGCGACTAAAAAGTTGGATGCGTCCAGATGAATTCATGCAATCTCCGAAAGTAATTGATCGGGTCGATAGCGGTACTATTAAACAGGTTTGCTTCTTTCTCCTAGTTTTTTTGCCAAAAAAACCACAATTATAAAAACAGTAAAAAACAGTACTTTTTCTAGTATCGAAATATGTCAGACTCCATTTCACATTTCGCTGAAATGTAATATGTTTCAGTGCGTTGAGAACGTTTTGGCTTACCTAGCAATGATTATATAATTCAAATTAGTTGCAGACACTGAAATAGGTAGTTGGAAGGTACAGCGCTCTTAATACTTTTTTCATGTTTTATTTAGAATTTGAAATGAAAGAAAATTTTTTATCACTGTTTTAGTCAATTGTGTCCGACTGCTCTTTCGTAGCTTCACTAGCCATATCAGCCCGGTATGAAAGCCGTTTTAAGAAGCCATTGGTGACAAGGTATTTTGTGAATATTGTTTTTTTCCTTACGATATCCTCATTTCATGATGTATTCTATATTTCAAATTATGATTTCTCAAACGCCTACTAGGCCTGGAAACTTTTTTATTCTAGTCTAGACTGTAACATTAAGAAAAATTTATCGACGAAACATAGTTAGTCTGTGTTTTGTCAATGTTTTTGTCATGTTCTACCCTTGTAATATTCCTAAGATGAATCATCGGGTTGTCCGACTTTAATTTCTTTGCAGTATAATATATCCTCAGAATAAGTCCGGCTTACCATTGTATAATCCTTGTGGGAAATATATGATCAAAATGCATTTCAATGGTGTTTGGAGAAAGGTAAAGGTTTTGTTCAGGTATGCATATTGTATATGTGTACTGTATTATTTGTTCTTTTTAATCGGTAACAGATAGCGCGTATATTTAAGTGAACATCCTCTCATTTGCTGTTCTAACCTATTTTTCGCAGGTATATATCCACACACTAGTTTTTTCTGGATGTCACTGTATGATCTTCCCTTTCCAGATGTACGACTTAAAGTCTGATGAGACAACTCATCATTTTCAGTATTGATAAATTCAGTCATATCCTTTACTTAATGATTTAAACAGATTTCATTTTTGAATAGAGCATTTTCTCATTTATATAAAGAAAAACAGAGAAGTTTCCTAATGCTACATTATTTCGAAATACAGAATTAAATATTAAATAGTAGTTTGACTTTAATTCATATTTTCCGGTCGTAATCGATGATCGATTTCCCATTGGTGAATACGGTGATTTCCTGTGTTCATATAGTCAACAAAAGTTTGTAATTTGACAGTTCACATTCTTTTCATGTTTTTAGTTTTGTACAGTTAATTTTGCTTCAACTGTATTTGAATTTAAGATGAAACTGGAATATTTTGCAGAAATGAATTATGGGTTTCGTTGCTTGAAAAGGCTTACATGAAGGTGATGGGTGGATACGATTTTCCGGGCTCAAATTCGGTAATACTTTGAAATTAGCGACGAAAAATAAAATGATGTTGTAAAAGCCTATATTTTCTAATGCTGAAATATTATTTTCAGAGCATTGATATGCATGCATTAACAGGTTGGATACCTGAGAGAATAAGTATTAAAAAAGATTGGTCTACTAACGATGCTAACGCTGTATTCGGAAAGCTTTTTACAAGGTTTATTTGTAAAACTGTTTTGAATAAAGACATATGAACTGACAATGATGTAATTAGTCCTTGATCATTTGTAACTAATCGAACAGAAAAGATCAGAATAAGTGTGTTTCACATTTCTTGAAGTTTTCGCGCTGTTAAAAAGTGCGAAATGTAGTCCTGAAAATTAACGTCATTCTATCGATAAATAATTTTATCTCGAGATTAGTTTAAACATTAGTTTAGGTATCACCAAGGCCATTGTTTGATTACACTGGCAACTGGTAAAATGGATCAGCTGACGATTAATCGAACTGGCTTGGTTGATGCTCATGCATATGCCGTATTAGATCTGAGAAAAATTGAAGTATGAAACAACTTATTCCTCCTTTTATTTTGTATGATAATTTTTATCTTGTCACAGAATGTTTATTAGAATATCTTGCTCTGCAGGATAAACAGTTGTTGATGCTGAAAAATCCTTGGACACATTTGCGCTGGAAAGGACGCTATTCTGAGAAGGATAAGCTCAGCTGGACACCCCAACTTTGCAAAGCGTTGGATTACAATCCTGCCGATGCCCAGCAATTCGATGATGGTTAAAACTGATTTCGTTAATTTTTATGCTGAAGTTTTGAAGAAACACGAGCTTTAGTTGAAATTGATTTTAGTACGAAATTACTAAATTGTTGCAGTTTAGGTGTGTTTTGGATCGACTTTAAGTCGGTTTGTCATTTCTTCGACGTATTTTACGTGAATTGGGATCCCTCGATATTTCCATACACATATGGATTACATGCGTAAGTGCTTACAATTTTATGTTCAATAAGAAATGCATAACTTTATATGGATCGATCTTATGCAAGTTTCCTTTTGAGGATGTGGTCAGCAGGTTTGGGACCAGTGAAAGATTTGTATAGTGTAGCAGACAATCCTCAGTACACACTGGAAGTAAATAGTAATGGTTCAGTTGCAATATGGATTTTGCTCACTCGTCATATAACAGACAAAGTCAGAGCTTTAAATTTCGAATGTATTTTATTGTTGAATTTGATTTGAATTACGAAATTATTTTGGTTTAGGAATCATAATTCCTCTTTTTAGAATGATTTTGCTAACAACAAAGAATATATCACAGTAATGGTCTACAAATCAGGGAAGAAAATTTACATACCATGTCAGATTTTCGGTGATATTCATATCGTTTTATCTATATTTGATAAGAATGATGTAGTTCATAAAAGTATTACTTGATATTTTATTAATTAAGGTACTAGCAAATCTAGAAAAATATACTTTTATATAAAGGTATTTGATTGGAAACGCTCTAAGTTTATGTTTAGGTTTTTTAAAATCTAATCATGATATCATGAGTTTTAGCTGATCCAAAACCAATAATGGATGCAGTGCGATTGAATAGTCCTCACTATTTATGTCAAATGATTATCTCTGAATGTGGTTATCAAAAATATACCCTAGTTGTTGCTCAGGTTAGATTTTCCAAGTAGCTCTCTATTTATTAAAGAATATTCAAATACGGATTCACAGATGATAAACTTTTAAGCTTTATGTAAAATCAACTATAATTTCCAATTAGTTTACTTCAGTTAACGTATTTTTGAAAGTAAAAAAGTTGTATTTTGGTGTGTTTGAAGTTATCATAGCAGAAAAATCTGCGCATTTGGAATAATTTGTAGAAATTTCAGTGGAGGAGTTGAAATTAATAAGGGTCAGACATGAAGTAGAGACAAAAAAAACAATGATGGGAATATTGACTATGTTATAGCGCTGTAATGACGTCAATTTACGTTTCTATTTTTATAGTATGAAAAGATGAAGACAATATATTATACGTTACGAGTATATTCTACAGCTGAATTCCGCTTGCAGAAAGTGAAAGTGCCTTATATTTCGAAGAAAAGGGTATATCGATTTAGTATCATAAATATTCTTATTTGTTTAAACGCCTCCTGAAATGGCACGTTTTGAAGTTGTTTTTAGATAACTGGTGAATGGAAAGGGAAAACGGCTGGTGGTTGTGGTAACGGTCCAAGTCGGGAGACTTATATGTATGTCATTTTAATCTGCATTGATCCTTATTTATTTTCCTAATGAAGAAATTGTTGATTTGCTGTCTCTTTTGAACACTTATAATAATTTGTGTATATTTCAAAGGAACAACCCAATATACGAATTGAGTTTGGATGATGGTAGCGATGATAATGATGTACTTATCGAATTGAAGGGTCCGAAACAGTACAATATCGGTTTTGAAATTAAGCAGTTTTCCTCGTTAAGGAATAAACTATTTGAAACTCGCAGTTCAGGAGCATTCAGGTTCGAATTTTCTTTATTTTTAGTTTTCGTTTTTTCATCCGATGTTTAACTGCTGATAATTTTAGACGGGGATACACCATACTTGCTCTGGAAGAAGTACCGGCTGGTGTTTACAACATTCAAACAATGACTTTCCAACAAGGCGAAGAAGGACCTTTTTTCTTAACGATTGAGGCATCATGTTCTTTTACAATCAAACGAATACAGTAACCATTTCGCGACATTATTGTTTTTACAAGTTTGATTATTTTTCTTAAAAGTTATTCTTTTCATACTAATATATGTTGTACAAGAGTGGAAGAAGAGCTGAGTTTTATTTCATTCCAAAAATTGTCGAGCAATTAAAGTTTTACAAGATGATTATTTTCTGAATGAGATGACTGAATTTTCTAAACGAGATAACTGAAATAATTTCTGATCTTACTTTTAGTTTTGCACTCCAAAGATAATGGTCTTAATTTCGGTCCAAAATGTAAGGTAGACTTAATAGGTTTTACTTGGAAAATGATACATTTTAAGATAAAGATATTTATTCAAAGGACTGGAAAACTGAAAGATTTTTCCCCGATGTCGGCGGTTAGCGATGAAACTATAAAATATTAAAATAAGAAAGATCATTCAGTATTGAAAAGATGAAATGAAAGATTATAGTGCATATAGTTATGTCATTAAATATGTATACAATATTTGAATGTGTATATTCATTTTGTATTAAACAAACTTTAGATATCTCTGTTTTCATAGCATATCATTCCGTACATTCTTTGTTGTTTGCCAGTATTGTTCTCTCTTTTGATCTATTGTTAACAAATATTTCATGAACAGTATTTGAATTTATGAAAAAAGAATAAATTTTTTCTTAGCAATATTTCGTTATTTTTTCTGCAATTTTTTTTTTTTTGTTTATAATACAGAAATAACAATAAGAATAATTAGTTTTCATTAAAATAATTTTCATTAACTTCATAGGCAGAAGCTACCAGCTTATCAGAAGCATTATTAGAAGCCATTAGTCAGTCACGTTTGCCTTCCTCGTTCTTTGCTAGTTTCCTGAAAGTACCTTAACAATGCTATCTTTTGTTTTGATACAAGTATCCTACTTTTTTAATTTATGTAAATCATCGATTTCGTAATAATGATTAAGGAAAAATGATATATATATACAAAGATTAGCTACCTGTCGCAATTTGATCGTTTAAGTGGATAGAATTGATCATGAAAAGGAAATAAAATTGTATTTTTACAGTAGTTCTTAATGTATTTCCATTGAAATTTCTAGTATTTCTCAGTGTAATTTACTCCATAATAGATCAAGTGAGGATTATTTTTTTATTATTATATTTTTTATTAACAATTGTCATATTTTTTATTAACAATTGAGGATTTTCTTCATCGCTTACTTCTTGGAACCAGAACTTCATCTACCAGTTCCCGTCTAGATGGTCCAGAAATAGTTCACATCATTGCAATTTTACTAATCAGATAACCAATTTGTTCTAGCAAGATTTCCTCTGAATCTTAAACTTTCTTCTTTGTTATCACTGCATAGTAGTGGTAGTAGCAGTAGTAGTAATAGTGATAAGGTGATTTGTCAAGAAATATTGTTGGATGTTTTCTACATCACCTTATAATAAAGTTAGAAAAGAGTAGAATCACTACTTGTCTTTTTCAAAATGTTACGTTTATATGTTATTGTTGTTGCGTATTGTTTATTACTAATCAATTGTGATTTCATGATGTATTTGTACAAACAGATGAAAGATAGGATTTGATAACAATGTTGGCCAATTTTTCTCTTTATAAATTTTGCGAATTGCTTTTTAAATTTATGGAAAAGTATTTTTCTTTAAATATGTTGATCAACAAACTGATAGCATAATACTGCAAAATAAAATTGCGAATTTCAGAATGACGTGAAATTAGTTATTTGTTTTTGGAAATAGAAATTACAATTTTACTACAACTGGACAGCTACAGTTGTAGTAAAATTGTTCTATGCTAATTTGCTATACTAATATGACATAGTAGTAATTCAGTAATAACAGTAAATGGTAAATATATATTTCTTTATGTTTTATGTTTCAAATAATGTCGCAATTTTCGTTATTTTATTTTATAGCTTAACAAATTTCTCAACATCTCAAATGAAAAATCTGCATTTGCATTTTGAAACTGATTTTTTTTAGTCATTTCTATCTCGAAATTTCGGGAATCAGGTATAAGGCTGAATAATTCGAGTTTTTTTCTCATAATCATCAATTTTTCTTTTCAAAAATTTTCTCCATTCATATTTCATGAGAAAAAAAAAACATTTATGTAGGGATTAATAGTGGAAGAATTTCATTAGAATTTATATAATCCTTTCATGAATTCGAATCATTTTTTCAACAATTGTTCATTTTTTGCATATTATATCAGGTGAACTTACAAAACTTCCTAACATTCAATCAAAACATATCAAATGCTAACAATATTTTGAAATAGTATCAATGTGATACTAACAATAAAATTAACAGTATAAATACAAGTGATTACTGTATGATTATTTGAACGATCACTTAGGTTTTTGTTTTTTTTTTTTCAGTAAATCAGAATTTTTGCTTTAATGTAGCAATATAACTAATCATAAAATATTCTCTTTATGTTAACTTCATTTATGTTAAAAAAACAAACAAACACAAATGTCATATTAGTGAATAAATTAGTAAATGAGCGAATTATTTCACATGTTTATGCTTTTGCTCTTTTATGTATCAAAATTTAATCATTAATTTTTTTTTATTTGTAGGAGAGAATGACGGAAATATTATGTTAAGTTTGGATGTTAGCAATATTTAGCTAAATAACTAAGTTATTTCAAAGCTAATCTATGATAGAAAGAAAAATGACAAGTACGTGTAGTGTGTAATTGATTATCATACCTTTATCACGTTTAGAATAACAAATCCACTATAAATATTATTGCATGAAATTAGTAAGCGAAATAAAGATTTTAAATATCATCGTTATCATTTCTTTACTCATTTAAGCAATCATTTATTATCATTTTAAGTCATTTTAAGTGAAATAGAATGTCCAAAATTATCATTCAAATAAGTAAAATATGTTTAAAAATTTATCGATCATAACTTAAGGGACGGTCTTTTTGTTGGATTCAGATCTGTTTATTCCCGGTCATATTTTCTGCAAAATCAATTACAAGTTTTAGATTTAGCTTAATTAGCATAAACCACACGTAAGAGGGCACTGAATAGAAATTAATGGTACATACAATGGTACATTACAAAGATGTTTCACGTCTTTACAATTCGATTTTCCATCAATTCCTTTCTTGTCTTCACAAATTGCTGAAATCAAAATAAATGAATGTATATTTCCAATAATTGAATTACTATATCAGAATCACAATTATCATCTCATTTCATTAATTTGATAACTACATTAATGAATAAATTTCATTGTAAAATTGCAAAATTTTTCAGTCTTTAAAATAAACTTTAAAAAAGAAATATGTTTCTTTAAAAAATTCTCGAAAAAGAAAAAATTATTATCCTGTTCTTAAAGAAAAAAAAACGAAAAAAAAAACATTACATTCATTATCAGCTATAAAATTCGTTCATCTATGATTCTTTAATTTATTGATAAGATTATATATGAATAAGACTGTAGTATAATTAAAATTACATGATGTAGATGTTGTTGATATTTCACTATCACAAAAACCACATGTTTTAATACACTGATCCTTCATAAGTTCCGCATAAATTGGATCATAACAAAGATGAGAATATAATGGACAATCAGATGGTTTTCCAGGTGCTGCTTTATCTTGACAAATTTCTGGTGTAATTGTCGGTAACACTGCTAAATAAGCTATATAAGAAAGTGATAATTAGAAAGATGATAATTAACTGATAAAAAAATTCTTTTATCAGCTTTTTGCTTCATCTGATCACCAAATACGTCGATTTTAATGCTTGAATTGATGACTAAAAATAATTAATTTAGTAAAATAAAAACAATATTGATCTAAAATTTTCGCATTCTTTTTTTTTTTCGCGAAAAAAATCTCATCCTTTTCCTTTCTTTTTTCCCACATTTCTATTATTCTATCATCCAATTATTTGATAATTTTTAATGCATTCATTGCTATTTGAAATAAAAATTAATAGTTTCAACAACTAACGTGTATCACAATAGCCGCACGTTAATTGACAAAATGATGCCATCAATGATTGGTATAATTTGTTCTTGCAAAGAAAATAATACTTCAAACAATCAGATATTTCATCGTAACATTCATCTGATAATTAATAATAAGTGATTTGAATTTATTACATTTTCAAAAATTTAAATAACTATGAAATGGAAAAATATTATGTAATATACAATTGAAGATATCATTCACTGTCTCTCTTTTTTTCTCTCTTTCCGTCTGCACTTATCGAAGATGTTCGATGGACTAGACGTTATGGAATTTTAATTTTTTTCCAATTGAAAGAAAGTTTAGAAAAAAAAAAAGCAATATGATAGTTCGTACCACTAGGTATTGTGGTGAGTGGAACGGTGATATCAGGTATTGTGATGGATGGTGTCGTAATGGATGGTACGGTGACATCATCATCTACTTTTGGTGTTTTCAACCAAATGCAAATATTCGCCTTTTTTTCCGAATTGACACATTTAGAATCTTCGTGCTCACATTCATTATTTTCATTACAATCTACATATTAAATTATATTATAATAATGATAGTAATAACAATTGTTATTGTCAAATTTAATTGAAAATTTAAATTTTCACTTTTTTAAAATAAATTTGAATTTTCGTAGGAAGTATGCAATTATTTTGCATATGAATTGCTTAATAAATTTACTCTTAAATATCGAAGCAAAAAAGTTTAAACGTTGGCTCGATTACCTCCGACAACTTCATAGCACTGATCTTCGTAACAATCATCGCTTCCCAACATACATTCTCCATCGATACAGGCTAATGAGAATAAATTTCTTTCAAATTATTTGTGAAATATTAATTATTCTTTGAAACGAATAAATCGTTTCATTCAAAATTTTAAGACTACCAAAAATGTGTAAGTGTACACGAATTAAATTTCACTAATTTTACGAAATTTTAAGTTTAATCAATGTTTAATTATTATTATTTATTTCTTGTAAAATAAGGATGTGAAAAGAAAACTTAAAAAGCAAAATATTTGCAAAAAAAAAAAAGTATTACGTCCTCTTTGTGCAGTCGCACAGTGCAGAATGATGCATGAAACAATAATATTAGTTGTCAATTTCGTTCTAAGAATGCAAAAAGTTTTCATAGTTGAGAAAACTGCAAAAATCAGAAAGTTTTGAAAGTCGTTTGAATTGATTATAAATGGATTTCTTTCCAAATGTGTATTCAGCGGTACAAATTAGACGTCTTAATTTCTTATAAACTAAAGAAGTTATTTAAGATTGTTCAAGACCACTTTTTTTCATTACATTAATAAAATATTGTCCTCACCTGCATTAAAAGTCTTTAAGAAATAAGTAGAAAGAACAAACTGCAAATTATTTAGTTATTTTTGGACGAGCTAAAGTAGTTATCATGCTTTAAGCAAAAAAATTAAGATTGTACAAAACACTAAGAAAGGAGTGAAGTAAAAAATTCATCTGAAGCATTAACTTTTAAGAGTTAGTTTCACAACTGATAATATGATATTGTATTATTTTTCTCTCCAATGATAAAAAAATTGATATAATCTCTGATCAAACAAAAAGCAAACATATTTCACAGAATAATCATTTAGTCGCAGCATTTATTAAGTAAAACGACAAATTGTTCCGTTTTTTTTTTTTTTTTCAGTATCTAACTATCTTCAAATATTTGTTTCCACAAATGGATGTTGATAAATTGATTGCATAAATAATTATCACTTGTAAGTGAAAATTTTTTGTTAATAAAATGTTAGATGATTGTTGAAATTTAGTCTTACACCACCAGAATCAACAATAAAAAACGAAGATTATACTTGAATTTTTAACGAAAGATGATAACAATATAACGTTTTCCTCAGTTGAAATTTTCAAATATTTCGAAATACAAAAAAAAAAAAGTTGAAAAGATAAATTATTTTGTAAAAGTTACTTTAGTTGCATTATAGAATTTAGGAATGAATTCTGTAGTCAGAACTTGTTAATACTCCGAGAAATCTCTTTTAAATGAAATTCATTGTTTCGATGCATAATTTGAAATTTATTTTATGACTTAAAAGCTTTTTAATTTCAACATTTTAGTGATGTTGAATCACCAGTGTTGAATAAAATTCCAGAAAAAAAATTTTTGATTGATCTTATAAAGATTTTACCGAAAAATTTATGGTTATTGTTAACGTCTGCGTTATTTGCTGCTACTGTTGCTGTAATTACACATGAATTAAATGGAAGAGTAAGTTTTGTTATGAACATTTTCAAAAATTAATTTATTAAAGGATAAAATTAAGAATTAAAGATTTTATATGCCATCACTTAATTAAATTTTGTCAGTTTAACAATTGTTTGAAGAGAAATTATCAAACTATTTCATTTCCAATGTTGTTTTAATCAAATTATGCTTGATAGTGATATCAACAAATTCATGATGTTGCCAGGTTTTATAAACATGAATAAAACTTGAAAACGTATATAAAAACAGGGAGAAGTTTAGAAAATTTGAAAGCTTTAAACCTTCAACAATTTTATAAATTTTTTTTTTAAACAACAATTTTATAGAATAATCAGAAAACACTTCCATTTTTCAATGATATTTCCTGTCAGAATAGTATATAATTGAGCATTATTTACTTCTCGAACATTAAGATTGATTGGCTTCCCACGTTTGCAATAATTCCGATATTTCTCTACCAAAATGCCTCCTTTATCTGCCCGAACTATTAATAGATGTCTCTATTATCTTTTTTCCACTTACAAAAATTATAATAGATCTTTTATTCAAAAAATTTGCAAATTTCATTAAAGCTAAACAATTTTTGCAGTTTAAATTGATTTTATCTTAATCAACACATCGTTTTTTTAAATTAATTTCTTCATATTATTATGACCAAATCAATGATATTTCATAAATATGATCAATTGCCCAGTAATTAATTCATTTCATAATTAGGAGTGATTTATATCAAAATCATTAGGTAAACTAACGACTGTGTTTTGAGATTCTCGTTCATCATAACATTTATACAAACTCTGAATTAAGAATAACACAAATTATGGTGGTATTTTGATTAGACAATTAGTTCCTGTGCAGATGAATAAAATAATAAAGGGACTAAAAAACCACCTTTTTCTTACTCTTTAGAGCAAAAAAAAGACAGAAATAACAAAAATTAATGAATGCCATAATTAAATATTAATTCTTTTTTCAAGATGATACGATAATTTTTTTAAATAATTATTTTGTATTGTCATTAAACTATAGAGATTTGAAACAATTTATCGGTTGCAGAAATGATTCCATGTCTATTTGTTTTTTCAAAATATTAGTATAATTCCTCAAATTTATAACTCGTAATTTACAATAGTATCATAATAATTAAAAATTCCATGACATAGTCATTAGGCTAATCAATGATATATTGGTAGTTTATTTTTAGCATGCAAGTATACTTTTAATTAATAAATGGATTAATTACAAAGAAGCAAATCATGCCTATGAATTATAATTGATTTAATTATTATATGAAGAAACTAAATGAAAATAATCAAAAAATTTTAGAATGCAAAAAATAGCAGTATGCAAATCGTTTAGTACCGATGTTAAATTAAAAAACACAAACAGGATTATTCAATACAAGTTAAAAAGAAGTTTAATACTAATTACCCATCTACTTCTACTTATGAAAATATTGCTCTATTTCATCTTTTTGAATTCCAAACAAATTCATAAGTGATAATGATTGCAACAGATAAAGCAAAATATTGAAATTTCAGATCTTTTTGTCATTATGACTATTTTAGTGATAAAAAAATGCAAAAAATAGGCTGGGAAAAAAAGATAAAAATAGACTGATTGACAAAAAAGTGAAAATATCATAAATCATATCCAAGTAGGTATTTCGATTTGTAAAATTTAAAAATGAACTTATAAAAGAGAAACTATCCAGTAATGTTATGCATTTGTCACATCTAACAAAGCTACAATCCTTTATGGTACTTTATATAGCTAAGACTGAATGAAATTGACGATTTGCAAATATTTCGGTAACGTAGTAGCAAATCTTTTTATTTGGAACAAAACTTTTCGAATACTCTCACATCAGTCAATTTTCTTTGGTAACGTATAGCTAATTAGTTTTACATTCAACAATTAAACATAAAATAACAACTAAATTTGATTTTCAACAATTAAATTTTAGAAATGATATTAGACTAATAAGTTTAGAAAAATATCAAATTCGCTCTTTCTTACTTTGCTATTAAACCTTTTTCAATTTCTATCAAAGGGATTTGAAATTACGTGTCATTATAGACTGATCATTGGACCAGCAAAATTTCAAATATTTTAATATTTAAATAATTTTAAATGTATTCTAACGGATTTTTCTCTAACTTTTTAAAATAACTAATGATTAAAATGAAATATTAAAAAAATACAAAATATTAAATTATAATGTGCCAGATTTTCTGATAGACTTGAAAAAGGTAACAATGAAAAAAGCTTCCTCCTGATTTTTGTGCAAAATTCACAGAAAAATTTATTTTAAATCTTAATGATAAAAGTTGAAATTAATTGGGAAACAATTTTTTATTGATTTTTTTAAAATTGAAATTGGAAATGTCATAAATTTTCGATTTTTCCTCTTATCCAAATTAATTTTATAGGACAATTTTTCGAACTTTATTGTAATATCATTTCGTTTTTTGGCATTACAGGATGGTTAATCCAAATTTAAACCGGTAGAAAAATGTGGAAAAATGTCGTTGTAATATTTGTCATGACTGTTCATTGTTAATTAATTAACTTAAATGCATAAAATCTTTATTGCTTGCAATAGTGAGTATTTAAATTTCATGTATGCATCTCAAATTAAGCAGCGATATTTTGTCCTTTCCCTACATTACTTTGGCCGAATTAATATTTATTAATATGACTAAAATAATCTGATGATGTTATAAATCCTTAATAATATGTTACGATAAAATTTCTGGTCTTATTTATTACATTCCTTATATTTATTATTATATTACTACTCACTTACATATATCATTATCGCGCGCTATAAACGTTGCTATTATTCAAATGTTTTATATCTCAAAGACCAATGATTTCATTGACAATATGGCGATTTTATATCGAGCATCAGGATTGAACAAACAATCGGATGTTTGGTTACAAACAAATTTAAATAAATCGCTGATTTTGTGAATAATTATTGATATAATTAATTACCATTCAATCATATCATTTGGCAGTTAATTAATGCAATTTGAAAACTGTTGGTGTCATGGAATTTGAGGTTGACTGATATTTGTAGCTTAAAGTCAAATTGGATTTTAGTATGCTCAAGTGTCTTCCTTGCTTGTTATTGTAGTTGCGTTGAATGACAAATCTGTTGTAACGATTTTATTCGCCAGTAACCACATTATATAAATATTAATCTATAGCAACAATATCGATAATTTCATAGAGTATCTACGGATAAGATGAAGAAAATGGATAAATGAATAAATTGATGGGGAAATGAACTGAATTGTGAGTGAGAGAGAGCAGCCGAATTGTAGCTTACTGGTAAGGAAAAAACTGCCTGAGACAAAGGATTTAAATCCTTATATATTGGGCACTGACTTGCAACAACAGCATGATTATTGAGTAAAGAGCTATCAGATGATCTTTGCCCTTTATATAGTAAGAGATTGGTTTTAATATTGTAGCTTCCCAAAGGATGACTATCAGCTTAGAAGACCTTTACAATATTTCGACATTGCAAGCAAATTTGATTTCGAACAAAGGAGTAATTTTTAACATATTAAACAATGCACATACCCTTTATTATCATTTGAAAATGTCTAGACAAGCAGATAAGCTGAACTACAATGGGAAAATAAGTGTTGAAATAATGATTGCTTACACGATGTAATTTGAAATAGTTTTACATTTCTAGTATTCAATTAAAACGAATTTTAGTATTATGGATTAGTACAATTTTATTAGATATATTTTATAAACTATTTGGAGGTTCGCGAGATTATTTCGAGTTTCGCGACAATGCTAACGATTTTGTCGACGTTGATATCATGTGAAAAACTTATGCTATTTATGCTCACACACTGACATTATAAAATGCATTAATATTTGTGCTTGAGTAAATTTAAATTTCTCTCAATTTTCATTTTGTGATCATTCAAAAGAGCGGCGAAAGAAATCAAATAAAAGGAATATTTCTTACTTGATTAATTAGCTATTTTATTTGAGTAGTTTCAATTCAGTTATGTGACCAATTTCTGGTATCACTAAGGAACAAAATTCCAAAAATAGTAATTATTCCGTAAAATAAGGTAAATTTATATTGTAAAATTTCTGCACCATTCTGATGATAGTATCAGAAATGTTATGCAACTTCTCATTCTTCTGCACCTCACCGTATTTCTTTCGAAGTATTCGCGAATTGTTGATTGCTTTCTGTTACGGCTAAAATGAACACTTTAGATGTCACCTCATTACACCAAAAGAAAAATGAAAAGTTTGCTGAAATTTAGCTTAATAAGTGCTTCTTTTCACTGCTTTTTCTGCATCGCATTAACTGAATTTTGTATTACTATACAACGGTCACGGATGTTTCTTAACATATTTCCATGTGCATTAATTTCAAATTCACAAACATGTTTAAATTTTTGCTAGATTATCGAAACTAATGATGGGCTCCTATGTAACCCTTCTTGTGGATATTCAGCTCATACTCAACATTGAAAAATTTTCAACAGCATTTGCACTGAGGCTTAGGTGGATGTGTTTCCTGACATGGATGTTTTCCAAATTTATTTCTGGCTGACAAAAGGATTTAAAATTTTGTCAAATTTACAAAACAAACAAGACCTGCGATACAGCTCTTCTTGTGAGTGTTAAAATAAATCTTAGAGCTGAAAAATTTGCCACAATTTTCGCATTGAAGTTTAGGCTTGTGGGTTCTCTGATGGAAAGAGAATGTTGATTTCTGGTTGAATGTTCTCTTACAGCCGGATACTTTACATTCATAAGTGAAAGGTTCAGGGTGCGTTTTCCTATGTGTTATGTGATCGTCGTAATTCTTCGTTTTCATAGTACATCCAACATAAGGACACTCGTAATTTTCCTCATCTGAAAAGTTCCCTTATGACATTTGTTTTTGCAATTCTGTTATACCAAATTGTAGTAAATCTGTCGGATTATTCATACAACAGCAGTTGCTACTAACTGGTTATCGTTTCTTATGTTGAACATTTCTTATGTTCTACTGTAATTGGATAAATATCGAGGTACTTATTGAATTTTGTATTATTATGCAACGATGTTTCACAGTACATTTTCGTGTGCATACAAACGTATTTGAAATTTTGCTAAATTTGTGGAACTAACGTGGAGCTTTCGTACAACGCTTCTTGTGAAATTTTAGATTACTCTCATAGTTGAAAATTTTGCCACAGTTCCTGCATTCAGACTTAGCTCTGTGTGTTTGCCGATGACTGGACAACGATGATTTATAATTGAATGTTCGCCCACAACCGGGCACTTTGCATTCATAAATAAAAGGTTTGGGGTGCGTTTTCCTGTGAGATATGTATTCCATGCGATTCTTTGTTTTCATTGTACATCCGACATAGGGACACTCATAATTTTTCTGATCTGAAAAACTGTCTTATAACATTTCTTTTTACAATTCCATCATAACAATTTGTAATTAATTAATGCAATTTGAAAACCGATCATAAAAATGTCTGTGATAATATACTTCAAATAACTTAAGGTCAGAGTTCTTTACTTCTTTTTTCATGTACTCAAACAAAAAATTTGATTGTAGATTTTCCGCTTTGATGAGATCAGGTCAAGTTTTTGATTCTTTATGGTTAATATCCACAATTTCACGTAAAAACAAAAAACCTCTTAAGAAAGTAACTTCTAAATTTATCGGATTCTTAGAATAGCAAGTACTGCTTATGATTTTTTATGTTAAAGATAAACGAGAAGGATCTATCTTTTTGTTTACGTTGGATAATATTGCATTACTATTGAATTTTGTATTGCTATACAACGGATGTTTCTCAGCATATTTTCATTTCACTTCAAATAAATAAACATATTTAAAAATTTTCTAAATTTGTGAAACTAACTTGGATCTTTCGTACATCGTTTCCTGTGAGTGCTTAGTTTATACTTGGAGTTAAAATTTTTGCCACAGTCTTCGCACTTAAGTTTAGTAGGCCTGTGTGTTTCTTGGTGATAGGCGAATGTTGACTGACAATCGAATGTTCGCCCACAACCGGGCACTCTGCATCCATAAATAAAAGGTTTGGGATGCGTTTTCCTGTGAGCTATGTATTCCTTACGATTCTTTGTTTTCATTGTACACCCGACATAGAGACACTCATAATAATTTCCCACATCTGGAAAACCGTCTTATAACATTTCTTTTTACAATTCTATCATAACAATTTGTAATTAATTAATGCAATTTGAAAACCGATCATAAAAATGTCTGTGATAATATACTTCAAATAACTTATATAACAGTTCTTTACTTGTTTTTTCATGTATTTAAACAAAAAATGTCATTGTGTAAAAAAAAGAAAATGTAAAAAAATTGTGCAAAAAAATGCAAAAAAAAGTTGTGTAAAAAAAATTTTAAAAAATGCAATTCATGTAAAAACAAAATACTTATTAAGAAAATAATTTTTAAATTTATCAGATTCTTAGAACAGCAAGTACTGCTTATCGTCCTTTATGTTGAGTATAAACGAGAAGGATCTATCTCTTTGTTGAGTTCTTTGTATTAAATGAATTTTTCACTGCTATACAACGGATCTTTCTCAGCTGTGCATTCCACTTTAGGAAACAGTCAGATAAGTGTTTAAAATTTTTTGAATTTGTGGAACTAACGTGGAACATTCATACAACGCTTCCTGTGAGTGCTTAGTTTATACTTGGAGTTGAAAATGTTGCCACAGTTTCCGCACTTAAGTTTAGACCCGTGTGTTTCCTGATGATTGGCGAGTGTTGATCGATAATCGAATGTTCGCCCACAACCGGGCACTTTGCATTCGTAAATAAAAGGTTTGGGGTGCGTTTTTCTGTGAGCTATGTATTCCTTGTGACTCTTTGTTTTCATTGTACATCCGACATAGGGACACTCATAATTTTTCTCGTCTGAAAAACTGTCATAATAACATTTGTTTTTGCTGTTAGAGCATTCCATTATGTTACTTGGTAATTAATTAATTGGAAAGTGATTATGAATTTAAATTGTGAGCATACATTAGATTAATGTTACCAGTAATGGTAGGATTTTGCAAAACAAGTAACTTCAAGTTTTTTGCAGTAACGAGATCAGTTTTTATTTCGGGTTGCTCAGTGCTTTCATCTTCAATTTTCGTAAATGAGTAAAATCTAAGAAGTGCAAAGAACCGGATGAAACGCTACTATGTATATTCCCGTCATCTGTTTTCGGTAATTCTTGCAATTGAGAATTTCCTGTTGTGATTGGAACGGTTTCGATTTTCGAGTCCTTATTACTTCTATGTTCATTTTTCCACAAATCAGTAAAATCAAAGTGCGAAGAATCAAATGAAATGCTATCCTGGAAATTCCCAGCAGATGTTCCTGGTAATTCTCTGCCAGCATTTTCTGGTTCGCTGTTATGAACATCCATGCCTGAACCCAGAATCGACTCCAAATTGGTGTTATCAGGGATGTTGAAATTACTTGAGAAGTACTCATTGCTGCAGTCGTTCCATGTAATGTCATCGGTATCGAGGTTTAGTAGAGAGATACTTCCATTCTTAGCCGAAGCGATGCAAAGCAGAAAACTGAACCAAATAGTTTGTGTCATTGAAATGAAGAGCAAGGTGAAATAATGAATTTTTGAAATAACAGAAATATTCGAATGGAAGCTTTTATTTCAGATTGGTTGAAATTAAACGACCAAAGGTTCAAGCAGTTTTTAATCTGTCTCATTCACATCATTACTTATACTTTTTCCCTTTCATTCTCATTTTCCTATTATTAAACTGACAACTGATGAATCTGAAATCAAAGCTTCCATTCGAATATTAATTTAATATTCGAATATTAATCCAACCAATCTGAAATTGAAAGCTTACATTTGAATGTTGCTGTCGTTTCAAAAATTCAGTATTTCACCTTGCCCTTCATTTCAGTGATAGAAATCATTTTGTTCAGCTTCTGTTTTGCATCGCTTCGGCTAAGAATTTAACTATTTCTCTACTAAACCTCGACACTACATGAGACGACTTTAGCAATGAGTGCTGCTCAAATAGTTTCAATATTCTTGATAACAGCAATTTGGAGTCGATTCTTGGTGAACAAAAAACAGATGAAAACGTTCGAAAATATAGAAACAATTTGAGCGTTGCTTTTTTTAGCCAAAAAATATTTTTTTAGAGTTGGGGTCATTTGCATTGAGGAAAGATTATTTCAATCTGAAAGAGAAACGAAATTGATCAGGAACCCCACCCTATGTTTGCTGCACACTACGCATATTTGTTCAGGTTCTGCATAGCAATTCGTAAATGCTGAAAATCTAAATTTTTAATTCAATTCATTTGCAACTTTGAAGCCTATCAACCTTTGACTTCAGCGATTACATTTAAAACCATAATTTTCTTTCATTAAAATATCAATACTGAAATGTTTCGCAGAAACAAAATACAATGTCGTTAGCAGAGACACAGAAAAAGTTTCAGGTAATTTTCAATCGCGTCGACACTTCTTATTTGCTTGTAATTTGCCCTACAAACAGAGCTTCATTTTTTAAGGCTTTATGAGATTTGTAAATAAAATTTTTGTTTAAATTTTTGCTAGATTATCAAAACTAACGATGAGTTCCTATGCAACCCTTCTTGTGGATATTCAGCTCATACTCAACATTGAAAATTTTTCGACAGCATTTGCACTGAGGCTTAGGTCGATATATTTCCTGACATGAATGTTTTGCAAAACATTTTTTTGCAAATTTCATTTCTGGTTGACAAAAGGGTTTAAAATCTTGTCTATGTTACTAAAATAGTTTTACCACATAATATTTAAATTAACTTTGATCACGATTCTACTAGTTTTTGCATATATTTACAAAAGGCGTAATTATAAATCTTGCATTATGGTGAGATCAATTTCAGTTCTTTATTTTTCACTACTTACATCTGCAATTTCCCAAAATAGAGTGGAGAGAAAAAGCCTTTTGAAAAAATTTCCTTTTTAATTTATCGAACTATTAGAACAGCATAAGTTACTGCATGCTAATTGCTTATTTTGCTATATTCAGCGTAAGCGACATGGACCTCTTTATTGAGTTTGGTAAAATATTGTAAAATATTAGAAAAAAATTAAAATAAAAAAAAGGTCATGTTTAAAGAAATGGACAGTTTGGTGTGGCCTCATAGAGAAAATGAAATACATTTCTGCTGCAACATTACAGTTACAAATGTTGTCGCAAAACTCGAAATAAGTCTCGCGAACCTCCAAATAACTTACAAAATCAAATATCAAATAAAACTATATTAATCCATAACATTAAATTGTCTTAATTGAACATTTTTTAAAGAAATGTAAAATCTCATTCAAGCAATCATTATTCCAACACTCATCTTCCCATTGTAGCTGAGCTTATTTGCTTGTCTAGAAATTTTAAACTGCTAACAAAGGTTATGTGCATTGTTTAATACATTCCTTCGTTCCAAATCAAATTTGCTTTCAATGTCGAAATATTGTAAAGGTTTTCCAATTTAATAGTTATTCTTTGACAATATTAAAACCAATCTCCCACTATATAAAGAATCAATAGCTCTTTAATATAATTATACGCTTGTTGTAAGTCAATGCCCACTATATAAGATTTAAACCTTTGCCTTGATCCGGTTTTTGTACCAGCAAATTATAGTTTGGCTGCTCTCTCACACTGATTTAATTCAATTCATTTAAATTATTGCTCATCAATCAATTTATTCATTTAAAGTTGCTCATCAATTTATTCATTTAATCATTTTCATCTCATTCGCAGAGTCATAAGGAATACATAGCTCACAGAAGAACGCACCTCAAACTCACAGTTCATTTAATTCCTTTAAGTCCCCCATCAATTTATTCATCTTCTTCATCTTATTCGTAGATACTCTACGAAATTATCAATGTATTGTTGCTATAGATTAATACCTATGTACGTATTGTGGTTGCTAGCGAATAAAATCGTTATAACAGACCTTTCATTCAACGCATTCGTCTACATCAACTATAATAATAGTTATTCTAACGAATTAAACTCAATTCAAGCTAACAAAAGTCAGAAACTCTCTTGTTTATGCAAGTAAAAAATGAGGAAACTTCATTCTAACTAGAATATAATACCGTAACGTAACTGTTACAAACGTCAGCCACGTGATGTACACAATATGTTTACAACACATCAGAAATAAGCAACGAAATAAGCAAAAAAATTTCCTTTGTTAAATGATCATCTCATATGCATATGATAATATATAAACTTTTGGATATTGACAAATGAAACATTGTTATTATCACATTTGCTACTGTTTGGCTGCTTGATAAATTGGATTGTTTATTAAAAGAAGTGAAAACAAAAAGAGGTTTCGTACTTGATGCGACAATATATTTTGGTGGCATGAATTAATTGTATGATATTATCAAAATACTATTAATGTTTCTGTTAGAAAAATTGAAAATTTAAACGAACCAGAAATTCGACGTTACAATATCGTAAATCAGTTGTGTGCCACATTAGAGTTTGTCATCAATTTGTTACCTTTCCTGATTCACATGTATTTTAAACATGGACAACCAGTATAAATTTCTTCAATTTGTCAATGCTTCGTCATTTTGGTGCTGCTTTTTAAATCTTCATTGTTTCAAATTACTTATTAAGTACTCGCTTTTGCAAATAAAAAAGAAAATCTGCCGATTTTGACATAAATTTAGTTACAATTACCTTATATTACTCCAGAATGTATCGTTCACAGCTATTATTACTGTCAAAAAACGACTCAAATACTTTGCTACTATTTTCTGATTTCCGGTTTGACTATAAATGATGTATATATTACTCATCCAGTTTGCATGTATTACAATGGTATTTACTCCATATGTTGTTATCTGTAATTGTGGCAAAAAGGTAACTTTTGTAACTTATACAAATCTCTTTGCGGAAAATTTTTTAGAAATTTGTTTCAGCTATTTTCTTTCTGATTTTTCTCAATCAAATATTTTTAGCACATTATCAAAAAATGTTATACACCTGAAATTATAAAACATTAAATATTGTTATCTAGCTTCCGCTACTTTAAGTAGATTTGTGGATTTGTGGCATTAGTTTAGTCAAAATTCCCTCTTTAGAAATTAGAAGTATTATTAAAATTTACCGTTTTGTATCACTTCAGAAATCGAAACAAGCAAACAAAACGAGCATAAAACAACAAGTTCGTATCAATTTAAATGTGCAATATCATTTTTTAAAGTTTTGAAATTGAACTTTCTGCAAATTGATAAAAAACTTCAACTTCTATATGAAGTTTTGTCTTCTACAAAATGAAAAACATTATGTGTTATTGTTGTATGAACTCATATTGCATTAGTAATTTTTTTTTGTTTCTTTTTATTGTTGTTGCAATAATAACACAAACAATTACATACGAGCAATATTACAAACTAACATTTCAGATCAATGGAAGACAGCAACAAGAAGGTTATATTCAAAATTAACTTTACCAGTGCTATTAATCTATCACTTCTTACAATAATGTTATCTTGATTGATTGATTTCGACTTGATTTAAATTGACCCATCATTTTTACAACAATTAATAATTGATTAGCATATCAATTACTTCAAGTTTAGGTTAAGTGAAGTTATTCCATTTATGTGAATAGCTTCACATAAATGCAAAAACTGCTTCTTCCTCAATTTCTACAAGGAGAGAGAGAGAAGGAAAGCGAGAGAAACAAAGAGAGAAATTTTGTAGTCTTTGCTTCGATCATTAAATCATTGTTTAATTGATTACATCAGCAATTAGCCAACTTATCACCTGAACTACTTTTATCTAGTATCACAAAAAAAATCGCTATCGCTGAAGAAGAAAGAAAAGTCGATAAAAGAAACTGATGGGTCAGAAATGAAAAAGGATGCTAGTAACATTGAAGTAAGATTTGGGTATACTGAAATTTTTAATAATCAACTTATATATGCTTCATATTGAATTATGAAAAAATATATATGATGTATCCTTGCATTTCAAATCATAAATTAATATTCGTCTTACTAATTCTATCAATAAATTTACACATTTCAAGCATTAGAAAGGAAATGTTACTAATGCAGAAATAAAATCTGGAAAATGATGTCCTTAATGAACTGATAAATCAGTTGAATACTTTCATAGGTATGTTTCAAGGATGACCTTTCATACAATTATTAATTTCTCTTCAAAAAAGTCATTTCAGATAAAGAAACAAATTTCTGCTGGTATAATCGAACCAAAACCTCTTGTAGCCGAAAGAACAAAAACAGCGCAGAAAAGCAACGAAAGGATCAATACAAAACAGGTTGTAGATTTGCTGAGGGAAATCAAAGTTTTAATTTCGAAAGGTTGAATTATTTATTATTTTTGCTCGAAAGACATTATTTTATGAAACGAAATGTAAAACTAATATTAAAATTCACTTCAGGATGAATCATTACCTAAGCCAAAAACAGATTCAGTAAAAGCCAATGATGACAAAAAAGCAAAGTGCAAAATTGAGAAAATTCAGGAAGTCATAACACAAGAAGAATCATTGCCGGAAATAAAAGAAGGTATAATGGAAATTGCTGATAACGACGATCCGAGATATAAGGTTAAAGAAAACGAAAAAATTCAAATCTATCACAATAAAACATAACATAAAACTTCTCCTGAAATTTTTATTAAATTATTACTGATTGTACTTTTAGACATTGTACATTTTTATGGACAAAAATTTTGACATTTTTGGCCCTGACAAACGAAAATCAGGACAGCCTGAAATTGGTGTATGTGTATTTGTTTAAAAATTTATTTTATATAGGGAATTATAGCAACTGATAAAGAATTATAAGCCATAATTTGATAAATTTTCTGATAAAATAAAATGATTCATTTGCAACTATTTCCATGGATCAAATATATTTTAAAGAAATTGAAACTTTCTAAAATTCCGAATGTTTTATCGGAAAGAAACAAATTGTTTTAATATTGTTGTAGTCAATGAGAAACATATCCGATAAGGAGTTTGCTGCTAAAATTGAAAAAATCAAAGCGCGATACGGAGCGATAGCGAAGAAAGATCAGTGGATTGAAATCAATTGGGATACTTTATTTGTGAGTGTTTCTTTTGGTGGTTGAAATTACCAATGAATAATATAAGAGTATAGCAATCAGCTAATAAAAATTTGAGGAATAATTTTCACACACACACATTTCAATTTTGTTTACTTCAAATAACAAATATTAATTAGATTATAAGTAATTTACGACTTTTTGATTGTCTAAAAAAAAATATGACAAATATTACAGTGATTGCTGCTATGTTACGCTCAATATAATTTGTTATAAACGTTTCTCTTCAATTACAGCAAGCAAAAAATATCGAAAAAGATGATAATGTATTAATATTTACGCTACCAACAGAAGCTGCGTCAAAAATGAAAAAAAGAGGAAAAAAATAATTTCTTGGATAATTAATTTCTCTTGTTTGTTTAAAATATGATTTTAAAATATAATTTAATAAAGATTAAGTTTCAAGTTAAAGACAGAAATTTTACTTATTTATGATAATATGCAACACAGATATAGATATGCGGAATTTCATCAAAGAATATTCATATGGAATTATTTCTTCATTTTTTTTTTACATTTCGAAATGAAAAAAAAAACTGACCTTCGTTATCATATACAAATCCATTCCGAAAGATGGAAAATAAGAAATACACTGTCTGGTTATTATTACTTTTAATTACTGTTATTTTTAACTACTGCTAGCTTTTATTATGTGTTATCGAATCTGTTTCCTATCAGAGGAATATTTTCAATTTTTCGAAAATATGCAAATTTGCGCAGGACAAAAGTCATGTTCCACTTTATTATGCAAAAATATGAGGTGAAACTGATCAAAATTCATGATAAATTTGTTGCTTAATTCATCGTCAAAAATGTTTCATTGAAATTGTAGAATATTTGCAATGAGCAAAGATTATTCAGTTTAAAAGAGAAGCGAAATTGACATAGAATTCACTGTATATTTGCTTTGTGTCCCTCAAATTCATTCGGTCTTCATTTTTACTTTCAAAAAACGATTGGTAAAAGTTACAATGTTTAAAAAATGTGATACTGAAATTTCTGAAAATCTAAATTACCCGTCCTTTTCCGTTAGACTGAAAAGTCGCAACCACAAGATCATCAAACTAAAATTTGACTTACTGTAATATGTGATTGTGTTAAATTCACATAACTCTCCTTCATTAAGGCACTAATTCCGCTTTGGTAATTTTTGAGAAGTTATACAGATATGATGAAAAAAATTAAAAAATCAAAAGTGCGGATTCTCAAGGAATTTTTTGAGGTTGATAACAACATTGAGGATTATTACTCATACATTGAGCCCGCTGACGACGATTTTGACATAAACAGTACTTTTGTCACTGATATTACCTTAAATTATACCACCCTTACCTTTCTAAGCACATCGCAGGATACCGTTTCCCCACTTGCCATGACTATCCTCACGTACTTAATGCATGAAGGATACATAACTGATGCAGCGCTACCTTGGAAGTAAGTTTACCTTCGATATCTTCTCATAAGTACACTGCTAGTATTGTTTTCTTTGCATCACTTATCAGTCCTTCTGTTTCAGCACTGGCAGACCACTTGTACTCAGACTTAATCGGACGACTGCGGGACAAAATGATGATGTAGTTACCAACATTCAATTAGTATAATTTTATCCGTTTATGAGTGGCAATCGACTCCATAGAATTCGGTGATGTTTGTTGTTGAATAAAATTGAAATTAATACTTGTTCACTTTCGACCATTAAATCATTTTTGTCACAATGCAATCAGTTTCAGTTTTGTATTACTCGAAAAACTGAGAGTTACTATGAAATCCTGCTAACTTTTATTTTTAACCAAAAAGCGTAACGCTGCAAACTGCAAAAACAAAAAGCGTAATGATTTGATAAGCTTTCCACGTGAAAAAGACCATAAAATACTCTATGCGGTATCATATAAAATTATGTAGTAACTGGAATTCTTCCTTTATAAAAAATACCTGTTTCAGCTTACTTCCTTATTAAAGTGTGCTATTTTCTCTGATCTAAACAGCATCATTGGAGTTCTGAACAAAGATTTCAGGAATTTAATTATCATTAATCATTTCAATTAATAAAAATTTAGTTATAAATTAGTGAAATGGGAGACTGTTTTAAACAAATATACAAATTTTTCACATAACATAATCAATTAATGTAACCAATGCACTCAAGAGTATTCAAATTACTGAATGATAGCTTAAAAAGAGAGACAATAAAATAGCAGTCATACCTGAATAATTTGCAATGCATTTATAGTTCAAATTACTAAAAATGAGTACAAAAATTTCTATGCTTTCATTATGTAAGCAATCCAATTCCCTTGTTCATAAAAATATTTCTCAACAGTACAACCACCAGCATCGTTGATCAAATCTTCGAGTTCAAAATCACGGAACAAATGATAGTACCTAAATTAAAACAATAATGAATGCTAGAAGCAATTCAGTCTATTTCTTAACAGTTGTATCATATCACCTTTTACGCCATTGCCTTAACAGTAACTGAACAATGACTAAAATGTAATCTAAAAAGTATTTAACAGATTCAATATATTCAAAAGAAGTATTCAAATACGTAATTTTTCTATTTAATGAGAATTTCATTAATTCCATTGTTTCCATGCACTGATTCAATTTCATTCTCAATTTTATCAAGAGAAATAACAAAAAGGAATGTCGTCGAGTACCTCAGAAATCGACTTCCATCAGCATTTTGAAATGGAACAAGCATATCTGGTTGAGTGAATTCTCTTCCCTCATGCACCCGCAGTCTTCCATGAGTGTCGCGACGATTCATCTGTTAAAATGTTAACTTCCTTCATATGTATTCAAACAAAACTTCAAAACTTTTAATTTGCAATTTCTGTGAGACATTTTGTGGGGACTGAAAAAAGGTTAATGGTTTGAAAAAGTTTAAAACTTGTCGCTCAAATCAAAACAGTTCAGATTATCCCGTCTGAAATTGCGACAGTGTATGAGAAAAACAGTATAGTCTGAAACCTGCACATCGCGCTTCTTTTGACGCATTTTCAAATATTCAGACGGCTCATCACATAACTTCTGCTCGTATGCCCAAACGGTAATGCACGCTTGTCCACCTGGTTGCAACACACGAATAATTTCTTGAATTGCATGAATCCTTAAATGAAAAGTACGCAAATTACAAAGCTATTGTAGACATCGTAAAAAATTGTAGACATGGAACAACACACAAGTTGTCGGCAAATAGGCCGAAAGTATTGATACAGTAACTAGAGAAAGGGATTGTATATAGTGTATAAAGGATCTTATTGTTAATAAAGAAACAAGGGAGGGCGCTAACAGGCAACACAAAAGTGGGAAAGGAGCAACCAGATAATAAAAGAGCAAATTAACGATGTGGATTTGATTTCAACAAAGAGGCGCTCTCAGCGGTATAAGCAGAGCAATTTCTTATTATGGATATTACACCGGGTCGACGACGGGTTGGCGGACGGTGGTGTTAGGGAGCGCTTAGGTCGCGTTAGAGAGGAACGGTTAGGAGGACGAGTAATAGGGATTCGCTCTTAGGACACCAATAGGACGACGCGTTTATAGGACATTTTAACTGATAGACGGATAATTTTTGGTTACTAACGGCGACAAACAAGAAAAGGTTTAATTACCCGAGTTTGAGATTAAACGACGTGATTTCGACGAAGAGAAATTCAACGAGTGGAGAAATACAAATGCAAGAACAATATTCTTGCAATAAACGACGACAAGCAAACGATCAAATCAAGCAACGATCAAACCAACCGACAGTTACGACACTCGACGACAATCCAAGGATTAAGAAGAAAGCAGGAAACAATTAAATAAACAGATATTCGTCCCTTAAAAAAGGGGGAAATATAATTTTTTTTCCTACACAAGTAGAACTAGTAAAGCAGTAAATTATTTGCATGTTGGAAAATTTCCCGTACACTGGACTGCAATCTTTTATATAAAATTAAAGAAAAATTTACATAAGCTAGTACCTTCTCATTTTTGTAGTTAAATGATGGATGACAGCAATGCATAAGGCTGCACCTGCACTAGAATTTTTGAAAGGTAACGATAAAATATTTGCACGCAATACATTACATTGTTTTTGGTTAGCTATAAGACATAAATTGTTGCATAAGTCACAACCAATCTGAAATACAATCAAATCCGTCTTTTAAATTTCTAAGAGGTGAAACAAGTCAATGTCGATTTGAGATCTTGTTTACATTAGGAATTTGGATTATTCCTAATCATTCTCTAAACGAGCAATTGTCTATAATACATAATTCAAAACAATTTTCTCATATCAAAAGTTTAAAAGTTAACTTCCAAATATAAAGGAAATGTACCTTGATAAGTGCATCATCAAGTTTGAGGTACTTTCCATTACCGCAACCAATATCATAAATTATTGTTCCAGGTTCAAAATTTGACAGAAATTTAGCAACACCATTCCACTGTGCGTGTCGAGTCACGTCAAAATGATCTGCTATAGATTCATAAACCTAAAAAGATAAATCCAAAAGCAAATTCAAAAATTGTTTAATAATTAGTTTATATTAGATAGAACAAAGAACAATGATCGATGCTTCTTACTGCGGAAACATATTGATTCTCAATAGCTGCACCAAATTCATCACTATCCGGAACTTTCATTGCACCATCCCGATCCCAGTCACAATATTCAATGAAAGCACACTGGCATTTTTCTCGTATCACATTTCGAAATGTAAAAGAAACTCTCAACTGTCTCAGCATCAATCTATTTGTCACCGGATTTATATCATACTTCCGCTTTGCTATACTATAAAATTTTTCATTATAAAAAGCTCGCAAAATATTTATGTGATGGAAAAAAAAGTTTATAAAAAACTTCTCACATGCATCCATTTAGCATTTAAAAAAAGTATTAGTAAGAAAACAACAAAAAAGTAAAATACCCATGCTTCCATCGATATCGTGACTCTCCTCGCAACACTGTCAAACTAAAACGTGGCAAAAGAACATCATAAATTGTTGAAGTGTTTGCAAAATCACGAAATTCCATAACGAGATCTAAGAAAATAATAACTTGTGAGTAGTTGTGCTCGAAACGAATTGACAATCTCAAAATGTGTAAAATGATAAGATAGTAGAAATTGGTGAATATGGCCTACTTCCACGGTTACGTCCGGATGAATAAACAAATTTATTCACAAATATATTTTCACGACATTTTTTTCAGATAATTTTCCAAAAAAGAAGAAAAAATGTGCAAAATAAACCTGAAAGCAAACTAAGCGAAGCTATAGTATCGCCGAATGCAGAATGAGTATCAACATGCGACGGTATACCATTTCCAGGTTCATAAATATTCACCGTTATTTGATCCGGTTTTTCCTTAAATATTCCGGCACCTAGCATTCGGTCAATTACGGGTTGGCAAACTGATGGTATTGGATTTGGAGATGGTTGTTCAGACGCCATATTATTATCATAATTGAATTCAAAACCAAAATGAATCACTTTACGGTTTTTTAACGTTTCTGAAAATATAACTTGTTGAAAATTTGCAAGAAAAACGATATCAAAACTTCCATAATGCATCAGAATGTAAATTGTTAATTTTTTTCAGCTCAACATTTCTGATAATTTGCCAGTGGCTGATTATTAAATCAAAAAAGCTACCCAAAAGAAAAAAAAAAACATAGTTTGGCCAGTTATATTTATACTTACAATTTTTCAACAAAAAACAATTAAAACCGCACTTCCTTTAGGCAAATAATCCTGAATAACAGTAATCAATGCTGCTTCCTCATTCAAATTTATAAAATCAGGTAAAACCCAAAGACCGTTTGGTTTATACAGTGGTTCTATCCTTTTAACCGATGGCACTGAAACAAATTTCTTTTTTAATAAACAACAGCTTCATGTTTATTTTTCATTAATTTCAAGATTGTAACCAATTTACTAGAAGGTTAGAATGGAAAAAATCAACCCAACATTTACAACGTGATATTAAATATGTACATTTTTATTCACAAGATATCGTACCTATCTAATTAGCTTAAATTTGAAGCTTCCTAATTCGTTCTAATTAATTCAACTCACTTATCGATGTAAGATTTATGACAACATGCAATAACAATAATTACCGTTTTTAACAAAAGCAATATAGAAAGGTAAAGCAGTCGAATTCAAATCCGATGGTATTTGTCCATGAAGCTTCTGATAAGCTAAATGAGCTATAGCTACAGTTTGAAAAATGACGAATGAGTAAGAACGTTGAGATTGAAATACCATAAAATCACAGTTTTCACCAAACTGACTGAATATCCTTTCCAATTCATCGTATGACAATCCACACAAAGGACTACTATTAGCAACAAATAATATCTACAAATTAAAATTTGAAAATTAAAATTTAATTTCTATAATTAATAACTTCATATGAACTAGAAAGCAAGCATTTGCTTTAATTGATTTCTGACTTGAACTTTAATCTGAAAAACTTAACCCCTCTAAATGAAATAACTGCGTAGTAGTAAAATATCCGGTACTAATAACTTTGCTATTTCTAATAACATCAGTTTTTTTTCCTTAGTATTATCTATTGACAATCAGTATGGTTCATATCCAATCAACAAACCAAATAAATCACAGAGCTAATATGTATCCTTTCTTCTTCATTACGATGTTTGTTAAATTTCATTCTACAATAGAATAAACTATAGAATTTACACAAAAAACAAAAGAAGGTTCATTTCTTTTTCCTTTTTTTTACTTACTAGGCGGATAAGCTATCCAGCAAAAATACTACCAATGACTAATAGTTAAAAAAAGAAAACTTCGAAAAGGAAAATATAATAAGAAACCCGCAAATACCATCAAATTACGGACAGTGTGCGTGAAATCTATTAGGGTCCATATCTTTGATACGTAATTACTACTTTAATAAGCGTGCGCAATTATTATTATATTATTATTATTACTATTATTATTATTACCACTATTTATTATTACTATTAAACCGTTTGTCATAACGCACACGTGAACTGTCATTATTATTATTATTATTATTATTATTATTATTGTATCATTATTATTATTGCTATTATTATTATATCATTATTATTATTACATATGTTATATCTTATACAATGGAAAAGGATTGTATATAATCAACATAAATAATAAGAATTGATCATTTTCACTTCTGTTTGCAAACATTCAAAAGTATGTAAATGACAATATGATAAATTATGTCGAAGATGTTAAATTTTCTATGAAAATTACCACTTACTTTAGTAGGCACTGATGAAATTTCCACATCCGGATCATGTTTTTGCAAGTGTAGTAAACACTTCCGAAGTTTTCGTGATACTTTCGATCGATCCATCAATTCATCATATCATATTATTTGTCCAGATCAATAGCTAAAAGCAAATCATTCCAAATGATTCAATTTTTCAGTTCTAATTTTCTTAAATTTCAATAATTTTAATCACAATTATGTCCTTTATAAATCACTATGCGTGCATTTACTTTTTCCTCTTTTTTTTAAAAGAGAGACAGAGAGGTATAAGGAAAGGCAGAGGTAGAGAAAGAGACAGAGAAAGATTCATATACAATAGAAAATCTTCCAAAAACCCAAATTTCATCCGTAATTGCCTAATCCTAGCGCAATATGAACACTTTCAAATCAAATCATAAATGTTCTCGCAACTCGAGCATAAGCCTGTCGGTATTGTGGTTTTTTTTGAATAATGCAAGGAAATGCGGGTAGTATACCCTACCATACGGGGAAAGGGACGGGAAGCGGGCAAGGGGGGGGGGAGGGAGGAGAAGATGGGACCGTCTTTCTTGCTTATCGAGAAATTAAATCGTGTAATGCTAAGTGAGATTTCTTCTAAAGAATAATGAAAATATTCATTAACAAACCGAATTATCCTGATTTTTTCTCCTTTTTAATACTGATAAAAATTGTCTGAAATTCGATATGATTCAAATTTTTCTTATCTCATTTCTTCTGTACTAAAAAAAATTCAAGCACAAAGAAAAAGGAAAAAAAAAGATTTTTAAATATCAAAATTTTAAAATTTGAGAAAATTCACTTTAGTTCTTTTACATTTTACTCATTTCAATTCTTTGACATTTTATTTATTTCACTGCTTGGAAATTTTCCTTTCATAGTGATATTCCATTAGGATGATAAGAATTCGAGTAAAATAAATAATGAAATTTATTCGTCAGAAATTCTGGAACAAATCAGAATCATTACGTTTAACTCATCCTGTTTAATGATTATTCCCGCTACTATTATCGATATGATTCAAATTTTCCTATTTCATTTCTTCTGAACTAACAAACAATATGTATTCACAATTTGTTTGAAGCTTTTTTGTTAATCATATTCTAATATTACAAAAGAAAAAAAAAATATTCCAATAAAATTCTATTCTAAGCAATATTCTAATATAGAAATTATGAACAATTAATACGATAGATATTTTCATAATAAAATTGTATGAGATTATTTCTTTTAAAAGCAATACATTTTGCACTCCATAATTTTATTTCTAAAATAATTTACTAAATTTCAATTCGCTTTTTGTAATTATTTTAATCCATTTTTTCTCTCTTTCTTTTCCCTCTCCCTCTCTCTCATCCTATCCAAATCTAAATTACAAATATTTCTCACATATACAAATCAGTCTTAGCTCATTATTCATATCCTACATTTATTTTTTATCTTTATCCTTGCTTCGCTGCTTCTTTTTTTTTTCCGTTCATATATAGCTTTTCTCATGCATTCCCATGATCGTTACTGAAAATAAACCGTTTTTACACTCAATTTTTTAAACCTTAATTATTAATTAATTAACAAATTATTAATTAAACCGTCCAACATAAATGAATGTAGAAATGCATATATATATAATCTGGAAATTCATAAACAAACATTAATAGTCAAAAAATAAATAAATAATTGGCTACTTTTATCATTTTCAATAAAAAGAAAAGCTGTAATGCAAAAAAATATATAAGAAATGTCAAAAAAGAAACAAAAATGAATTTAAATAATAGCGCATATGTTTGTTATTCAAAAAGGAAACACAAAAAAAAGAAAAATGAAAAATGATTTTACGAAATCTTTAAACTGAGATTTTGTCCTTTTTTTAAAGAAAAATTTCTCAATTTAATTTAATGCAATAATATCAGCAAAAAAAAGAAAAAATGTTAGCAAAAAAGAAAAGAAATTATTTGATAAAAAAAACGTTAAAAGTTAAAAGTATGAAAAAAAATTAAATTTTTGTAACAATTGAAATAAAGAAATTTTTTAAAGTGCACTAATTAATAAATATATTAATCGCTGATGCTATATAATAAAATTTATGCTTGGACTAAAATTAATAACACTTCTAAACTAATACTTCCAACAGTGATCGAAGGAAAAATAATAATTCATTAATTACTTATAAAAGTTGGATCATTTTACTTTTTTCGTCTATTTTTCCTTTCCAAAAATGCTTTTCTTTTTTTAAACTTCATTTTTCCATTCTTATTTCACTTCATTTTGCATGTGTTACCATTAATTGAATAAATTAAAACAAAATCTTTAATTATGCCATTCTTAATTGTATATGAAAAAAAATTATTTTGTACAACTATTGGTTGAATAAATTTTGTGAAAAAATTGCTTGGAAAGATTGAACAAAAAAAAAAATGATTAATATTCGGATTAATTATAGGAAAAAGATGTCAGGGAAATATTTATTTTTATGAAAAGGTGTCATTTCATTACCCGGATATATTCCATATTCTATGTACATATATACATGTATATGAAATGAATTATCACAGATATCGATATTTGTTTATTTATTGGTTTATAAATGGAATGGATGAGTTTGAAATGTAAAATGAAGAAATTAATCAATAAAAAAACAAAATGTGCATTATTTTTCTTAGCGCACCATTTTATTTTTTAGTTTTTTCTTTTGTTCTTCTTTTTCTTTTTGCCTTTCAATACTTATCAATTTAATTCTTTCAATGTCTTTTTTTTTTTGTTTCTCACCAAATTTTCTTTCTCTTTTGCTTTTTTCAAACTTTTTATTAGTTCGAATTCTTATCAACTTCACTCGATAATGAAATATCAAATAATAGATTGCTAAATCATAGCCTATTTAATCTTTCTTTTTTTTCATATGCCAATAAAACGAAAATGTAATTAACTTTTAATTAATTTAACAATTATTACTTCTTTTCATCATTACGATAATATATTCTCACCCAGCTATATATATTGGAATAGTTAAGCATTTCAAATTGTAATTAATTTACAACTCGAAACTCAAATTTGATAATGCATAAAAAATTTATCAAATAACAGATGACTAAAATTAAAAGTAATCGATTGTATCAATGAAATCTATTGTATTTTATTTGTTGCTCAGATAGAAATATTTTTAAAAAAGTGGGAATGTATAATAGAGCAAATAACAAGTAACAGTGGATAAGTTCATCATGATATTATAAAGTAAAATTGATGATAGATATTGAATATTAGATTTGAAGTTTGAAAGGAGGATTAGTAATTTGCATGTGAATCAATAAGTCACAAAATTGTAAGTGGCAATTTAATCAAATTTTATTTTTGACATTAAATTAAAATGAATAAAAGAGGAAATGAGAGCAACGAACAATTAAACAATTATTACTGCTCAAGGTGCAGCATAAAAGGAAATTATGTGCTATTCAATTGTTTTATTAATTTTTATATTTTTAATTATAAGTAAAAGAAAAAGTTTTAATTAAATAAAAACATTTTAAATTTCACGACATAATGTTATCATGAAAAATGATTGTTTCCAATGATATATCTGTAACATTTAGTGAATATAGTAGCAAGAATATCATTCTACTGAAACAACAACAACAAACAATAAAAAAGAAACAGCAACACCAAACAACAACAATAACAAACAAAAACAACACAACAAAAATAACAAACAAAAAAAAACAACAACAAACAACGACAAACAATTTTGTCAAAGCGTTAGTTACTTCACAGATGATTTCGCTTTTTCTTTTTTTGGTAACATATGTAAAGAGATTTTTTTTGGAATTAGAAATATCTTAATTTCTTGGCTCTTTTTTGCCCTCAAAGCCAATGATTATCATCATGCAAAAATATAAAAATATAACATTGATTAAGCACATATATTTCAACAAAGTAGATAAATTCGACAGTCAAATTGGCTTAACAGAGATTAAATAATTCGCATTACTGCTGATCTAATTAATTAGAGAATTTGAAGCAAGACAATTTGATAGTTTTTGCTTTACGAGTTGCTATAGGATGATATAATATTGAAATAAATATGCAGAAAATCTATTAGTTATAAATATGTAAGTTACAAATAACAGCAGTGAAACATGAAGTATAATTTTGTGATATAATAAATTTAATGATTATTGAAAGTGTAGTAAAATATAAAATGTAAACAGCAAAATATGTAAATAAATTAATAAGAAAATGCTAGTAAAACCACACAAAAATACTATAAACCATAAAAAATAGTGTAAATACAACATTTCTTAAACGTTTAAAATTAATCCAGACTTAATTTATTAAATACTATCAAAAAGTTCATCTTATGATGTAGTTGTTATTGTGCTTTAAAATGAAGACAAAGTTCATTATCAATCTCTGAGAAATCATTAATCATTTTTCAGAATTTGCTCTTCGTAGTTATTGATTCTTCCAAACTTTTAAAAAACAAAATGGCATGAAAAAGAGGAACTTTTCCTTTTTTTTCTAATTTCCTACTTTCAAACACTTTCAAATGACAAGACAGATATCATTAATATTTGCTTTGAAGCTTTTTAAAATTCTCTTTCTTATCTTCACCAATTCATCATCTTTTGTGCAAGCATTATATCATCATTACTACAATCATCACCAATATCGTTATCACTATTACCATTATCATCATTATTACTATCAATATTTAGTGAAATATTCCTTCGTCGTCTTTCTAAAATGCTACTGAGCAAAATTCTGCCTCAATGTTAAATTTCTTTTCTTTGTGTAAAAAACGGTGTGTATTAATGAAAATAAATTAGCAGTTTATAAAAGAAGAAACATCGATGATATTACAAGACATTTTTATTGGCTGTATTATAGATACGTCCAAATATTATTAATTTTAAAATCTAATCCGATTGATAAATAATTTATTCTTATTTCGCATCTTCACCTCGTCTTGTTCTTTCGCTTTATCATCATTATTGCTTTTATTATTATTACTATCATATATTATTATTATTATTATTATTATAAATATATAAATTTATATAAATTATACATATATAATTTACATAAATCTTCACCTTGTCTTGTTATTTAAATTGCATATATATAAGCAATTTAAAGTAGGCTTTTTAGCATAAATAAGAAACAGAAGCAACTTTAGCCAATCATTAATTTATAAATGAAAAGAGTTTTTAAACACAATAGTCGTGGCAAAAATGATAAAATCCATATATTTGTATTGCTAAAATAACATCTTTATTAAGGAAACTCATAAATTTCTTCAGAGTTTATTCAAAATTTTAGTAAAATTTGCACTTTAAACTAAATTTTTATTAGAAAACTTTCGTATTTTTCTGTTTTCGTTAAAATTTATATTTCATTATCTTATAAAATTATTATTACCATTAATATATAAATTATATCGCTAAAAAATATGGGAAAAGAATTCATGAATTAATCGTGACTGATTTTTTTATTATTATTCTGCTTCTCATTTTTTTTGCAAAAATGAGAAAAGAGTAACTTATTAATAGAATTATTAATAGGAATTATTATATTTCAGGATTAAATTATATTCCCTATTTTTTTTCAACTTTTGCATTGTAAAAAAAAAAGACGAACAGAAATTATCAATTATTTTATGAAATTTCATTTTCTTTGTCAATTTTATTAAAAAACAATGAAAATTTTTGTTTAAAAATTTGCATCGTTTTATGCATCAATTTCGTCTCATTTTACTTTTTCCAAACAAGAAATGAATTCATTTCATAAATGACACGTTGGAGACATTCATTTAGTGGCGGTGCCAGTCACATGCGTTTCATTATATTGTGTTCAATTGAAAGGATGCTAAAATGAGGTTAAGGTCATCATCTATTATTATAAATTATTTTAAGATTTAATTTGCAAAATTGTTAATAATTTTGCTTCTTATTGTTTTAATATTCATTGTTAAAAAACAAAACGAAAGAAATTCTTGCGTTTGTTATCTTTGTTTGAGTGAGTTTTTTATTGTTTCATTTATTTATTTATTTATTTATTTATTTATTAATTTTTGTTTTGTTCATTCGTGTAAGAATAATAATTATTTTATTGTAAAATTAACGAACAGAAAAAAGACGATTTATTCTAAATTAGATTTTTCAAAGAATTAAAAAATTACAAAAAACTTTTTCTTTAAGTAAATAATATATTTTTAAAAATATGCCAATAAAGATTTTTGGCAATTTTTAAAGGAAGTAATAATCTGAAATTAAAAAAAAATAATATTATTAAAAAAAGATAACAATATTGTGTTACTTTTATAAATTACAAAAATGTTCCGCTTACTTTTTTCTTCTCACTCAAATAAGCTTGCATATACATATATTAATTGCAATTGCAATATTTTTATTTATTTACGATTTTCCTATCAGCAATCCTAATTTAATTTTTAATATGAAAAAAATGAAATTATTTCAGCTATTATTTATTATAAAATATGCAACTGTTTAGCAATGATAATAACTTATCGCATAAAATTTAAATTTTTGATTCCATAATAATTAATAACATAATGTTTAATGATAATGAGTGCAAAATTTTTTAATTTAATTAACTGAAAACTAGATTCAAATGAAAAATAAATATGTCGCAATTCTTTTCCAAAATGAGAATGAAAGAGAAAAAAATAGGATAGGCTTGCCTACTAGTTTCAAATTAATTTGTTATTGATTAATTTAAATTTAAATTTACTGTTTATTGATGTGTTTAATTTCTCTTTGCGTCAATTAATTAAAATTTATTGATCATTGATCGATTTAAATTCACTTCTTACTAATTGCCCTAAATTTACTACTCATTATCCGATTTAAATTCATTTCCTGTTAACAAATTTCTATTTACATCTTCCTTGTTGCATACGTATTGGTTCAAATTTAAATTTACACATAATTTTGTTCTGTTTAAAAATTTGCTTATTTCGTCGTACAATTACATATTTTTTCAAACATCGATAAAATAGTGAAATAGATAAATTTCAAAATTTAATTGAAATGAATAAATGAAAAGAAAATCTTCACATATATATACTTACTTCAACATTCAAGTATCAGCTTCTTCATTTCAAATTGTAATCAAGCAATTGAGGAAACGATGCAACATTGAAATATAGAGGGAGACAGAAAGGAAGGGAGATAGAAAGAGAGGGAGAGAGAGAGGGAAGAGAAGAAAAAAATATGAATAGACTTAAAAACATTAGAAGTAGTGATAATTTTTATGAAATCGAATTCTTTTTTCTTCATTCCTTTTCCTTCTCTCTCTCTCTCCCTTTCTCTCTTCCCTTTTTTCTTTCCTACTTTTTTTTTTAAAAACATCAATTTCTTCGTTTTCTTCCTCATCTTTTTCTAGTGCTGTATTTTTCAATATTTCCCTCCAATTGATTGTTACAGCAAAAAAAAAAAAAAGAAAAAAAAAATTTCCTACGAAATAAGCATGAGATGAAAGAATGAACCAAGTGAAAAAGTAAAAAAAAAAAAAAGAAAAATAAAAAAGATTAGGAGAAGAGTAAAGAGAACAGAAAGGAGGAAAAAAGAAAAAAAGTGTATAAAATTAAAGGAAAACGAGGACTATTGTCTCAATTTCAATCCCCATTTCAATAGTTTTATTTCAAATTTTATTTTTTTTTTCTTTGTCTCCTCTCTTTTTACATTCATATTCATCTTGTCGTTGCTATTTTTCTTTCTTTTCGTTTTTTTTTGCTACTTTTCGAAAATTTTCTCTCCTTCTTTTATTCTTTCGCAAATTCTTTACCACATTTATATTCATTTCATTAGTTCTTGAGTCGAGAAATGAAAGAACAAAAACACTTTTCTTTCACTTTATTATATTAATTATGGCTTAGTTTTGTTAGCAAAACGAATATTTTAAGTTTCAAACCTAAGCAACGGTTTTTTTTTCTTTTTTTTTTTAAAGATAAGACATAATATGCGCGAAACTTGCCTCATCATTTACTTCTATATTCATTTGTTAAAAGAGCGAAATTTTTGAGAGTTTATCTAAAGTATTGTTTTCATAAATTGATGAGTTTATGAAACAGATTTGAAATGAGAGTTATCGTTCTTATAAAATTGTTGCTTGAAGTTTGTTGAAGTAATCCCATTCCACCTATGGGAATATGGACCCGCCCGTAGGAATATAGACTCTTTGAAAATGTCACTTCTTAGGAATAAAATGTTAAGGAATGCCCATTATTGACTTGGTTCATTTTTGAAAAGGAAAATTAAAAGAAATTATTCTTCCTTGTCTGGTCATTTCCCTATAAAAGTCTTACATTATTTTGGAATTTTACAATTCATTCTAGAATCTCTTAAAAATAGATAAAAACAAAAGAGAAAAATTATCGGTCTTTTTTTCTTTTGCTATTTATCTAAGTAAAATTATTTGTGAATTTAAACTGTCGCAACACAATTTTTTATTTAAATCGATCAGTCAATTAATTAATCAGTCAAGCAACCATAAGATTGTTAAAAATTTATCCTAAACTTTTTCATCCTTCTAACTTCCTTTTTCATTTTTGTCGTATTCTGCTTTAAACATAATAATTAATCAAAATTATTTAAAGCATTCCTCTTTTCATCCCTTATGATAAGATTATTTGCAATGAATAGCTGTCGGCATTTCTTTTTTTGTTTTTTGTTTTTCCCCTAATTCTTACTTATCAACTAAATTATTTTAAATGTTTACTAATTCGAATAAATGAATTTGAGTCTTTCCTTTTTGAAGACAAAATGGGGCAAAAATGATTACAACAAATTTTCATCGATTGTGTTAATTAGAAAATCGTTGCTTCCTTCTTTTGTTTTTTCCTTTTCTTCTCACGCAAAATGAAGAAATACAACAATGGAAGTTAGGTAAAATTTTTTTTAATTATTCGAAATTTAAAAATTTACAGATTGTTTTCTTTTTCGTTATTATTTCATTAATTATTTATTATGTATAATTTTAATAATTGATTACCGAATGCTATTCTTTGATTGATCAAAACGAACAAAAAAATTAAATCGACATAAGTATATTATCAAAATATTGCATTTACAAACAATTTTCCTTTGTAATTTTATGCAGTTTAAGCAAACAATAAAAAAAAGAAAGAAAAAAGAAATTATTCGTTCTCGAGAAAAAGTTGCATTTCTGTTTGAAAAATATCAATATTTTCTCGAAACAGTACATATTTTTTTTAAGATTTGCTATTATTTGATTGGGTCTTCACTTTCTGAAGAATTGGTCCTTTTTTTCTTTAATTGTTTGTTTTGCGAAAATAATATTAGTGCGGAAAAATTGATAACTTCCCAATAAAATTATTTTAAAAAAGAGGAATATATATTAAAATATATATATTTGAAAAAAACAAATATATGACAAATTCGTGTCGTGTTATACTATACATATAATACATTATATTCAAACAGAGTGAATATTTATTGAAAACATGAATTACTGCAAAAATCAACATTTTACATCTTTGATTATTACATAGATTTTAGCAGAATTGCTTAGTTAAGAAATAAAATAATTTTATGAAAGATAAACCTAAAAGTTAAACTTCGATATGAGAAAGTATAGAAGTTGAGCTTAAAATATGGGAAAATTTCGAAGTTAAGCTTCACATCTTAGGGAAGCCTAAAAAAATGGATAAAAAATTAACATATCAATTTGTATGCTTAAAAAAAAAAAATTAAAAATTTTGATAACAAATAAATTAGTCTAATAATTAATAACAATAATAAGTAATAATAATAAATAATAATAGTAAGCAAATAAATAAAAAACATTTTTATATGACAGAAACGATCGGTCAGAAATGGAAAAAGCTAGTAATATATTGGCTTCAGTTGAATCATCGATTTTAATCTATCCATCCATCTATCCATCCATCCATCCATCTATCCATCCATCTATCCATCCATCCATCCATCCATCCATCTATCCATCCATCCATCCATCTATCCAAGCATCCATCCAACCAATAAGCATCTCTTCGTCCATTTCTCTCTTTAAGAGAAGAAAAAGGGAGAGAGAGAGAGAGAGGGAGAGAGAGACCTTGTTGCTCTCGGTTAGTGTTAGTAATCGACCGCTTGACATCCATTCTTTCCTTCTTCCATTTACTGAATTGCTTAAACGAGATGATACTATAAATTTTCTTTTTAAATTTTTAAATGTTAAACATAATTTTTTTTTTTTTGAATATTGTTCATTCAGTTTTTCATTTATTTCTTTTCCTTTTATGTTAAATTTCCGAAAATAGAATTTTATTAATACACAAAAAAATAGTGAAAATAATTGATTAAAATGTAATAAAAATATTTTTAACATTTATTTTTACGACTTCCTCTTTATAAAATTTTCTTTCTATTTGCTATTTCATATCAATTTTATATCATTTAACAAATACTATTTAAGTGTTTGTGACTGATTCGGAATTTGTACTTTTTTTTTTGTTAATTTGTAAACTTTTACAATGTACATAAACTTTTATTGCTATAGCAATATACGTATTCCCACATATATTTATGCGTTTTACGTTTTCTGCATACTTACGTATTAAATATATGCTTACGCTAGCACGTTTAGTACACGGAAGTACACCTAAACTATACATATATATTCATCTCTGCATTAAATTTGAATTAACTAATATTGTAATAAACATAATATATAACTTTTTATGTTAAACGGTAATAAGCGTAGTAATATACGTATGAGAGAAAATACTTTTTCAAGCTTACATAACTGAAAATTAATTAGAAGAGGTAATTATTGCTGTTTACAACAAAAATATGATAAAATACAGGTACATTTTTTTTTCTATATCTATGAAATTAAAGTATGATAAGCATCATTTTAATACAATGATTAATCAATCCAATTTATATCCAAATTTGATTAAGTTATTTAATTCTTATTGTATTTACAATTTTTTTCTTTTTTTGAATATGACTAATTAACTAGAAGGAAAAAAATGCAACTATTGCAATTATTGTGCAAATAAGCAAAAAATATGTTCAAATTTATATGGCAAGAAAAAATATATAAATGATTTTATCATTATTCTGATTAAATGAAATCAATCAATATTCCATGTCTTTCAACATTATAGAACAGATTTACAACATTAAATTCATTTCTAACTCTACAATTGCTTTCTACTTCGAAAAAAAGAGTAAATATTAATGAAATGAATTTCAAATGTTGGAGCAAAAAAAAGAAGTCAAAGAAAAGCTTTGAAAAATTATCGTAGTATCCCTTGAATTTCAGCTAAAATTTACGATATTCAACAGCAATTTGCAGATAATGCTGAAAATTTATTATACCATTGAAAAAAAAAAACGAAGAAAAAAGAAGGAAAATGAATTAGAAACAAGAAAAAATTTATTCAATCTTTTATTTCTCTTTTCTTCATATTCTAGCTAAAAGCAAAAGTAATACTTTGTTTTAATTCTCTATGCAATATGTATGCATATTCTTCCCTATAAAAAAACAAAATAAATAACTATGGTAACCACTTGAAAATTAGTATCATTTTAACAAAACCCAGAAGGAAGAATTTTTTTTTTTTCATTCATAAATAGTGCTGCTTCTATTTTCACCATTTTTCAATAAAATTTAAAATTGAAATTATATCCTATGAATAGGATTAAAATTTTGAAATGGGAATGGAATTTGCACTTACATCAAAAGCATAGCGATAATAAATTCACTTGTAAGCAGTGAAATTTCTCCTTTCATAACAAATAATAATAATAATAATAATAATAATAATAATAACAATAATAATAATAATAATAATAGTAATAATAATAATACTAATAATACTAATAATACTAATACTAATAATAATAATAATAATAATAATAATAATAATAACAATAATAATAATAATAATAATAGTAATAATAATAATAATAGTAAATAAATGATAATAATAATAATGACAATAATAATGATAATAATAATAAATAAATAAATAAATGACTTCAAATTCTCCTTTTTAATGCAGTTTTATAGTTTATCAAAAATTCTTGCTCAATTCATATTTTATAATTCGTTGAAAAATTTGACCAAAATTTGCAGCTCACACATTAGCAAATATTTCTCGCTTTTTTTTAAGAAATGCACTTTTTATCTTTTTTTTATTCTTACACTTCTTTCGCATTATTTTTTTATAACCTTTCTTGATTTGCTTTTTTCTTTCATCTTTGCATTATAATGTTTAAGTTTTATTGTGATAGATTTTCAAATATGAATTCAAATTTTTATACTTTATTTACGCAATAACTAAAGTGAACAGTGTTAGGATTTTTCCATCACTGCAAGTTATATCTGAATTCTTTTTTCGGAATCAAATTTCGGGAATTACTCATTTGGAACGAAAGAAAAGTAATAAAAACACTATTGTTTATTGTTTATTTCCTCTTTGAAACCGTAAAACCAATCAGTTGATTCAACTTTTACATATGTTTTCGGTTTAAATTAGTCGCATTAAAAAAAAGGAAAAGAAAAACTAAAAAAAATGACAAATGAAATTATTTTAAAATTTTTAATAATTATCGTCAATATGTTTTTGAAAAAACATATTGATAACATTCCTTTTTTATGTATTATCAGTAACAATTCATTTTATTCTTCTTTTACTCCATCTTTAATTATTATACAAATGTAACTGCAAAATATTTGAAATTTCAAAAAACAAAACTTAAAATGAAATCAATCAGTCAATTAATTTCAGCTTATTTTCTTCATTTTAACAAACAAATCTGATAGCAATTTTAGTTTTACTATCATTTTGTACGAACGAATTATTTGATTATTATATTAGCAAAGTGTTTTTTAAACTTCTCTGTATTGAAACGATTACATAAGTGCTTAACAAATATACAAAAAATAGAAGCAAAAAAAAAGATCTTTAAATATTTTACTAATTCAAAAATTATTTTATTTCCAGGTAGCAATAAATGTTTTGTCATTCTTTATAATTTCTTGTTTAATATATAAAATTTTTTAACATTAATTTTTAAAAATAAAAAAAAATTGGTTAATTTTTATTTTAGTTTTCGCTCAGCTAATAAAATTTACTGTACTAAAACTTTTTTTTCTCTTCTAAATATATGTCTTAATGATTTATTTAATATATTTAATAATGGCAATATTAATATATCGTGTAATTATGTATTAGCAATTAACAAATAATGAAATAAATTACCGAAACAATAATATTTAAAAATAAGGTAAAAATACATTCATTGTACGAGCGAGGAATGAAGCAATTTCATATTTCAGTAATGAAGCAATTTTAAAAGTAAACTTTAAAAAATTCGTTTATTTCATTTGTTACAAAATTTCAATTTTTTTTTCATACTTTTAACTTTTAACATTTTTTTCTTTTTTCTTCTCTTTTCTTTTTTTGCTAATATTATTGTTTCATTTATGCCCAATTTATAAGTGATATATTTGTATTTTTCTTTCTCTTCCATTTCTTAAAAAATATTTCCAATATTTTCGCTTCAACCTTGAATATCCACCAGTAATTCGAATAAAAGTATAGTTATTAACTATTTATTTATTTATTGAAAAAAAGTTTGTTTTTTAAAAACAATTTTTCTTTTTCGTCCAATTTTTATGGCTATTATATTTTACCAGTTTAAAATATTTCACCTTTTCAATGAATTCATCTTTTTTTATCTTTTTCAATGAATTCCATTTCTTCTAAATTTCAAAAGGAAAGAAATGTATTGAAAATTTGAACAATTCCTAATTATATAAATTTAATTCAGATTTTTATTATTTTTTCTCACTTTTTGCATTTTTCAATATTAATAGACTGAATAAAATTTGAATTATGTACTTTGTGTTAGAAAAAATATTATTCATTTCTTGCCCCTTTGCTATTATCATTTAAAAAATATCGCATCAAAATGTGAACGACATTTTTTTATAAAAGAAAGAAAGAGAGAGAGAGGGAAAGAAAGAAAGAAAAGAAAAAAGAAAAAGAATGAATGAAGGAAGAAAGAAAGAAATACCTATGTTTTTTTGTTGTTTGTTGTATTTTCGAAATATATCGATTGTAAAAGTTCATTGCAATTCATTTTCAAAAAATTGAAACCAACGAAAAGATGAATGATATCAATTTGTGTTAATTTTTTGTTAATTCATACAATTTTATTACCTTTTTTCAATGAATTTCATTTCTTCATCTCGTCATCCCTTTCTCTCTCAAATTTCATTAATTAAAATAGCTCATTTTTAGCCAGTCTAAAATTTCATATAATTTTAATTAAATTCTCATAATCATTTACTCTTTCTTTTTCCTTTTTTTTATTTTCCACTTTTCCCCATTTTTGATTACGCATTCATCATGCTATGTTTGCAAATATTGATCAAAACGTAGCATTTAATGTCAGAAACTTCTTGTGTCTCTCTGTATGTTTATGTATGTGTATGTGTATATATATATATGCATGTATGTGTGTGTGTGTATGTTTTGATGACAATTGAATGCTAAAATTTTAGTGACATTTCAATCAAAGTTAAAAAAAAATAAAAAAAACTGAAAGAAAAAGAAAAAAAAAAAGGTTATATAAGCAAAGTAGCATCGATCAGTCAGTTAGTAATATTTAGTTCAATTCAAAATTTAATTGTCTTTTTTTAATTTTCAATTTATTATCATCTATTCTATTTTATTCATTCTTTATTTGAATTTATCGCCCCCTTTTCATCCATGCATTTGTTATAATTCGAATTAATTAATCGATATCAACAATTATGTGAATCAATTCACATGAATACATGTGTTTGTCAATGCAAATATATAATTTATCTCAATCACTCAGAATTAGAATTTGATTAGATTATAAGCTTTTAGAATATTAATGCTCATTACTGGTATATTTCAGTTTGAGATCTAAAATTAAATAGAGATTTGAATCCTTACAAATACATTTAATTTGTTTTTAAATTCCAATAAACATATATGTAATGCCGTTACTCGTTAATATTACAAATATCTTTTTTACTATGAGTAAATACTACAACATTTAAAAAAGAAAAAATGAAAAATTTCAAATACTCAAACAAGTTTGAATTTTGTGTTAATCTTTAAAAGTTACATCTGTACAATAAACCATATGTGACATAATAGAAGAAAGTCATAAAAAAGTTCCATTATTATTACTTCCACGCTATTTGGACATTAATTTCTATGCGTAAATTTTTTTTGTTTCTTGTTTTTTTTTTTTGTTTTTATTAAAAATACAAGGCAAAAAGTGAATATCGATTATATCTAATCCAATAGTAAATAACTCTGTCTGACAAACATATGCATTTGGCAGGTTGGGGGGAAAGGGAGGGGGGCGGGGGGTCATCAACATCCATATATTGTAGTAAACAAACTACAATTGAAATCTCCATTCAATCAATAAATCTTTTTGGAATAATTTGCCAATCATGACATCTTTTACCATACCATCTAACGTACTCATTTGGCAATAATCCGTAAAGTATATGCATCCGGAAAAAAAAACGATATTATAAGCGGATAAATGATAATTGATATTATAAGCGGATAAATGATAATTGATTCTAGCAAACAAAAAATTAACCTATCGCATTTATTTAATAATAAATTTATTATTAAAAAATATATACTGCTTATTCACTCTGACATTTCACCAATATTTTAATCATACACTTGTGTAATTCCGGAAAAAAAATAATATTTGGTTTTATTTGCCATATAACCAATTTGTTATCTTTGCATACTTATTCGACCATTAATACTAAGTATAACATAATTTTGGAATAAATCTTTCTTATTATATATAATTTGCTAGCAATGAAATATCGATAAATCCATCTTTCGTCTTTTTTTCCATCCTTCCTTTTTTTTGCTTTCACCTTTCTGTTTGACCTTATTTTGATTCCTTTTCAAAAATCGTTACTTTTTAAATTCTTGTTTCATCCTTTCCTTTTTTTGTTCCAAAAATTTTAATCAGTTTATCTAAAATCAATCCTCTTCCATATATTTTTTCTTTTTTTTGGGTGGAAAAAAGCTTCTTTTTTTTGTTTTCTCAACAACAATACATTACTTTTTTCTAAATAATTGCAATTTGTCATTCATTTATTATAGCCGTAAATGGAAAAATTTTCCATTTCTATCTTTGTTTGTTTTATTTGAAATTTCAGAAAAAAAAAAACAATATATTAAAATTCCGAAGAAATAAAAGGATTGTTCAAATTTAGCTTAGCTTAGCAATAGTAATAATATTTTCTCTTCTTTTTCTCTTTCTTTCGCTAGAAATTTAGAATTTGAAAATGGAAACAAGAGGAAACTAAGTTAATTAATTTCAGTCCTTTATTTTTATTCTTACTTTAGGAAATAATTTCAGATACTAATAGTACCTTTTGCAACGCTGTAATTATAAGGAGAAATGATCAGGTTTAAAAGAGTAGCAGATAGTAATAATTAACGCTTCATAATATTTATTTTTTTCTAGGAATGATTTTTTTACCCTTTGTTTTCTTTAAAAATTCAAATTTTAAAATATCTAATTTTTCAATATTTTGACATTTTAGCAATGTTCATATATTCTCAAAATGCGTTGAATCAAATTTATATATGATGAATTCGATGAAGAGATAACGTTACCATTCTTCTTCTCTTCTTTTTCTTCCTCCTTTTCCTTTTCCTAATTCCTTCTGAAATTTATCAATATGCAAAATTTCAGTAGTAATGATAAAGTAGTAAATTAGGAATAAAAAATAAAATTATTAAACTTATCTAAAAACAGTTGAAAGATATATATATATAAGAATGAAACAGTGATGATGAAGAATATATGACGAATTGACAGAGAAAATTAGCAACATTTCTCATTTTTCTATTTTCAGCCATTTAAGGAAGTAAATTTAAGATAAATGAAATGAGTCGAATAATTATGAATGACATTCTAAAACCACTGTCACTGCTGTCATTGTTGTCGTTATTAATAATACATTTATTATTATTATCATGATTATTGTCGTCGCCATTACTATAATAATAATTATAATAATTATTATTATTATTTATTATTATTGCTACTATTATTATTACTATTATTATCGTTATTATTATTGNGATATTATAAGCGGATAAATGATAATTGATTCTAGCAAACAAAAAATTAACCTATCGCATTTATTTAATAATAAATTTATTATTAAAAAATATATACTGCTTATTCACTCTGACATTTCACCAATATTTTAATCATACACTTGTGTAATTCCGGAAAAAAAATAATATTTGGTTTTATTTGCCATATAACCAATTTGTTATCTTTGCATACTTATTCGACCATTAATACTAAGTATAACATAATTTTGGAATAAATCTTTCTTATTATATATAATTTGCTAGCAATGAAATATCGATAAATCCATCTTTCGTCTTTTTTTCCATCCTTCCTTTTTTTTGCTTTCACCTTTCTGTTTGACCTTATTTTGACCATTTTTATTTGACCATTCTATCATTTGTCATCATCTCCGATTTTATATATCTTCTTATCTCCCTTTTTACATCTTTTATTATATTTTTTCTTTTTTTTGGGTGGAAAAAAGCTTCTTTTTTTTGTTTTCTCAACAACAATACATTACTTTTTTCTAAATAATTGCAATTTGTCATTCATTTATTATAGCCGTAAATGGAAAAATTTTCCATTTCTATCTTTGTTTGTTTTATTTGAAATTTCAGAAAAAAAAAAACAATATATTAAAATTCCGAAGAAATAAAAGGATTGTTCAAATTTAGCTTAGCTTAGCAATAGTAATAATATTTTCTCTTCTTTTTCTCTTTCTTTCGCTAGAAATTTAGAATTTGAAAATGGAAACAAGAGGAAACTAAGTTAATTAATTTCAGTCCTTTATTTTTATTCTTACTTTAGGAAATAATTTCAGATACTAATAGTACCTTTTGCAACGCTGTAATTATAAGGAGAAATGATCAGGTTTAAAAGAGTAGCAGATAGTAATAATTAACGCTTCATAATATTTATTTTTTTCTAGGAATGATTTTTTTACCCTTTGTTTTCTTTAAAAATTCAAATTTTAAAATATCTAATTTTTCAATATTTTGACATTTTAGCAATGTTCATATATTCTCAAAATGCGTTGAATCAAATTTATATATGATGAATTCGATGAAGAGATAACGTTACCATTCTTCTTCTCTTCTTTTTCTTCCTCCTTTTCCTTTTCCTAATTCCTTCTGAAATTTATCAATATGCAAAATTTCAGTAGTAATGATAAAGTAGTAAATTAGGAATAAAAAATAAAATTATTAAACTTATCTAAAAACAGTTGAAAGATATATATATATAAGAATGAAACAGTGATGATGAAGAATATATGACGAATTGACAGAGAAAATTAGCAACATTTCTCATTTTTCTATTTTCAGCCATTTAAGGAAGTAAATTTAAGATAAATGAAATGAGTCGAATAATTATGAATGACATTCTAAAACCACTGTCACTGCTGTCATTGTTGTCGTTATTAATAATACATTTATTATTATTATCATGATTATTGTCGTCGCCATTACTATAATAATAATTATAATAATTATTATTATTATTTATTATTATTGCTACTATTATTATTACTATTATTATCGTTATTATTATTGTTGTTATTGTTATTATTATTTTCATCAATTATTGTTGCTATAATTGCTGTTATTTTGTTATGAAGTACTTGGAATTATTATTGAAATATGACGAATTTCAATATCGCACTTTTACTTTATTCTCTCTTTCTTTTTTTTCTTTTCAATATTTTAATTTCATTTTAATTAACCAAACTTTCTAGCAGCTGTTAATAAATACAAAATTAAATCATATTTCTCATGATAATATTATGATTTTATTATTTCACACCATAATTTGCTCCTCACATTATAATTTAATGTCATTTTGGAATTTTTATTATGATTTTTATGAATTACTCAGAAATCGGTCTTTTTCTTATTCCAGTCAAATGATGGAAAATGGTGAGAAAAGAGAAAAAAGAATTAGATAATATGAATGATAAAATTCGGACACACATTTATTTAACTTCTCATCCTTCCCATTTTCTGTCCCATTCGGACTATCTACCATCGCTCGAAGGAATTGCTATTAAAACTTGTTTGAAATTATAAAAAAAATTTTCTCTCCATTGTTTTTACTTTATGCTAATTTTAAAGTATCGATTTATGCATTTTTTGCATTGCATACGTAAACGTATGCGCACGTTTTCAGAGTTTTTAGTGAAAAGAATGAGAAAAAATTGTTAAAATTAAATTGTTAAATGCATGTAGTATGAGTTAATGGTTAATTTAATTGTAAGAAAAATAAAAAACAGAAATATGAAATGAAATAATAACAATAATAGAAAATGAATAAATTCTGAGGATAAGATAAAGTATTGAGAATTCTTCTGATTCCGTTTTTTTTTTCCCTGCAAAAACATCCAAAAACTGTATATCCGGAATTTTGAAATGTTTTTTTCTTCCGAAATTCAACACTAACAATGCAAAAATTAAATTGAATTTTTCACAAATTATGCAAATTAATCGAACACGGTTTATTTTTAATTGCAAGAAAAATAAACAATATATCACTGGCAAAAGGTTTCAATGTTAGAAAAATTTTAAGCTATTTCATGTAACAGTTATATTCAATTTCATCTTAACTATAACATCCTTATTCTTTCTGCCTTTTTTTTATGGTAAAATTATTTTATTATTTTCTTTCAGATATTGTTCATTTCAACATAAATTTGTACCAATTTGATTTACATCGATTAGATCAAAAAATCTAGAAATTTCATCTATAACAAACCTGAAACAGAAATAGTTTTCCATGATATAATGTCGTAAAAATACGAAAAATAATCAAATAAAAATGTTGGTCGACTAATAATATACTGATTAATTTGTTGAAAATAATTGATATAAAATGATAATTGATTGATTGATTAGATTTCACTGTTGCATTTTTTTGAAATGTACTAAAAATTGAAGTTAGCTGAAGTAAAATATTAATATATCCTCAATACTCACCTGTATCCATCATCACTTTCAGTTGCTTCATTGTGTAAAGTAAGTAAATGATGCAATTGTGAAGAAAATGAAGCATTTCGTTTTGATTTCTGCTCATTTCACTTCTTTCTTTCTTCCTTCGTCTTCTGATCTTTCTTCTTATTTTTATTTCTTGTTTATCATTTCATTTATTTCATTATATCAGTGAAGACTACTTAAACTTTTTTATTCTTATCTTTTTTCCTTTGTAAGAACTGAAATGAATTAAATTCAAAATAATTAGAAGATATTGTTAGCAGATGGATTAATTAATTAATTAATTAAAGTAATAATAGTAAATGATTATAGATATTGTTATTGTATTCGGCAGTTTGCTGGCCTTAGTCTATCTCATTAATATAATTATTGTTATCATTCGCTATTACTATTAATAATTATTATTATCATAAAGGAGTAGCTGATAATATTATACATTGCATTGCAATAAGATATTGCATTAAATGAAAATATCTGTAAACTACTAAATTCGTCAAAATTAAATCTTGCAATAAATCGTTTTATTTTGAACGAAATGCTTTAAAAAAGTGTCCTATTAACCCAGTTTCAATTTTCATATATTATTTATGCTAAAAAATTAATTTGTTGTTTCTAAGCTATTATTTAACTGCAAAATGATAATGCAATCTTTGAAGTTATGAAAAATAAAATGAATTAAACAAATCAAAACTGTATTTGAATTGATATATTTAAACTGACATAATAATTTAGCAAGATTTGAAAATTTCATTTTGTTACAGTAAACTCTGATAGCTTTTGCTAATTAATTTTTTGTTACTAATCTTTAGTAATTAATTGTTGTTAAACATAATTTTGTTCTACTTTCAGTCAATGACGTGTTTTGCTTCAAGAATTAAATTTCTTCTTGACCACTAATTGCAGTAACAAGGTATTATTAAAGTTCTGACTAAGCAGAGTGGAAAAAGAAAGGAAGTAATTTGTATTTGAAAATTTCGAAGGAAATTTTCATTTTGAAATAAAAGAGGAGAAGGAAAAAACAGTTAAGTACTCCTACGTTATCATATCATTATCATATGCTATATTACCCAATATTATACAATTCCTTATTTTAATTGATCATAAATATTTGAAATGTTAGTAATTTTGGGTAAAATATCTTTGCTTTTATTATTTATTCGTCATTTGCTCAGAATTACAATATTATTACGTAATTTTAATTAAGCAGTAAATTTTTGCTTACATTTAAATACATGCATTATGCATGCTGATTGCATGTAATTTACTCTTTTAATTTCCTTTCCCACTTTTTTAAAACTTTCCTTTTCGTTTTCTTGCAACGAAAACGACTCATATTGAAAACCTAAACATCATTAAAATTTCAATTTCTTCATTTCCTTCTTTTAAATCTCTTTCGATTCATTTTCTTCTCTTCTTTCCAATAATTTACTTTTTCATTTGTTTAATGTCATCTTTCATTGGAATATTTTAAGGCATTTGTTTAAATTTATCACTTTATTATCATTTAATAGAATAATAAGAATAATTTTCTTGTTTATATTTTTCAATTTTATTATGTGAGAACTATTATTATTATTATCATTATTTTTATTACTATCATTATTATTATGATATTATTATTGTTTTTATTTTTATTGTTACTACTGTTAATAATTATAATATTATTATAAATTATTATAATATTACTATTGTTCTATTAAATAATATATTTCTAACCTTAAAAGTCTAATTGAATTATAATTTAAGCTTTAGATACGTAAGTAGAGACATAGTAATTGTCAAAATACAAAAATGAGTAGTTTTTTTCTTTTGAGAAAATGCTTTATTAACTTTTTTATTGTAGTAATTCTGGAAAAAAAATATAAATGAGTAATGGCGTTTGATATTTCAAATTTTAAAACCAACATTCGCTAATTAATCATAATTTAGGAATTTGAAATTTTCGCGGAATTAAAATCCGAGAAAATTGTTGGATTAAGTGAGGCGATAGCTACGGAAGCATTTGCCATTTTCTGTGTTTTATTTTGAATCTGTCACAGTCATCATTGAGCGGATTTTGTCGTGTTGTAGTGGTTTCTATCGGTTAATTCGAAGACTTCTAATGGCTGCAATACCAGCTGTTAAACTTGTTGAACCGATCAAAAAAGAAAAATCGAAAACTTTTCAGGTATATTTATATATGCTTTAAGCAGTTATGTTTTAAGCATTTCCGATTATAACAACTTTCCGATTTTTCTACCGTCTAATCATTGTTGCTTTATGTTTTAAAGAAACCTTTGGATTCATAACAATGATTTGATAAACAATCATTTATTCTACTTTGTATTGAGAAAAAATTTTTGTCATGAAATTTTTATATTAATATATTTTTATCCTCAAGATTGTAGGATGGAATATTTTATTTTAATTAATTAATAGAAAAGCATTGAAATGAGTTTAGTTAATTTAATTCTATGTGAAATAGATAGAAATTAAAATAAGACTGACAATTAAAGTTAAAAACTAGAAAAGATTATTTTATTTTCACTATTCAAATTATGATGGTTCATGAACCACAGTTTGAATCATTCAATCTCTTTTTTTTTAACATGTAATTTAAATAGCGAAGTCAACTGATTACATTTAAATTTTATTATAGTTAAATTATTCATAATTTAAGAAATTAGTTCAATTACTTCATTTTAATTTGTTCTTTAGGCTTACTTGCCGGATGGAGCTCGTACCTATAGTTGTGTACATTGTCGTGCCAATTTGGCTAATCATAATGAGCTTATTTCGAAGGTTACTTTTTTTGTTCCTTCTTCTTTCTTCTTGTCAAATTTCGAAATTTCATTTCCATAATTAATTCCTTTCTTCGTTTTTCTTCTCTTTTTTAAATGTTCATTTGTAAAATTAGTTTACCTTTTTATATCGGGCATTTTTATCATATCTAATTTTTTTTCTCTTTTTCTTCTGCATCATTTTTTTTTTCTTCAGCTGTTGCACTTTTCATCGGTTTTAAAAGTTTGAGAAAATTATGGGGAAGATTTCATTTCTTTTTTTTTGCAGTCATTTCAAGGTAGTCAAGGGAAAGCGTATTTGTTCAATTCCGTGTAAGTTCCTTCCTCTTTTTTTTTTCTTTTTTAAAATTTTAACAGTTTCATTCATTGCCCTTTTTTTTCTGCACAATTATTCAAAAATAATACGTAAAAAAAGCATAATGAAAGTCAAAAAAGTTTTTATTTCACGAACATTTCGTTTTACACTTGTTATGACTTTATTCCATTTCATATTTATTTTTTCAATCATTTAAAGAGAGTTACAAATTTATTCATTTAAGATTTTAATTAACATATTATTTGTTAAAATGAAATGATAATAGAATATTTGTTAATAACAAATCTTTCCCGAAAAATTCATTATAACTTCATTTTCATTATAGTATTTGTAGCATACACATTTATATGATATCATAAGACTTAATACAAATAGCTTGAAAAGACTTAATACAAATAGCTTTATACGCTTGTCATAACAACTACTAATCATTACAAATATCTTTTGTTTTTTTAATTTTATTTTCCTCAAATTCATTTCCAAAAAGAATTGAAAAAATAATTTCCAAAAAAAAAAGTTGAAAAATTTTTCAAAAATATAAGAATAATACCGATTATTTTCTTACTTATTTATTTATTTATTTATTGTTTTTATTTGTTTTATTTATTATTATTATTGTTCTTAGTTTAAAAAATTCGATTTTTTAGGGTAAATATAGGATGTGGACCAGCAGAAGAACGTGTTCTATTAACTGGCCTTCATGCAGTAGCCGACATATACTGTGAATGTTGCAAAACAACACTTGGCTGGAAATATGTAAATTTCTTTTTCAATATTTATTTTTATTATTAATTATTATATATTTTATTAGAACATTTCATTTTTGATCATAAATGACATATATTTATTGTGATATATGTATGTGTACTTTTCTAATTTCAGGAGCACGCATTTGAAGTTAGTCAAAAGTATAAAGAAGGTAAATTTATTATCGAACTGGCGCATATGGTAAAAGATAATGGTTGGGATAAGCGTGATTTTAAAAGGAATACCAACACTCACTAATTTACATCATCTTTTTTAATGAGTGATAAAAATGAGAAAATAAATAAGGGTAAAATTGAGCAAAAAAAAAAAAGAAAACAGAAAAAATTTTTTTATCTTTATTTGCTTATTTTTTGTATTATAAATTTTGAAATTTATTGTAAATTTGATCATTTGTAATTGTTTCTTTTCTTTTTTTTTCTTTTTATATCCTTTCTTTGAACTTTATCATTCATTAACTGTTGTTTATCATACATGAATATAAGCATATGTATTTAAAAAAAAGACAAATAATTTAGGCAGTTCAGGTATCAGAAGAATTCTATGTTTTATTATTTTAGGGAATGATTGTTTTGGTTTTGCTTCCTTTATTTTTTTAATTTGAGTTTATTTTTAGTCTTTGTGTTTATTCATTTTTTTTTTTTCGATTAGGATTAGGAAAAAGGAATGCAGAATGATCTGGGATTAGTTTTTTTTTTTTGCATTTTCATTAAAATTGAATGGAATGATTCATCACTGGGTACATATGATAATGTAGCTAAAGCAATCCTGTTGAACGCAATTTTAAACAATTTCAAAAATTTTTCGGTTAATTTTATATTAAATTTTAAATTTTTCAAAGCGTATACACAAAATTTACTACGAATTTACTGTTAGTTTTGTGTTTAAAAAATTTCGGAAGAAATTTCAATAAGAACTTTTTTCTTTCCATGTGTTCGAAATAAGGATGGAAAAAGTTAACAGTGCAGTGAAAATAGTTTTAATATAATTGTTTATGTAATGATAAAATTTTATTAGGCATTATTATAAGCAATTAGTATGTTAAATTAAAAGAAATTTTCATAGAGCTTATTAACAATGTTCTAAAAACGATAATTTCGTTTGAAATTAAATTTAATGCAAGAAAGGAAGTAAAAAGATATGAAAGCAAAGTTAAATGAATTCTTAAAAAAAGCGGTAATGTTTTAATTTAGAATATAAACGAAGGAAAGAATGATATGATTATGTCTAATCAATTTTGTCACATACAAAATGCTACGTCAGAAAAAAGAGAATAATAATTGTTTTTTTCTTAATTTCTAACTCGTAAATTTTCGCGACATTCTTCTTCTTCTTTTGAAAAAATAAGACAAAAATTGACAAAAATTTTTTAAAAGTTTTTCATTTTCGTTTATGCAATTTATGATTGAATTTCAAAAGAATACAAACATTTTTTGTTTTTTTGTTTAAAGTTTTATTGGCTGATCTCTGTATTTTGTATATTTAAATCTTTTTTTTTAACAGATATATATATTATTTTATTACTATTATTTTTTATTAGTGTAAACTTTGTTAAGCAAAAATATGGCACCGTTAATTGCAGCATTTTAAATGAATAATTAATATTGTTATTAATTTAGCATTACAAAATCTTAGAAATGCAAATTATGATTTTATATGTATTTATATAATAGAATCAAAAATTAACTTAATTGTATGAGTTGAGTTGTTTCATTAAAAGAAAAACCACTTTAACTAGCTATGCTAATTATGTAAAATGAAACAAAATTATTGCATAGCACTATATCATCTATATTTGCATTAGAAGTGATTAGTGATAATATTATCATTCTTATTTATTGCTATTCATGCTATAACAACTGCAATTTGCTAAAATTATCACTCATTTCTATATTTACAAGTGTTTAATTTTTATATTTCATTTCATTTCATTTCAAAATGCATCTGATGTTACCAATTATTAATTTAAAATCTTTCATTCTTCCTTTCTTTCAAATTCGAAAATTATCTTGCTTTTTAATTTTTTTTCTTTTCATAATAAATTTCATATCGTTTGATAAATTTTTGAGTTGCGAAAATTTTTCTATTAGATTTCATAAATTTTAGTTTTTTATGATTTTAAAAAATTTTCTAATAATATGCATGAATTCATTATAGTTTGTTATTGCTAATGCTGCTAATTATTTCCCCGTAATTTTTGCAATTTCATTCCATTATGTAAAGGAATGTAAACAGGATGTAAACAATTTTAATATAAACAACTTATAAGTTCTATTCGTGATTGTTTACTGCTTATATACGTCATGAAATTAAATCTATGAATTCATGAATGTAGTTGTGAGATTGTACAAATTCCAAAATATCTCTTAATAGTTTGAAATATTACTTTCTAAAAAATAAAAAATACATTATTCATAAATGTAAAAAATTCAAAGAATCTCTTTTTTTTTTTCTTTCTTTCTCTCTCTCTCTCTGTCTGTCTAAAGTCCCAAATAATTGTATAGATTTTATTCCTATTTTTATCATTTATATATATATTATACATACTATGTTCTTTTAATTAACTAATATAAGATTTCACATAATGAATTCTTACTAAAATATATCATTTTGTACGTGAAATTTCATCATTTATACGTACAAATTACATGTACAAATTATATTATTTTTTTTTTTAAACTTTTAAATTGCTATGAAACATCTAAACGTTGTGTCATTTCATTTATTGTCAATCATTTATGCTGTAAATTTTTGATAAATTGTTATTATTTCTTTTTTTTTTTTTATTATTTTTAGGATAAATAAATGCTATCGTCGCTTTCTGGGATATATTTTCTTCTTTCTAGGAAAAAATTTAAATTCATGCATTAATTTACATTTGCATATCTTTTTGTATGTATTCAAATGCGTATTATGCATTACTATAATTAATTTTGTGTTGTATTTTATGAACAATATATAAAGTAACCCTAAAATGGCTGTGTTTTTTTTTTCTGTTTAAAAAAAAAAATGCTTTGATCTATTTAAAATGAATGGTGCAAAACAAGAAAAAAGATATGTCAATAGGGAAAAGAATAACAGTATATTTTCCTATCCAAAGAAAAATATTTTATTTTATAATTTTTAATAATTCAAAAAAATACTATATATATTCGAAAATGAAATAATGAAGTTTTAAAATTTGTAACTTTTCAAATTTCACTGGCATATTTAAAAAATCTAACATTTTAAATCACATGTAAATTCATTAAATATAGCTTGTATCTATGCTTTATCAATAATTTAAGGTCATAAATATATGAGAAGTTGAAAATTTGTTTAGTAAATGATAAAATTTATTTAAATTTCATTGGAATACATTCATATATTCATTAGTAATTTTAAAAGAAATGAAAAAAATCCATTAAAAAAGAAAATTTCTTTCTTTTATTACCAATCGACAAAAAAGCATATCAATATGCTATGCAATGCAGAAAATGCTTGCTATTTTATTGCTTATTTCAATTATTTTTATCTTTAAATTTAATAAAAAACTCTTTTTTTTTAAAAATTCATTATACTTTTTATTTTTTATTTTTAATTTTTTGCTAATGATAAATCTTTTGATAATTCTTAATTTCAGCAATTATTTAAAGAAATAGTAATTTGAGCAATTAATTATTATAATTATTTTATCTTAAATCAATTTCAAATATGATACAATTTTTATTTTTTATTCAACAATCTTTGAACAAAGAAAAAAAATCATCGTTACATACTTTATTTATTTGGTTATTTATTTCTTCGAATTTATTTTCAGTTTCATTTTTTTTTTATTTTTTCCAACAGTTATCTAAAAAAAAAAAAACAAAAAATACAAATACATATTTCATAACTTTTTACATAGACCATTCGTATATTTCTAATCGTTTCCATTAGTCAAGTTTTGAAATGATCAAAATTGCTTAAGGCAACACTGAAATATTTGCTAAATGTAGTATTATTAATCATCAAAATAAAAAAATCATAAAAAACATAAAATCATTTCATATTTCATCTAAGCGCAACTGTCCTTTTCTTATGTTAAATCTATGAAATAATTGACTTATTGGCAATATAAATAAGCTAAAGAACTTTAAAGTACTGATAGATTTATTAAAAACTAAATAAAATGTTAGCATTAATTCAAAATGCTTTCTTTTTGTTCTTAATGATTTAAAGTGATAATAAATGATGTAAACTTGTTGTGTTCTAATCATGCGAAGGCATATTTCAAATGTTCTTTGATTATTTCAATATTACATCAGTTTATTGCAGTGCTAACTTAATCAACGTAAATCGCAAAATAACATCAATTCATAACATTTTGTAATTTTTGTACCAATTAAGAAAGATATGAAAATTACAATTAAGAAAGAATGAAATTTTAAGATGAAATACTCCATCCATAATTTGTTTTTCCTTTCTTTTATCAGTTAGATAATAATTCTAATCAATTAATAATTATTCCATTCAGTAATAATACCAATAATATTTTTTATTATTATTTACATCGTTATTAAATGAAATGTTATCCAACGATAGAAATAAAATACATTTTATGAAATATTTGTGATAATATTAACAATATCGTAATTATTTGAATTTCTACATACTTTCAAATTTTTACATATAATCTCTCTATTCGAATAAATATTTTAAACATAATACTTCAAATTCAATGAAAGTAAACAAAGAGTTTGTTGTATTATTGTTTATTGTACTATAAATCCATAAGTAACACAAGCATCAACAATAGATGAAATTGTGCTAATTATAAGTAAAATATTTAATTTAAATAACTTAAGACTCAAAAATAACTACTGTTGTTGGTATGAAAATATAAAATATACGCATAAAAGGTAATAAACAATCATTTTCAATTTAATTCTCCGCCTTGATTGCTTAGTTTAAATTGATATAATACTAACATTATTAATAATTGTAGTAAAAACAGTAATAATAATAAATAATAATAGTAAATAAATAAATACATATAATTCTTTCCTTTTTTTGCTGCGATAATATAAACAAATTCGTGTATTCATTTGAAATATAAATTTGAAACAATGCATATTCATACAAAAATTTTATTTTTTTTTAAAGCCACAAACTTTTTGTGTTAATCATTATTTCAATTAATTTTTGTTATTATTTTGAGTATTTGTTAAACATACGTTAAATAAAACATAAAACAATTACAACGAATTTTTTAAATGCAAGATAGTAGTAAATAGTAATTTATAATGACTTTAAGATGTGAAAAATATTTACTTAAAAGTTAGCGATGGTTTTCAATTTCAAATATAACAAGTAATTTTTGATTAATTAGAATCTAAATTTATCAATTTATCCGATATGAATGAGCATATTTTATTTATGACTAATAATTTATTTTTTCCAGATGATGTTAGCTTAAGTCATCTTGAAGTTTCTTTTGTTTTCGTTTCGTTTTACTATTTCTTAATCTTATTTTGTTTGTTTGTTCGTTCGTTCGTTTTTAGTTTGGTTGGTTGCTCGGTTGTTTGTTTGTTGTGATTATTTTCTAGAAAGTATCATTTTCGCTTTCTTCTCTTTTGTCTTTAATTACATTAATTTATTGATGCAAATTGTATTGGTGTCAATTACTAAACAATTCGAAATTATACGTTCAGATTTTCATGGTAAACAAAAATGAAATATTGGAAATTTCCACTTTTGCTTTTAAAAAAATAGAAGAAAAAATGATATAGTTATTAAAATTTGAAATTTTTTTAATCATTATTGATAATATGATGAAAATGATTTTTTTTTTTTTTGCCACTGTTCTCTAATTTTGTGACTCTGACTGTTTTAGTAAAATAATTTTATGAAATAAAAATTATTCATTTATTTTTGTTAATACTAAAGGTTAAAGAAAAAAAAAAAATTGCTCCTAGTGGAATTTTTTAAAATTACGAATCAAACATATAAACAAATATTGGTAAATTTTTGAAAAATGTAATAAACTGATTATAAGTTTTATTATTTATATATTATACTGAAATTTAAAAATGAAACAATTTAAATGTATCAATAATTTCATAATGGAAATTTCATTTCATTCTCATTTCACTAATGTCTGTAATTTATGTGTAGTAAAAATAATGATGCAAGGGAAAATTTTACATTTTATGGAAAGAAGAATTTTCAAATTGATAATTTATTGAAAATAGAAAATTGAAATCAAAAGATAAAAGAAAATCAATGAAATAAACTGAAGAAAATAAGACTCGAAAAAAAAATATATATATTATATATTGTACTGAAATTTTCTACATCAATAAAGTGTGGTATAAACAATTCGAAAATTTACACCAACTTTACTTTACCCAAATATTGTGTCAACGATAATTGTCACATATGTGTTGTCACATATATTTAATGTTTATATTGACGAATTCATTAAATTGCATTGTTGTAATTTTTATCATCAGTGGTTTTATCAAAGTTTCATTTTTACATAAAATAATCACAATTATGTTATAAACTATAATAAACTGTTTTCATATAAGATTTAAACTTTTTGTTCAATTATATTTGAAAATATTTTAAATAGTAAAAAATGATTTTTTTTTCTTTTCATACAACAAAAATTCGAAATTTTTTGCTACATCTTAAGACAATATTTGAAATTAATAGATTAAATTTTTTTTTTTTTTGTATTTTGACTATTTGTTTTTTGTAACAATTCAAAATTTTATCAGTTAACTTTCTAGCACAATCCTTTTCGTCATTTTTATCAAAAGAGATTAGTAATTGATTTCAGTAAGATTAATACAACATTAATTAATATTTTTCTTTAATTGCTAAGTTTATTTACTTTTGGAATTTATTTATTATTGTGATAAATTTGAAGCAAATTATCCAAACAATATCTTAAATAATATAAATGATGATTTAATTTCTCATTTATGATTTTATATTTTCTGAACATTTATTTTATCAAACAAATTTAGGCGCAATTATTACAGTGATATCTTTAAATATTTTCAAAAGCTGTTCAAAATATTTTATTAAATATGTAACACTTGTGATAAGTGATAAATAAATTACTAATAGGAAGAAAATGGAAAGAACTAACTCATTAATTTTCAAACTAAAAAAAAAATGGAGGAATTTTTGATTGAAATAAAATTTTGCAATTTTAATTGCAAATAAAATTTTAGAATTATTATCTGGGACAGTATATTTTACACATCCATTTTCTATCCATTTCCTCATGATAAACGATAATAAATAGCAAACTTTGAAAATAAAATAATTTTTGAATTACTTATTTTTTGATTAAACTTATAGTACAAAGAAAAAACAAAAGAAAAAATTATTGAAAAAGTTTTTGAAACATATCTCTTAAAATCATTCCTTCTCTTCAAATTTTTTCCTTTTAATTAATTTTCCAATTTTTTTTTATTTTCATATGTATAATATAATATTATGACAAATAATTATTGATTAAGCCTTAATTTATTTGTTTTTATAACTTAGAGTTGTAATGAAATTTTGTAACATAACTGAAGAATAAAAATATAAAANTCCTTTTAATTAATTTTCCAATTTTTTTTTATTTTCATATGTATAATATAATATTATGACAAATAATTATTGATTAAGCCTTAATTTATTTGTTTTTATAACTTAGAGTTGTAATGAAATTTTGTAACATAACTGAAGAATAAAAATATAAAAATTTTAAAAAGTAAAGTAAACTAAAAGGGAAGGTTTAATATTTGAAAACAATTTTCAGTCATTTTTTTTTCCTTTTTTTTCCTAAGCTATTGAACAATTAGCTTCTCTTTCCTCTTTTTTCTTTCAGTTTATTCCAATTTAGCATTTTATGGCTTAGCTATTTGACGTACTTAACTTTTAGCTATAACTTAAAAAACGGAAAAGCCTATGTACACATTCATTTTTATTTTCTATTGTAACGAAAATATTCATTTCATATGTATATTTCAAATTTTCATATTAATATTATAACTCTGCATTTGAAAATCCGATCGTATTCACAATATTTTAAAAATGAACCATGATATTATAATGACTTATACATTTTGTTTATTTCAATTTTAGGTTTAAATAATTCATATTATCATAGCGCTTTGCATATTTTCTTTAGTTTAATTTTAAGTTTAATATTAGTTAGCAAAGGTTTTAGGACAAAAGTTTCACTTATTTTAGTTTTAAATTATTTATATATTTGAGTTTTAGAATTTTAAAGTATGTTACTATCAGTTATTTATTTCTTATTAGTTATTTTTTTTAAAGCTTTGAGATAGAGAATATCATTTACAACAGGCATTTTTCATGATTTATAATTTCAATGTGATAGTAATTGATAATAACAATAATAGTAATAATTAATGATAATCATATTTGATACCACCTACTCTCACTGTGTATACACTGTGTATTATTTGTAAATCTTTTCAAAAACAAAACACATCAGATTTCTATGATATCATAATTTCTGATTTATATTACTTGATTAGAAAGTATGATTTGAGTAAAAAAATAATAAAGAGTTAATTGCATTGTATCTTTTTTATCAATGAAAGAAACATCAAATGATAGCATATTAAATATATTTTAATTGTTTGAAAATGATCGAAATAATTAAGCTATGATAAGTTTAGTAAAAAAGTTAAAAGTTGATATATTAGAGAAAGAAAAAGACAGCAATTCATGTTATTGTAAAATAAGGAACGATTGCAACAACAATAACGACAAAAAATACTGGCAACAGTAACAATAACAACAATAGTTGCGACAACAATAACGACATGAAAAAAATTTTTACTTATATTTATTTATCATATTGACACTTTATTTAACTTATGGTTGTTATTATCATCTAACGATTTGATCATTGCATTCACTCTTAATGAAAGGCAAATTAAGGGATGTCATTATTGGATGAATTAATTATTATTTTCTTCTAATTTTTCTTCGTCAGTTAATCCTTTTCATCATTATTCTCTTTTCCAGCATTTATTTTCGATGTTTATTGCTGATGGAAGTTTCAAAATAATAACCTTAAGTGAATGAATAAGAAATTAAAGTTATTAGAATTAAGGGATATTTAAAATTTAAATAAAACATTTGATAAAATAATCATTTCCTTCTTTTTTTTTCTCATCGTATTTATTACCAAATGTTGTTGTTAAAAATATAGCATATTCATTAAGAATTTGATACTTTATGTTGTCATACGTTAATTTTTTTTTTTTTTTTGTTTGAAAGAATTAAATAATCAATAATACTAAATTTTATCTATATTTAACAATTGTGATTACCATAATTTTATTCACTTATTTTTTAATAAATTTTTCTCATCTTAAGATTATCCTCAAAATAGAGAAGTTTATTTTACTCATTTTAAATACTTTTTGGATCAACGAACTTTATTAATTGCATGTTGAATATTGTTGGTTACATAAGTATTAGAAATTATAAGACAGATGTGAATTTTTACTTCTATTTCAAAAATTTCACTTCAGTTAATCCTCTTTAATTTTATCATATGTTTTCAGATGATATATTCTCTTCCGCTTTTCACACATATTTCCCGCTATAAGATCTAAGATTAAAAACTTAAATGCATATTTGCCATGCGATTATGAAATTATTGAAAAACAAATGAATGATTTTGACATAAATGTGTCTTAAAATTAATTCTTATGTTAATCCTATAGATAATTTAACAATTAATCTTTCATCTTTTTATGTTTTTAAGTTGACAATATTTAACTTTTAATTAATATACCGATTTAATTGTTTATGCACCGTTAAAAAAATAAACGAATATCAAATCAATTTGAAATTTTAAATTTTTGTAGAGCATTTATTCTAAAATTTTTTCGGAAATAAAAAGCAGCTATCATTTTTGTTGTAATTTGAAATATCTATATTATAATGATAAATTAAAAAAATAAATATTTGTTAGCATTTAGCTTCATCATCCACCAATCTGATCATTTACAAAAGCTTTAATTTCTGATTATTATTATTATTATTATTACTATTATTGACTGTTTATTATTATTACTATTATTATTATTATTATCATTGATTATTTATTATTATTATTATTTATTTATTATTATTAGTTAATCAATAGATTAATTAACTACTAATTATTACTAATTATTGTTGTTATTATTACTACAAAATTATCATCCATTGTGCAATTCGCCAGGGATAAGATTAGAAAAGGAATTTTTCTTTTCCCTTCCATTTCTTGAAATGGATGTATTTTTTATGAATGAAAAAAGAGCAAAGAAGAGAATGGAGAAAAAAGGGAGAGAAAAGGAGAGGGAAAAGAAAGAAAGAACGAAGGAAGATGAATTCTCACTTCATCTCGTCATTCTTTTCTTTATTTTGGATGTTTACTTCTAATTTTCTTCGATAAACCTTTCGATAAATTGAGTGATATCGTTTTGAATTCCCTTGTTGACTAATGGTTTTCCCTAAGTAAGTAAAAATTTCTGATATTTTCCCATAGCAGTAATTAACATTGTTGCCAATTTTTACTTTGTTTTATCCTTCCTTCTTTTTTTTGCTTAATTATTTATCAATTTATGATATTTGCTTTAAGAAAAATTTTTTTAATTTATGTTTTAATGATTATTTCTTACCTTTATTATGCATATATATTATGTATTTAAATCAACTGGGAAATGAATTTTCACAACTTGCCTGCAAACTTTTTGTATTAAATGAATTTTTCTTTCTAAGTTCCTGTTGATATTTTTGATTTAGTATTTAATTAATTTGTACTTATTTACTCTTTTACCATTATATACATGTGTATTAATGTATTGTACGTATTTTATAATCTGTTATTTTTTTTTTATTTTATTAAATTACGATTATTAAATATACCAGTATTTGTCAGAAAAGAGGCACTTTTTTTCTCTTCCTTTAAAATATGTAACAAGAATATTCATTATTCTTTTTTATAAATGTAAAAAAAAAAGTAAGAAAACAATTAAAAAAAGAAACGAAGAAAGAAAAGGCAAAAATACATTGAATGGGCAAATTTTACATTTTACATTACCATTTCTTCCTCATTCGTTTTTATTTTATTTTATTTGTTTCATTTTTCTATTAAATAAATTTTATTCCTTAATTGAAAATTACTTTCAATTTCCAAATTGTTACCATTGCTAATCATAATCATTTATCATTTAGCTATTTTCATTCCTTTTTAAAATTTATCTTTTTTTTTTTTTTTGAAATCAATTATTTAAACGAATGAAGTGGATAAATGAATAAATAAATATACGTATTACTTTACTACATGCAATATGAAAATATATATGCTTTTCATGCTATCTTGCATTAAATTTTTTTTCTTTTGAAGAAAATAAATTTATAATTGCCATAAAGTAAAATAGAAAAAAAAAAGAATTGACCGTTTTCAGGTCACAAAAATAATTATAATTTGAAATTTGGAAAAAAAAACATTGAGATAACTTAAAATAGTTTTAAAATTTCCTATGAAAACTTTTATAGGTTTTTTTTTTGTTATAATCTATTAGTCTAAAACTGCTCAATGATTTCCATCTTTTTATATAATTTGTTATTATCATTATCCTCTACTAAGTATTTTAGGAATTTGTTAAAGCATATGAACACTTTTGTTATTAATTTGTCCTTTCAAGTAATATATGAAATCTATCAACTCAATTCAAATTATATAAATATTAGCTATTAACATTTTCATTTATTAACAAATTATTTGCTAACCGAGAACTTTGCATCATTTCATCATTACACATATTTTAAAGATATCAGTTAAACAATTAATCAGCTTAATTTAATCTGATATATGCGTAATCTACCCGTCTAATTTTCTTCTACTGAAATTTTTGATATTAAATTTTATTTTATTATCATACACCAACACTTCCTAGCAATAGTTATCACTATTTTATCGCTAACAGAAATAACACCACTAATGTTATTTATTAACAACAACGGCAACAACAAAAATAATAAAATAAATAAAAAAAAAAATAATAATAGCAATGATAATAATAATTGATAATAACAATAGTTGATAATAATAAAGACTGATGATAGTAACAATAATAATAATAATAATAATAATGATAGCAATTATTAATAATAATAAATAAAATAAATATTAATAATTATCATATGATTGTGATTTAAAAAAAGAAAGGAAAGAAAGAATGAAATTTTGAATGTGTTTGAAAATGAATTCTATATATGTTGTTAATTTCATCTTTTTTTTTGCGTTCTGCTTTTTTTCTTTAATTTGAATGAATAATAAAAATGCCGCAGTGAAAAAAAGTTAAAGGAAAAAAGAGAAAAGAAAAGTTTAGTTTTCATATTCTTTTATTCTTTTTCATTTATTCCTTTTTACCTTTTCCAATTTTTTCCCACATTTTTTCTTTTCTTCTTTTTCTTTTGTCATATAATTTATTATTTAAAAGGTGAAAAAGGACGAAAATATTAACTCAAATTTTGATGAAAGTTTTTTCTTTTTTTCTCTTTGTCTTCCTTTTTTCCCTTCCCCATTACTTTATTTTTAACTTTTTTAAAAGGAATTTAACAGTATGTAAATTTTTTACGTATCACATATTGATACATACATTTAAAGACGGAAGAGAAGAAAGCAATAAAAAAAGTAAATATGGGAATAATTTTGAAATNTGTCTTCCTTTTTTCCCTTCCCCATTACTTTATTTTTAACTTTTTTAAAAGGAATTTAACAGTATGTAAATTTTTTACGTATCACATATTGATACATACATTTAAAGACGGAAGAGAAGAAAGCAATAAAAAAAGTAAATATGGGAATAATTTTGAAATAAATTTTATTTCTTTTTTCTTCTTTTTTTCTCTTTATCTTTTTTTCTTCATTTTTTACTTTTTATGCAATAAAATCAAATAAAAAGCAAAAAGATAAGCACAACAATATCAATTATATGGGATATTATTTCAGTTTTCGATCGTCAATATTAAAACTCGTTAGTATTTTATATTTTTTAATCCTATCTCAATATTCATATCACTACAAAACTGATTAATTATTTAATTTGTGATTATAAAAATTTTATCTTTTTGCTTCAAAAAAAAATTTGCTCTTTTTTAAATATCTTTTTGCTTTTAATTCGATTCTTTATTTTCATTATTTTTTCTCATTACTTTATTTTATTTATCATAAATGAATTATGTTAATTTATTTGTTTTTTCGATATTTGTGCATAGAGTTGGGATATTTTTTCTATTTGATCAAATTGAATCAAACTTTTGTATTATTTAGATATTGTCTTTATTTCAATTCTCCTAAATGCTTTTATTAAAATTTTTAAAGCAATTAGAAGTTGTCGTTATTTTAATTCTCCTAAATGCTATTATTAAAACTTATTCTAATAGTTTGTTCGATTTGTTGATATTTAAACTTACACATTTCACTGATAGTAGACAATTTGTTCAGTAATTATCACAATTAGTTTATTAATTGTTAAAGTTTAGAATGTTATTCGCGTTAATTACAAATTAGTACTCTTTATTCAAAGTAAAAGATTTTATGGTTAGTTTAATGTCAAAATTTTGATGAAATCTTTCAACCGTTATTCGCTGTGTTATTTAATACAATTTTCAGCTCCAACTTTTTTAATGGCCGCCTATTAGTGCTGGTGCAATAAATTTTACTCAAAAATCAAATTTCAAAACTTTACTCATTAAAATGTAAGTTGAAATTTGTAAGACTTATGAAATATTTATGATATATTTCCAACAATAGTATATAATTTTATTTGATTAATGCTCATATATGATATTCGATATAATTTTTAACTTTGAATTTTTATATTGAGAATTTTTTAAAGTAGCATATTAGTATTCTTTATTTCCAATGCTTATATTAATAAATAATTTTAGCAATTATCAGAAGTTAGTTTGAAATTTAATAGAAGCAAGCGAAAAACATGTTCCATTTCAGCGAATTATTATTTTTTATTTTTTAATGATTCTTTTTTCTTTTTGTAAAATCAATTGAGATGAATTATTTCTCTTTAACTTTACTTATTCTATATTCCAAATTAGTATAAAATTCAGACTTCTACTCGAAATTATTTTCTTAAAACAAATAAAGTACAATTTGCAAAAAAATATTCCTTGATGAAATGAAAACTTACAAGAACAAAGCGAAATAATTTAATTTAATTTACTTTTAAATAATTTAATTAAGTTATAGTTTTTTTTTGTTCTCTTTTTTTTCTCTTTTCAGAAAAATTACACTAATAGAACAAATTTTGTATATGTTTGTAAACGTACGAGTTACGTGTACATAAGACTAGCAAACGTGTTATGCATGCGTATGTTAAATATTATACGTTATTGTTCTCTTCGACTTTAATAAATATCTAATAAGCTTTGAAAAAAAAAAGAACATAAAGCAACAAAACGAATAATCATTTTATGGGAAATAATTAATTTGAAATTCTAATTTAAAAAATTAATAAAGATTTTCCTTTTCTTTTTTCCTTCTTTTTTTTATCAAGAAGTTTCAATAATCGATAAAAATATTGTACAAATATTTACTTTTAAATCATTTTTGATCGAAAAATAAAATGAAAGAAATCATAAGTTAAAAGAATGATTAAACATGCTAATGATAAACATAAAAGAATGGAAAAGGCTTCTTTTAGCATTCTTACAAAATTTTCAATTGTTAATAAACATCTTTATACATCAGGAAAATATATATATTTGTCATTAAGCATAAACACCTTTATTGCTTTCACTAACAATAATCAAACTTTGAAAATTTTTTTAGCTATAATTCGAAAAAAATTTTTTTTTTTGCCATAACTAAATTTTGTCAATTACTTTAGCTAATCAAATTTTTGCAAATATCAATCATTTTTTTTTTTCTTTCAGTTGTTAACAAAAAATTTTAACGAATTATTTGCTATATGCTAGCTATTACTGTTACGAATAAAAATAAAAAAAAAATAAAAAAAAACGAAGAGTATAAACAAAATATTTGCCCTTTTTTGTGCAAAATAAAAAAAAGAAAATCCCTTCTTTATTAATATTTAGTAAATTGTACAAGTGGAAAATTTAACAGAAATGGAATGAATTTTTTTAAGAAGATTTAAATTCATTTAATCAAATTGAATGTTTAATATCATTTAACTATGACTAAAGTTTTTCTAACATAATAATGTTATAATATCCATTTAACAACGACTTCCTTTCTGTTGTATGTTTTTATTTTCGTTTTTCTTCTTTTAATTATGATTAAGCATCTTTAAAACTTTATTAAATAAATATTTGCATTCAAAGAAAAGACAATTTACTTAAATTTATCTAAGAATTTTAATACTATAAATTTGGTAATGTATATATTTTACATATTTGATCAGACCAAATTCTTCTTTCTTTTTTATGTATTTTTTTACGAGAAATAAACCTCTTTTTCCTTTTTGCAACGCTACTCTTTTCTTAAAGTATTTTCTATTATAAGAAAGCAACGAGGAAAAAAGTAAAGTAGAAAAGGAAAGAAAGTTTTGAGAAAAATAAAAATTGTGGAACGACAGTTTTGTTATATATTTCATTGCTAATAGAATTAAAAAAGTGCGATTGAATGTTTCAGCAAAACTTATTACTTTTGTTGATTGATAATTTATATCATAAATTTTTTTTGCCTAATTATTTTATTAACATTATTATTTCATTACTTTGATTCATATTATACTATCATCACCACTATCAATTATTGATGTTTTTGTTATTATTATCATTATTGCCAATTATTGCTATTATTGTTGTTCCTATTATATTGTGTTTAGACAAAAAAAAAAAAAGAAACTTTCCTTATTTTTAAAGTTTACAAATAAAAATTGTTGGAATAACTTGTTACACTATGATAATATTTCCATCTTAAATATCGTCGATGGTATTATTCATTCGGTTACATTTCTGAAGTTAAGTTAAGAAAAGAAGGGACATGCCAATTTGTACTTCTTCAAGTGGCATTTTTCCTTCATTTCATCTAGTTATTGGAATTTTTTTTTTCTTTTTGAGGAAATTAAATTTAGCAAATGCCCTGAAGAAATTTCTTCTTCTATTTTTTTTTTCTTTGATTTATTTGTGAAAAGAATGTTAAAATAGGCTGCTAAAAGATCGCAAGATTGATTAGTGTATGTGCACCAATTTAGAATGCGCAAATGATTCATTATTCATTTGGAAAAATGATATGATCATTTTATACATCTTCTTTTATTTCTCATGATATCATTCAGTTCTCTTATTGATATCATTAGTATTATTATTATTATTATTATTATTATTATTATTATTATTATTATTATTACTATCACTATCGTTGATATCATCATACAATATTCTTAATGATTATTATCATTATCATAATTGCTATTATTAATATCGTTATTAATATGCGCTATTACTGTTATTATTATTTTTATTAATATCGTTATTAATTTTATCAACATTATTATTACAATGTTCGAATATATTCCATGGGAAAAGTAATTAATAATAATAATAATAATAATAATAATAATAATAATAATAATAATGAAAATATATTGACGATATCCTTTGATTTAATTGTAATTTTCTTAAACCATTATTTTTTTTTTTTTTTGAAGAGATTTTCTTGAAATATCGAAATTGAAAAAGCGAAAAAGAAATGATTTTATTATCATCGTTTTATTTTTTATTTTATTTTTTTTTTTTTTTTGAAAGATTTATTATTTACAATATCATCAGTTGCGGAAACATAAAACATCTCCTTGTTCTTTTTTTCTATCACCTTAAAACTAGCATAAATTCTACGATGATAAATTAGGAGTAAAGCAAAGAAAAAAGAGAGAAAGAGAGAGAGAGAGGGAGAGAAAGAGAGAGAGAGGGAGAGAGAGAGGCCGAAAAAAAAGAAATGAAATGAAGAAATTTTGTCAGATTTGATTGTAATTGTTTGTTCAACTTGATCATTTATCACTTTATCTTCATTCTATTTTCTTTTATGTATATATTTTATTCATACAAATTCTAAAATACTATAATTGATTTAATATATAATGTTAGCGAAATAATAAAAGAGTAGAAAATAAAAAAAAAAACTAGCAGTTTTAAGAAATAACAATTTAATATAGACAGCAAAAAAAAGAAAGACAAATTTTGAAAAGTAATTGTATTTCTTTTTTTTTTAGAAAAAAAAAATCAGAAAAATTATTGTAGAATTAATTTACAACAAAAAAAAGATGTAGATAAAAACAATGACGTAAACTAAAAAGAGAAATGATGAATTTGAATTATTTTTATAATACCTCAGAGTATTACTTTATTTTTAGCTCTAAAAACACGAAGAATAATAGTTTAGAAGAGAGGAAGAGAGAAAGAAAGAATTGGAATGAGAAGAAAAAAAAATAGAAACAGAACATATTCAAACTTTTAATGTTAATAATAAAAATATGAAATTTATTCCCTTTCTCATTTCATCGTTTCATTTTTAATATATAACATAAATGATTAATTTATGCAAATCAATAATATAACATGCAAAAGTAAGAATATTTAATAAATATATAAACTTCATCGTCATCTAATTTTTCTAGCAAAACATTCTAATGTTAAATGTTAAATTAAATTAGAATTTTTAAATCATTCTTTTGTTCATAGGAATTTATCAAATTCATTTATTTGAAAAAAGTGATATGTACATATACTAAATGAACTTGCTGTTGAATATTCATTTTTTTCTAAAAAATTTCCTTCTTTTTCAAATTTGAAATTTTCTTTTGCATAAAAAAACGAATAAATTAAATAGGTCTTTTTTTTTCTTTTTGATTTGATGTACTTTTTCAAGAAAGCTTGATGAACAATGTGTATAGTACATAATTAAATAAAAAATTTGCAAAAATTTTTCGTAATACGTTGATTGCATTCAACTATTTCTAATCATTTAGAGTCAATAAAAATGTGAAATTGGTTAAAATTTAAATGAAAACAAACTGTGAAAACTTTTATTGCTTGCCTAATCAAATTCATTTTAATTTAATCAACACTAATTCTTTTGTTTGATTACATCCAATTGAATTTTTTTGTCGACAATTTTTTTTTTTCTATTGCTTAATAAAAATAATACTTTAATTTTATAAAGGATAGATGTATTCTCAAATTTTGATAGGTTTAATTAAACAATGTTTCAAACTTTTCATTTCAAACACTTTTTATCATGTTTAACAAGTTTTTGTTTGTGACGTTTAAAATATTTCAACTATTTTTTTTTTCGAATTTAAAAATTATTGCTTTTTTTTCATATATAATATACTAAACATATTTGATATCTTAATAAACTAATAATAATGCTAAGTAATTATTAATTTTGTTAAATTTTAAGCTAAATGCATCAAGAAATATAACAATTTCAACTCGTCGTTTTTTTTTTTAAAAAAAAATTAATTTTATATTGGAAAGTTAATTTTAATGATATTGCATAATGGCATTCGTTTTAAAGCAGAAACATCCGCAATTTTCATACATTTTCGCTTTATATTTCCTTCTATTCCCATTAAACCTATTTTATCGTACATTATTAAAGAGATTAATCATAGCGTTACAAATTTGAACAAATGTAAATTCTAATTTCTTCACTTATTCTTTTAATTAATTATTTGATTGTAAATATTTAAAATAAATTTTCATTTCTTGTTCATTTATTACCTAATTATATCAGTACAAAAATTTACATTATCCTTTAATTGATCATTCACTCCATATAGCACAATCAAATTTGTTAGAAGAAAAATGTATGAATTTAATTTTTATAAAAATATATAATAATTTAAATAAAATATGCAGATACCTTTAGCACTGCATTATGCCTTCTGTTTAATGTGTAATTTTGACAACTTTAGCAAAATAAGCTTAATTAATTACTGATAAATGATAAATCTGATAAATTTATGCAAATAAGTGTAATAAACCAGGAATAAGTCAATAGCTTTCAACAACTTTAACAAAATTAAGCACACTACAAATTTGAAGAGACAAGACTTATTACTGCAACTGGATGTTTTTAATAACATCAACAAGATAGACTTGATAAATCATTATCAAATGATAATTTTAAGAAATTTGAAAAGAAGAAACTTGATCAGTTACCACTATGTTTGAGTGTTTTTGATAAATTTAACAAAATAGACACAATAAATTATTTATATAATTTCATACTATTAACGATATCATAATTGCAATATATTACATTTATAAAAAATGGAAAAGATATGATAAAATCAGGGAAAGAAGAAAGGAATAGAAATTAAAAGGAATGAAATATTTTGGAAATATCAAATAATAAATAGGTATTATTATATAGTTTTACTGAAATAACATTTTATCACTGCAATATTTCTAACAATAATCAATCATAGAAGAATTTCAAAAATTTTTCAAATCAATAATTTTTATAAAATTATTTCAAAAAATTTTCACTGTTAATTTTTGCTTCTTTTATTTTCATATTTTAATTATTAATGCTTAAAAAATTTTCCATTAGCAGTGATACTTTTGATAGCATTTATTTATGAATAATGCAAGAATTATTTCAGAAAAAAAAAAACAAAAAAAAAATTCTTTTTTGATTGTGATATTTTGCTTTCTAAGTATAGCAATTATGATTATTACATCAAAAATGTTTTAAAAAATCAAAAGACTAATTTAATTTAGTTGTAAAATTTTATTTACTTGTTGGTTTTATTGATTGGCAAGTGTAAATGACAAAGTGATAATTTGTATAATATTAGAAAATTAATTACTGTGTCATCAATTCTTTTAATCCTTAATTACTGCGTTACTTCTATCTAATTATGATTAATTTTCAATCATTTATGTTCGACTATTTCTTGTATTTAAATTTTAAATTCACGAAATGACAATGAAAAGGGAAAATGAAAAAAATGTATTATATTGCTGTTTAATCCATAATTTCCATTAAAAATGTATGCTGGCATTTTTGATTCTTTTTTTTGTTTTTTTTTTCTTTGAAATGTCTTGAGGAAATATTCAATTAATTCCAGCAAGATATTTAATTTTCTTTTTGTTGATTTTTTTTGCTGGAAAATTTATGAATAGAAAAGAAAAATTCTTTTTCTAATATTTCAACTTTCACTTATTTTTAATTTTTTTTTGCGACAATAACAACAAAAAAAAAAGTGAAGAAAGTATTGGAAGCGCAGAATACACTTTAATTTTAATTTCTTTCCATTTTCTTATTACTTCTATAATTTATCAAAATTTTTATACTTTTATAATACAAATATTTTTTCATAAAAATTTAACACTTTTTTTTATTTCCATCTTTTTTTTTTCAATTTACAAATATTATTAAACAAATTCTTTTTTTTCGAAAAAATAACAAACAAGATCTGTTTTTTTGAAGATTTATTAAAATTATCACATTTTTATAATACCAATAATATATTTGAAAAAATTTTAATTGGAAAATGAGGAAAAAAAACGAATAAAAAACAAAAACCGAAAAAAAAAGAAGTGATTAATTAAAATTATGTATACATATATATATGTTAATTATCTTTTATGTTACTTTCTATTTTCCTGACTAATTTTACTGGACTTTCTATAATTATATATTATTCAAAATTAATTTTAATTTGAAAATGAGAAGACGAAAAATGAAACGAAACAAAAAGAGCAAAATGATATTAAAAAGAAATAGTTGAAACATTGAAGTGTTTTTAATGTGAGAAAGCACTTTTGAAGTGATACGAAATGAATGGATGACAATTGAAGCAAACATAAATTGACCATAGCATTTCTTTCTTTTCAGTAGTAATTACTAAATATTGCAAGAAAAAAAAAAATTTTTTTTTCGTTTCTATTAAATCTATCATTCTTTGCATTCTTTTTTCTTATATCTTACTTTTTCCTCGTTTGTCTTCTTTTTCTTTTTTCTTTTTTTATTTGACTAATCATAATAACTTATTAAATTTCTTTTTTTTTTCTGAATTTTTTTATTAAGTATTACAAAAAAAAAGGAAAAGATGAAAATTAAAAAAGAAAAAGGAAGAAAGAATCAAATCAAATATTATTGTATTATATATATTTATACATATTTAATGAAAATAAATAAATAGATAAATGGAAAAATTAAATTTCTTTTTTCTCCGAAATAATTTTCGATCGAATATTATCATCATATTAAGTAAGTTTTATTGCAATATTTGATGGATGGTTATAATTTTTAATTGTAATATATTTTCTAGTATATTTAGAAATGAATGAATAAATGTTAATTGTTGATAATTTAAAAGCTGTAAAATGTTATTATTTAAGAGAGAAAATTTTATAGATGAAAAAACAACGGATAACATGTGATACAGAAATTCCAATATCAACAAGTAATGGCGACAAATTTAATAATTATTGTAGTCGAACATATCATAATTATAGTCTACCACGTGGTGTAACTATAGCTAATGATAATGATAAGCAATATGATAAGCCAAAGAAAAGAGATGATTTATCAATGGAAATTATTGATTCATCACAGGGAAGAACAATTAATTGTGTATACACTAATGAATTAAATAATAAATGTTATTCGGATATTCGTAATTATGACGTACCGAAGGATACCATTAACAATAATATTTTGGAAAGGTAATCATTTCTTGTCTTTTAATTTAATAAATATTCCAAACAGTTCATTAAATGTTTCATTTCATCCATTTATTTCAATAAAAATTAATCAGTTATCATAAACTATTTTTGTTATTAATAGTTAAATACATATGATTGAATATAATTATCAAAAAATGATAATACCAACTCAAAATGATAATATGATAGAAATTAACAGAATTTTTGTTTCAAATTATTTCGAACGATAAATTAAAATATTTCACTTTATTTCAATTAATTAAACATGATCAGAAGAATATTGTTTTCAGATTTTTTTCTTACAACTTTTTCAATTATCACTTTGAAATGGTTACAATAAAAATAATGAAATATTGATTTAGAAAGAGAAAGAAGTGAAATCAAAGAGAGTATTGATTTAAGAAAGAAAACTAAATAATTGTTCAACGCTTAACAGAAGAAAACGAAACAAAAAAAGAACACTATTATTTGTTTTATCAAAAAATATTTAATTGTATATACAATAATGAATTAAATAATAAATGTTCAAAAAAAGGAAAGAAAAAAATTTAAGCAATAAGTATAAAAGGAATTTTACAAGAATCGCAAAATTTGTAAATTATATTTGAATAATAAATTTAATTGTTCGTTTTGTTAAATAAATCACAACATTTCTTATCTCCAAAAAATAATAAATGAAAGAATATTATTTATGAACTTTTCCAGAAAAATTATTTCCTTTGTCAAATTTTAGCAATCAGCCAAATACCTACTTATATGCAGCTAAATTTAAATATAAATAAGTGTTTTGTTAATTTTCTTATAAAATTTTGATAACTTCAGTGGATCTCAGCCAGTACAACCAATAAAACAACCATTACTTCATGGACATCATCAAAAGCAATCCGAATCACAAAAAGCATCAACCAGACCGCCACCTCCAACTATTGTCCTCAGGTAAATTAATTGCTTTCATATAGCAACTATTATTGTTACAACTATACTTCATAATAAAAGATTTCTAGATGAAAATTTCTAGATGAATTAAAATAATCCCTCATTTTCATCACTAACAGTCTTTCTGCTATCAATTTAAGGTATTTTTTCTTCTAGTCCACCGGATGACGCATCGCCTGGAAAAGTGAAAGTAATTTTTGAATATGACAATGAAAAGTATACTATACAACCAAATTTCCTGATTCGATATAAAAGGATAATATTATCTGTTGCTGTATCATTACTGATCTTTTTCTTATTAATATTTGTTATATTGGTCATCTATATTGCGCATCGAAAGAGATTATAAAGAACTGCCTATCATTTATTATCACTTGTGAGCAAATATAAGAATATAAAAACTGAGAATATACCGTAACACATTAGCACCGGTTAAAATATAAACAGATAATCAATAAGAGATTAAAAAAAAATCAAATTAAATAAATCGATATAACAGACAATTTGTACAATCATGATTACAAACTTTAACAATTTAATTTTGTATGTGCTCTTTTTGCATATATGCAAATGAAGAATTTTAAATTGAAACGACTCATGTAATTGAATACATTTTCACATTGCACATCATATTTTCTAAAATAAATAAATAAATTATAAATTGTAAGTGAAGGATTACATCACAGAAATGAAAGAAAAACGGGTATAAATTAAACCAACGGTCACTTGTATTAGTTATCAGATAATATTGGCCTTTAAAAAAAATATCCTTTTTCATCATTGCTAGCATTGTAGTATGCTAATTCGAAGCAATTTTTCAGCAATATGAGAAAAACTTTGCCAAAATGTCCATCTCCTTAATTCCAATTTGCTCCTGCAGTTCTTCAACTTTCTCCGCAAGTTGATCACGAAGTATAACCTAAAGTAGTCGCCTCTTTTCATTTCAACATCCTTTCTATTCAAATAAATCATCTGCAATTTTAATTTCTTACATCTTTTTAGCTTCGTGGTAGAATAATTCATTTCCAACCAAAATATAACTTGTGAACTTTTTCAGCATAAGTGTCTTTATGACAGTTTCGAGAAGTACATATGTGTAAATGAGATGCTAATTTAACTACACATTTTAAAATAATTTCTTGTCAGTGAATAAATTTGTTTCCTAATTAATGTAACTGTTGAAGCACATGGTCCAAGAATCAAACAGAACATATATAAATCATTGAATCAGTTTACAAGTTCATTTTTCTGCTTTGGTTAAATTAATGGTCAAAGCTTTCAAATGACGTTATTTTTCACCTCCTAATTTCTTGTAACATTCATATTTTGTTATAATCAATAAAAATTTATGGAAGAAGTACCTTTGCACTTCTGATGATTGCATTAGCTTGTCGTCTATTAAGATGATCTATAGTAGATAGCAATACCAACGGATCTGCTGAAGCAATTGAACCAATCGTTTTGAAACCTTAAAATTGATAAATTAGTGAAATCCTATTAGGGATTCTATGATTCATTGCCTGCCGATACTTGCATCGATAGTGACTTTTGACTTCATTTTCTGTTTGAGTTAAAAAAAAAAAATGAGCTCTAATTAAGATGAACTTTTCAGTTGGAATAAACTGATATCAGTGATCCAAATCATGACTTTCTTTTAAATAAAAAATCGTATTGCTTTAATACCTGCATTATAAAGCTGTCGAGCTCGTCCTCTTTTAACACCATCCAATGCAAGTAACGGAATCAATTCCTGCTGTGAACAATCTCGCAAATGCTGTACCAAATCAGGCAATAAATTTTTCAACGACCAGAAAGACGGCAATTTCTGCAAATGTTATCAAATATCGTGATCGTATTATTTAATCCTTCAATACTTCCAAACAAAAATGTCATTTTTACTTCTGAAAAACGCGTGATTGAAGATGCCTGTGAACAAGTTGCTTGTAGAACGTTCTGAAGCCAACCACGAGACACGTGAAAACGTTCCGCAACATCAAAAAACCTTTCCTGCTTCCACAGTCGGTGCAGCATGAATGAAATATAAAGACGTAACGGCGATTCACCTTCGTTCTGCAATTTGTATCGTAATCGACTGATGTTGTTAATTTCAGTATCTTGTACGTAGTGGCACGATCAAAAACGTAACATCAAAGGACCATGAGATCGTTATGATATGCTAGTCGGATATTAGGATCGTTTCACAACCAGCAGCTAATCCAATTAGATATTAGGTATTAGATGAGAAATAGAAGAAATGTTCTTAGGCGAACCAAGATTTTGAATTTAACAGGAAGTAAGATAGCTCGAACCATTTCCCCAAGGAATATTTGTGGCAAACTAATACAAAGGCAATTAAATACTTTTGCAACTTTGAAATTTTAATAACAGTAAAAATTTACTAATTTTGGTTGATCAATAAAACACCGCACCAACTGCTTATCATTCACTCCCAATCGTGCAAGCAAAGCTTGCTCAGATCTTGGCAAGGCTTTATACTGAAATGAACAAACTTTGCAAGAAATTAAGTAATAACGTATAATCTTTAAACATTATCATGAACAATATATTTGAGCAATAAAGTAATAATCAGATTTCGAATAAAACAATAATTACCTTTCATATAAGGGAGACTAGAGAAGTACAAATCATTCAGAGAATTCGAAATGGAACTAGAAAAGTATCACAATTATAACCTCTAATGATTTCAGAACCAGAAAATTACTTAAATACACCACAAAAAAATTACTGTATATATTGAGATATAACCTCATCATAGAATATATTCCAATCAATATCAACGCTTATGTCGAACGGTACCATCATGAATAACAGATGAAAATGTGAAGATAGTACAATACCCTGAAAAATATCACGTGTTCAATGAAAAAAGAACTCTGCCAAAAGTTAACAACTTATATTTTCGAACACTGCAAATTATGGATGGAGTGTTAGCGTACTAAGTCCATTATTTAAGAAGTTCACCTATATTAAGCCGATGTAATTGTTACATATTCTAAGACGCACTATGTGCGAAGTGATTTAAATATTTAGCATGTCAAATCTAATCAAATGTCTGAATAATGAAATCAATTATCAAAATAACGTAATTTAGGTTGGTAGGACTGGAGAAAGCTAAAGCGAAACTATGCTTGATATTCCTAAATGTCCATATCTGAGTAACAACTGTCAAATATGATAATCTGTGCAATTTGAACTTAACATTTATATTATTTAATACATATAACTGGACTTTTTATATTCAAATTATAAAGATTCTGATCAATATGATTTCAAAAATCATAGCAACATGGCATCATCTTTTAAAACTTCTCCAATCAACACAATTTTAGCTGAAACTTTATCAAACATGTAGGAAATAGAAAGACCTTACTTCTTTTAGATTATTTGATAATAATGTGCACATCTGCCGTGCTACCAATGGTGATAAGGAAGCCGAAAAGACTGCCATGCCAAAAAGTGAAGCCGAATAGTTCCCATTCTAAAAGCAGTGCAACATATATTCACATGCACACTAATGTTGAAATGAATTCCCAAACCAATTACTCAATTCATATTATCTCAGGTATCATAGAACAAGATCTTACCCCATCAACATTTACTAAATCGTGATTTATTAGATATTCCAACATTTCTTTTAATAGCTTCTCACTACCACTATTTTGTATTCCAAATAATGTTTGTTGCACTAGAACTTCCAGGTCTTCCAACCGTTGTGCCACCTGGAAAGAGATTTTATGGAGAACTTTTTTAAGTTGACACATTTATAAACATTAAAGAATTCATCAGCTATGGCTAACGAGAAAAACAAGCCATACAATCACTAACCTTCAATGAGATCAAATCGAGAAGAAATGATGAAAACATTGCTGGTTCATTCAATGAACTATTACATCGCGGTAAAGGTCCATTGATCATGTCTAAAAACTAAAACAGAACATCAAAATCAAGGCCAAAAAAAAAAAATTGAAAATGCCTTCCTCTTCCTCATGCATTGATTTCAAAAAAAAGGCCGAACCTAATAATCGAAGATCGCCATGATTACCATTTACTTAAGATGAATACAGCGATTTATCAACCTACGCTTTTAGAACAGTTATTGTCATACTTTTTTGCTTGCATAGAAAAGAAAAAAAATTCATGGTTCATCTAAGGAATTCCGGAATATTACTAAGGTTTCCACTGAAAAGTTCATCTAAAATATACTATCAGCTAACCTTGCTTTCTTCATAACTAGAGTGTACGACTGTAACTGCTTCTCCCATATCATCATAGCCAGCTCGACCAGCACGACCGATCATTTGGAGATATTGTGCTTTACGAAGTGATTCTTTACCAACCAGTGGAGCATTTATTATCACTCGTCGAGCCGGAAGATTAACTCCCGCCGCCAAAGTAGAAGTACAGCAAATTATACTGATAATTCCATCCTCCAAATGTTACAATTGTAACTTATTAAGTCCGAAATAAATTGTAACATATCTATACTTTTTCTGTTTTTTCTAAGAATTTAAAGCTTAATTTAAATTAAGTCCGGAATAAAACAAAACTCCTACTAGACAGTTCAAATTGGACTGAAAGTTCATTTTTTTGTTCAAATTGAACTGAAACTTGCTGTAAAATCTGAACAAGAAATACAATCACCTGATAAGCGCCCTCGATAATCTTCCTTTCGTCGGCTGTTAAACCACTATGGTGATAAGCAACACCACGAGTGATGCTTAGTTCTAGCAAAGAAGGGAACTCGTCATCTTCCTCATTTTTCAGTGCTTTTACTATAGCCAGCCTTTCGGTTTTTTTACGTTCTCGAAAATTCCTGAATTTACAAACTTATAGAAATACTTTGAATTCGAAATATTTTTTTCTGAGAAATTTTTTTTTGGAAAACTGTTTTTTTTGGTCATTTTGGGAAACTGCTAATTTCTGATTTATCTTAAGCTAATGAACGCGAAAAAGCAATTATTATACTCGCTAATCTTTAGAAAATTGTCAGTATACATTAAATGTCTACGAGAAAAAAAAAGACAAACTTTGGCATCAGATGTGAAAGCATTTTACAAACGTTTTCACAATTCTTTTTGGTGGGGCAAAAAATCAGAACCGACCGTTTTGGTACAATATCATATAATAAAGGTACTAATCCATCTGGATCACGATTTTTTAATTTCTGAAAAAAATTTAGTAGGCGTATCAACATGACTGAAATTAGAAGTTTGACAAGAATGTGTTAATCAGGCTAAGCATGTAAACAAAGTTGAACAATAATAACCTTTAGATTACAACAACACATACATTTTCACCTAAATTCATCTCCAATTCCAATTTTCCTTCTGGTTGTATGATATACAACGAGTTGTCGATCTTTACCTTCTCTACCAGTTTAACCTAAAAAGCATTTAAGTGATCATAAATATTCCAGTAATGAAGTAACAAGTTATGTGCATCAGTCAATCGAACGCTCTTTGCGATTTATAGAATGCATTAAATGAACTCGAACTTTTTCTTCGTTTTGTCACTTAAACAGGTAAGCTATATATCGAAACAAGTTTTCAATATATAACTTGCCTAGTTAGTTGACACAAGTGCTGCACACTTACAGGGCGAAATTTTGTTGAAAATACCGCTGCATTGAGAAATTTTGCAAGTTGTTCAACATTTGAAAGAGTTGCTGACATACCAACTATTTGACCAGTTCCTGAAATTTCAAATCGAATCATATTAATTGAAGTTCTTGTAAATCGAACTGATTCAATATATAGCCCACTCAAACGCTCAATTACATGTCTTTTCAAGTCGAAAACTGTCCAATTTCCGTACATAATAACGCAATACGATAGAATCAAATCATAAAATAAATGAAACTCCGACCTTTTTGCATAAATTTAATCAGTCCTTGTTCAATAATCGCTCCTCGAGTATTTTCTCCTATCATATGTAACTGAAATATCAGATAGTAGTAAGGATTATCATTTGATGGAAGTGATAAAAATTGAAGAACTAACCATCATTTTAGGTTGAAATATGTTTATCCTTATATTTCTCAAACCATAAGATAGTCATATGTGTTCGAGAGTAGTCAGTAAATTAAACCAAATCTATATACACCAACATAAAATTGAAACATATGCTTTGGATCATTTACTACAAAAAAATTATTTTGATAAAAGACTAATTAGTAGCATATATGACTTACTTCATCAACCACTACAACTCCAATTTCGTCAATGCGATCCACCTCTATCAAACTATTAATTAACAAGTTTGCTTTTTCAATAGTCGCAACATATACAGATTCTCCTTTTCGACGTTTGATTGGTGGTAAACGACCTGAAATATGCATCAATTTCAAACAGACCCCTGACGTTACGCAATATTTCAATTGAAATAATTAGTGTTGACAGTTCCGTTTTGTTACGGAACTACAGCAATGGATGCATTCTTTGTTCTGTTCTTTTTTCACTCTCTTCCTAAAATAGCTAATGATCTGTTAATTATTCTGTTAAAACAACTTCGTATTACTAAGTATCTAAAATGAGAATTTGTTCGTAAGCATAATTAAACTGGTTTTAACCAATTCAACTGAATTTTACAAATAAATGTTTCGTCAAGCTTCAGCAACACCAAAATCATTCGTAAACATAACATACTAGATTTAGTTTCTCTTAAAAATAAAACAGATCATTCAGAATATGGATTTCCTGCAGATATATACTAATAATATACATTTTTTAGAGCTTTTGGACATGAAATGAAAGATTTTGTCGACTTATGAAATTTATATTCGATTTACAGTCCCAAGCTTTAACAGGTCAAACGAACAATCATAACCAAAATTTCCAACCTTTGCTTGCGGCATACTCCTCAATGCAAATATTAAATTTATCCTCGAAAAGCGACAACGAATAAACCTAAAGTATGACTAATAAAGTATTGCAAATCACAATAGAAATAAACAGATCAATATTTTTTAAATTCGAGAAACGAGATTTTTGATGTATTTGTAGGCCGTTAAATGTATCTCACTCCAGTGTATTATTTTTCAATTTGTATAAGAACTTACTTTCTCCTGAGCGATTGCAACATATGGTACAACAAGAATACAGCTCCTCCGTCGGTTAATTAATTCTCGTAGCATTACAATCTGAAATAATTTTTCTCTTAAGGTTTATAGTTATGATACTATTCACAATTTATACTTATTTGGTTATTAACAATCAATCCAGTCAACACAATAATTTATGGCTAACACATAAACGACTTTCTTACGAATTACGGATAATCAAGAACTCTAAAAAAAAACCCTCATGTCCACAGAAATATTATTTTAAAGAGAAGGAACCTCTGCAACAAGAGTTTTTCCCGCGCCGGTTGCCATCGATAGAATCATATTTTTACCACTTATCAAATGTTCATCATTTAAGCACTGATTTTGCCAGTCTACAAATAATGTATTCTGGATTAGAGAAAAGAAAACTAAAAACAAAAGATTAAAGAATGCTATGTAAATTATTAATAATTACAATCAAATTCTAGCCAACTGTCGTTACTGTTACTTTACTTGCAAGCAAAAACATCATGCACCCATCAGAAAAACGATAAAGCAACATAAGGAACAGTTCGAAAAATTGACAGATCACATTTCATATGAACAGTAAAAAGAAACGACCACACACCGTAAAATTTTGAAATATTTCGTAGGTTCCTGTAAATCTCACAAATATTCTCCATTTCCCTGTACGCATTACTTCGAGGCGTTCTAGTGGAAGTCAAGCAATCACAATCAGATCTACTTTCCTCAAAACTTCCTTGATTAAACAAATTATTGGAGAAAATAAGATGGACAAAATTACTATGCTACTTTACTTTAAACAATTATTTTTCGTCTTTATATATTTGTTAAAAGAAAAGAAATAGAAAAATAAATTTATTTCAAATTGTATTTCAAATTTCAAAAAAAAATTTACTTCTGTTTCAAGTTGTGCTTGAGTCGTTTGAACAAAATTAACTACTTGTTTGCTTGCTTCATTTTCCTTGCGTTAGATGAAGCAATATCTAAAATTATTACGTCCAACAGAGATTATGGAAAGGCACGTATTACAACATTATCATAACCGAATTTCAAATACACTGTACAGCGAACATAAACATAAGAGGAAAAGAAAGTAATAACTTCTGAGGTCCATGTCTTACTGCAGATAACCTGAAATCCATGAATACTTCAATAATTTGCTTCTGAATACTTCAATAACTTGTAAAGTAACATGGAAATTCGACAAATTTTATTTTATATATTCATTTCAGAAAAAAGTTTTAAGCAGAACCAGCCGATGAATGTGGAGTTTTCTACATAAAAATTTTCTTAATTAAAAAAATAAGTTCAAATTTTAACAAATTAAGGAAAAAAACCTTGGCGATTTTCTCGGTGCTTCCAAAATTATTTTGGTAGAAATGTTATCGTCACTACCACTCAATAATTTCATTAATGTTTTCTTCATAATACCATAATTATCAGAAACAATTGATAAGGATCGAGCTTGAGGAGACATGCTCAGTTTTTCAGGAAAATTAATAAATCTGAGACGAATATACTGAACAGAGGTACATATATATGTTTATTTATTTACTTATTCACATTTTTAGCTAATCATTTACTTACTTTATTTCTTCGAAAAAATTATGAATGAATGATTTACCTTTACATTAAACTCCACTCATTTTCCCCTCTCTTCTTTACCTATCAGCTAAAATAGGATTCCTTTTTAGATCTGAGATAAAGAAAAAAGAAAGTGTTTGAAATGTGGAATCGATATTACTTTAAAAAAATTCTAAAATATCACTCAGTTATTTAATTCCCTTTTTCAATCTGCATATTTCCTTAGAAAAAAAAAAGGAACGTGTGACACTAGACGAAATATCACAACACATTTTCTGACTTTGTTACACTCTACAATGTCTTCATTACTCTCAATCACTACCATAAATAACTACAACAATTCAATAACATACTTTCTCAATGCCTATCGATCTTTGCATTTCTTCACACATACATACCTTTATTATTCCTTACTCTTAAACGTATATACGACCACTATTATATTTATCAATTCCTCGTAGTAGATATGATCTTCAAGTCATGTTATCACAACATTTTCCGCGCTATTTCCCTATCATAAATTATTTTAAACCCAAACACTCTACCGCTCATCCCCTTATTTAATTTTAGTTGTGGCCCGTTAAAAATGGCTTCCACGTGAGATAAATTTTGGACGACCATTTATTTTCAGCAGTGAAAATGCCTTTGTTTGATTAACTATGCGGCCTGACGGGTGCATCGTGTACTTGTGAACTAGTTATTTTTTTATAGCAAGCGATTTGTTAATGTATTCACGCACGCAAGCGATTTGTTAATGTATTCACGCACGCAAGCGATTTGTTAATGTATTCACGCAAACAGTTGAAGCATTTTGTTTCATTTTAATATGCAAGTTTAGTATGAATGTTTTAGTTAAAGTTTAAATAATACGGAAGTTTTAGTTAATAATAGAGCAAATATTACAGATGAAAATTTAAATATTTAACTGTTTGTTATGAACTTAGCCAATTTTACATATGCCATTCTTGTTTCCTGAATATCTTTTCTTTTACAGTTTCAGATGACGTTCCTTCATTTTCTAAATTGTATAGCACTGTCATACGCACCATATTTTATCGCATACAAGTATTCGGGTTTATCAGAATATTGCTCCATATGGAAATGCGCACACGCTGCTCTGGCGTATTTTTTGACGCAGCTATGCAAAATGCTCGTCCTTGCAACGTTCTTTCCAGCTAGCGATGTTAATGGGTTTGATTTGATCCCAGTAAGTTCGTAGACTTTAACTTCTAGAGTTATCATTATCGATCAGAATTTTAAATTAAATTTTTAGATTGTGACTGTCTTTCATATTTGGAATTAATATTTTGCTTTTAAATTAGCATTTTAACTTAGGACCCTATTCTTCGTTGCTGGATTTGAATTTGAATTTTACTTTACTGTTTTGTTAGTGTTATGTGACCAGGTTTTAATGGGTGGCTGTATATTTATGAAGAAATAGTTTGTGTTGCGATTTATTCAAAATGCAGTGAGAATTGCTGAATTCAGTACAACATCTTCAGATATGTGATGTACTCAGAACTCTCAAGAATTTCATTTAGGAATTAATGAAAGCAAGCGCGGATATTTTCGATGTAATGGGTCTGCACGCCGTGATCTTTTATCTGATGGCAGGTAAAAGTGAGATCCGATTCCTGGCTGTCGGTTTAGGTTGGGCTTTTGCTCATAGGTAATTTCCAGATAGTTTTTATTGTTTTTATTTATAGATCTTATTTACTCTACACCACTTTCCTAATTAGTTGTTTCGCGTATAGAAATTTATTGAAGAATTGATTAAGTAGTATGTTTACCATATCATCTCTCAAGAAGTTTGGATTGTTATTGACGGTAGTTGTAAAATTCTGGAGTTATTCGTCTTCCCATGTCTCTTTAGGTAACTTTTCTACAATTTTTTCTTTAACATGCTGTTTGTATTTTCTTTATTTTAATTGAAAACGGAAAAGAATAGGATAGATTTGATCACTGTTAAGATTCTGAGGATAGAGTGAGCTGCTTCTCGGTTAACCTCGCAGATTTAACTTAGATATGATACGATATAAATCTGTAATAATATTTAGTATAGAAGAAAAGAGTCTCAATCTATTTGAGTAATATTGTAGACCAAGCTAAGTGATAGTGAGGGAAAAAGTTTATTTCAGTGTAGCTAGTCGCCTGGTTGGTTTTTGGGTTGGTGCCAGAGCAACAGCATTTCATTGGAAGTACATTCAGATGGCTCTAAATTCCAATATTGATCTAATTTTTTATGTTGGTAAGGTTTTGTTTTCTGTCCTTCCAGTTCTTTCGCTTTATAAAGATTTGAGAAATTTCAGTTTACTTGTGGACGAGTTTATTTTATTTTTTGTTTTTGGATTTATCAATTATTTTGTGGAGTAACTGATACATTGCAAAAGCTATTGCTGGAGAATACAAGAGGATAAGGGTGACTCATTGTTTAATAGAAGTCATCGAAAAGACCGTTTGTGCTGTTTCTTTGCAGCAATGGCAGCATTGGTATGGTTATTCACTCGAAATGATCTCCGATCAGGAATGAGACGAATAGTTGCTTTGCTGATTGCACTTTGTGTTTTTCATGAATTTATTGAGCAGTAAGTTTATTTTTTAAAGTAAATATCCAATATTGCCATACAGGTTTAGAAAAGTGTCCCTGATTAGAAAGGTTGAAATATATTTTGTTCATAAAATGCCATAGAAATGGTTGGTGTTTTGTTGATGTTGTGGACTTCTTTACGTTGATTTGCTGTAAAAGCAAACGTAGAGCAAACGTAGAGCGTTTTTAGTTTACAACTTGAATTGCTGCAAAATAAATGTGACAATGGAATTGGATATGTCCAGATTTTATTCTAAAAAAAATTAGATATTTGTAATTTAGAGCGGGTGTTGTATATTTGGATCTTCGATCTTGGACATTGCTTGGAGCAAAGGCCGCATTAACTACGGGACTTGCGATAGGAACACTGATTGCATATTCATCGCTTGGAACGCATTTCACGCAGTACCGCAGTTAAAAAATATTTGCGGAATAGAGGGAATATCAGACCGATGTCATTAGAAAAGGCAAAGCTTTTGTTTGAAACGAAAGACAAGCACTTGCCAGAAATGTTATTTACGACCTTTCTTTTTGTTGGATTACAGCAGTTGCATTCATATAAAGTCAGCAATTGCATTTCCATCGGCAAAATTCAAGAAGTTCAAAGAAATACCTGGCACTTCTTTATATCTGTTGCAAGGGCATATTTCTCAAATACCAACAGACTGGTCGATCAGGCTGTTTCACTCTTATATTAAGTGTAAACCACTAATCACGCCGTCTGCCATATAAACCACTAATCACACCGTCTGCCATCAAGTGAACTAACAACATAAGGTTCATTTTAAACATTCCCGACAGTGATTCGTTACCTGGTTATTCTGCATCCGTATATTCATAATCTTACTTTCATTCAAATTTCAATGTACTGTACTATACATTCCAAAATTGGGAGCGTTTTTTGGTTCCTTTGACAACAGTTTGCATTCGTGGAGAACAAATTAATCAGTGGAGGGACGTACTGTTTTTTTTTTTTCACTTGGTTGCTTAGGACGAATCAGTGACGAGGAAGAGATGAGATGCATATAAAGCTGAATAATTTTAAGCGCAATTTTCATTCATTGAGATAAATTTAGCAGGAATCTTTTTTCAACATTTGCAAGCAAAAAATTATACACGACACACACATACGCACACACACACACGCAACATACAATACATGTACATACACATGCAAACAAATGCGAAAACGAAAAAAAAAAACAATTTCAGAAACATTGCATGCATGAGGCAAACCATACATGAAAATAAAATTATTCTTTACATCAAGAAATCAATGGCAGCAAAATTGGGTAAGAAATAATGAATTTGCTAAGGTTTGGATTAACTCGAAATGCATATAAGCTGAATTAAATTCTGGGAAATCAAACAAATATTAGGAAATACAATAATGGATGAGAAACCCTGATTCGCTTCACATTAATGGATAAACAAGTTGACGGAATATACAAAATAATATATTTTTGCGAACAAGAATTGCTATGTTTTATATGACACTAGCAGGTAAACGTTCGAAAGCATCTGAGTTCCGTCGATGAAAACCATTTACACTTGCTGGGGTTCCGGTTAACTGTTGTCCCGGTGATATTCGCCGCATCACAACATCTGATTGCCGTTGCAGTTTGGAATCATTCGTTAACAATTTATCATTCGTATAGCAGAAATCACGTGATGATAGCGAACCGGTAATCATTTCTGGTCCATCCGGAATACCATGTTTCGGGTCCAAACCTGCTTTCAGCAATATTGCAACACAGTCTAGTGCACCGGATGTTTGTGCATGCCACAGTGCCGAACGACCCATTTCGTCTAGCATACGAAGATCCGCGTTATACTGCAAAATCAAATGTTTCAGTGAAGTTTAAAGTTAAATCCACTTAAATAGATTTTGTGCAGTGTAACAGCAACAACAATCAAACTGCTTCATAACGATAACAAATTCAGTAGAAACCTAATCACTTTCTCACTCATCTCCACCTAATTTTAATGTTCAGAGTCCAGTGGACGATTTTCGGAATTAATAAACAGTTCGTTCAATCAAAGCAATTAGAATTTTCAAAATTCACCATGTTAACTAATAAATTTGCCATATTAACCAGTATTCAAAAACAAATTCTAATTTAACAAAGTCTTGGGAGCAGCAGATGCATTTGATCAAGATCAATCAGTGATAAGATCATCAAGATCAAGTTCGCTGATTGAGCGACTTACTTTATACTGGCTTTCCAAAATGAATTTTTGAGTCAGATAATTAAAAAAGAAGAAAGAAATAAAAGACATTGTTCTTTTAGACAAATTTACAATCTCTCAAACATATATCCTGCCATTGATTGATTTTGATGTTATCATTAATATTTGTCTATCAGTAGCCTCACCAGATTTCCAATGAAATTAGGAAAGTTTACCCAAACAAGAAGTTGAGTGCAAGCAGCAGATGCATTTGAACATGCAATATGTAAGGCAGTACGCCTATCAGTCATATTAACTGTTGTTCGAAGATCACAAGTACTACAACGTGGTAAAATTGGTAAAAGTGCATCGAGATCATTATTGAAAACGGCATCAAGCAGTTGTCGGCCAAGCGGTATATCAGTTATAATGAGTGGAAGAAAACGTTTCCCCTCATATTTCACCTTAATCCATTTCTCCTTTTCTTCCCTAAACAGAATTATTTATTGGTAAGTCATTAAAAGCAAAGAAATGAACTTTTATTGAGTTTTGGAAAGAACACATATAAAAGCCAAAATACGAATATATATAAAAAGACCAGAAAGAACACATAAAAAGCTTAATTATCGGATTTATTCGTAGAAAGCTGGCTTAAATTTTCAAAAAGAAAAATTATTTTTAAATTAACCTTGATGAGTTTGCCTGCGGTTTTCTACCTGATGGAGCGTTATGTTCCCAAACAGAATTTGCTTTTTTATTACCAATCGCTTCCATGACGTTCAAATACTCCATTCTAAATAAAGTTAAAATTCAACGAAAATATTATTTACGATGAAATTTATTTACGTTGAAAGTTATAAAATTTATGAAATTCTTACAAAGCCGTAAAAGTGTATGTCTTATACATGAAGTTAAAAAGAGATATATACCAAATAAAGAAGATGAAATTGTTACTATAAATGAAATCGTTACTGGATAAACACAAATTAAACTTATAAAATTATGTCATCAAAAACTACCAAAAAAAAAAAAAAAATGTGCAATGTAAAAGCAAAAAAATGTGAAAGCAGAACTTACGGCCAGTTATCCAAATCGAGTGAACGGACTTTTGAGATGTGTGAGCCAAGATTTCGATGAATTCCTGAGCATTCAATGCAAATTAATGTTCCCAAATTAAGCGAAGCCCAATCTGGCTTTAAAGCACAGCAATCAGCACAGGTATCATTGCCCGGTATCTGTCGCAAAGCTTGTACCTATTAATAAAACTATGTAATTAACAAACTTCAAAATATTACTCAAGATTCACTATGGAAAAATGTTGCATAAAATTGTTATGCGATTTAGAAAATAGGAAAAAATGAGATAATTTGCGGGATATATTCTTACAGTTACAATTAAAGGATAGCATTGTAACACTAGCTGTGATGCTTTTAAAAAAGTTTTTTTCTGTAATACTGCATATCATATAACACAATTCATCACTGGTTTATCTATTTATTGCTGTCAATAATATCAGACTAATATAAAGTTTACCATTCTAAATTCTATATCAGCATGTAATTAAAATTAATGTAATTTAATTAAAATTAGCGTATTCGTTAACATTTCTGCATACAAATATGATATAAAAATGCGCATTCAATAAATAGTACCACTCATTTTTGCAACATTTATATATAGTGCATGTTAAAAATTAACTTACTTCAGCTTTATTTCCATGTCCACGGCTACTATCTTGTTGTTTTTGACTCATTTGAGCTTGCAACGATTTCTCAATAAGCTCTTCGATAGCAGCAACCCATTCATCACGTTCCTCAACTGAAGTGGCCGAAAATTCCCAACGTTTCTGATCACATGTAATAATTTCGAATTCACAATCATCTTCTGAAATATATCGCAAAAGTTAAACATTCTTAGACAAATATATTTTATTCGTCAAATATCACTTTACATTTTTTTTAAATTTACACACTAGCATTTTAAACTAGAAAAAAACGTCACACTGAAGAAATTCAAGGTATAAATTTTCAGAAGAAAAAAAAAAATATTATCACAATAAACATTTCATTTACCTTCATCATTTTTAGCAGCTGATCCAAGTCGACGATGGCCTTTCTTTTTTTTACTAGCACTAGTAGTAATAGAAACTGGAGTAGTTACAACTGAACTACTTGTAGCTAAATGTTGTACATTCTGCTGTTGATCATCGCTACCACCAGACGTTCCTAAAATTCAACAATGTAATTATGTTACAAATTAAAATTATCCATTGAATTGATACATCAAAAAAGTCCCATTGAGATTTAAATTTCATTCTTACCTTCACCATTCATACATTGTTGTTCATCACTGAAAGCTTTATTATCTTGACCAGTCGAAACATTAGTATCGCTTGTACTTGCAACATCAACTCGCATTACATTTGAATCATGCAATTCTTTTTTACAACCAATATCCTTAACAAGTTGATTATCTCGACCGGATCCAGAAATTATTTGCGTTTGAATACGTTGTGTATTTCGTGGCCTTTGACGTCCAGCAATACGTACCGTTGCTAATCCCAAAAATACTTCTTTTCCGTTTGTATCTTTTTCCATATAATCCTGAAAACCAATAGAAATTCATTATTTACCATTCATAATAATTTTACGAACGAAAAAAAAAAGGAAAAGAAAAAATATTCATAAAGTTCATAAACGATAACAAACTTTTAAAGTCTGATGATAAGAAAGTCGACCATTGGAATGAAGACAAACATATTTCTTTTTCCACTCCCTATTCAACGTTTTGCTACTCCTTTTGTACAAATGACCTTGTTTCACCGGTATAGCCCGACCCATACCCATACTAATATCAGCTACTGATCGATGTGATTTATCATCGTGTCCATGATCTTTAGGCCGTTGCTAAATTTAAAGTAAAATATTCACAATAAAATTTACTAAACCTTCCACAAAACAAAAAAAAAAGTTTAAGACAAAAATATTATTATCAAATAATCTAGCCAAATATGCGCCAACAATAGCAAATTAGGTAGGAAAAAAAATTCAATTAAATAAGAAATGACTATAGCTGCTTATTTCTACATCAAAAAATTTTACAACTAATTTTCATTTAAAGCTGATACTATTCATATCTTTCCGTAACAGTATAAATATCGATATTTTTGCTCATCACCTACTCCTTTTAAATTCAAAGTTAGACAACACATTTTTTTTTTAAAAAAGGAAACTAAAACAAATCAAAAGTTTACATACAAATAAATTGGAAATTCGACGATTTCTTCGTTGTGTTGTTGGAGTGGATGATGGCGTCAATAGATGAGTGGATGAAGTTGTTGCTACTGCAGGTGATTGTAATAGTAACTGATTGTCAAATGCATCATCTTTGACAAATAACGCTTGATCAGTTTGGCCAGGATTCATGATAGATGCTCGGGGTGAAGATTGAAAATGTGACGTATCTGAATAATTCATTCATCATATTACAATATCAAAACAGCATAATAAATTATTGATTATGGCAGAATTTAATATGGATCGCCTTTATCAAAGTGAACTTCTTATCAAAAATATATTATGATGTTTGCTTCTACCTAATACAAGTACTATTTCATAGAATTCATAAGTTTTATATATTGTAGAAGAAAAAAGTCATTCAAAATAAAATTTCAGTTATAAATGTATTAATGACTCTGACAAAAAATATAAATTATTATGTAACATAAAAATTTATGCAAAAAAAATATTTGCATGCTTCATTTTATACTTAATCAATCAGAACAATTATAATTTTCCTGATTTTATCTAATATGTAACTATAAATAACTTATGGTTTATTTAATAATTACAATTACGTATGATTAGAGAAACAGGAATTATTTTATTAGTAAAATAATGAAATGAATTATAATTCATATATCATCTTATATAATTCTATAGGTTACCTAAATTATATTAATAAATATAATGAATGAAAAATATTTAGTATCATTAATCCTAATCTAACAATATATATATGGTTTTAATAAAGATACTAAAAATTTCACCACTCCATAACCAGTTTACACTCATTTTGATGATATCATCAAAAGCAATTCATTCTTTTTCAATAAGCAAAATATTTTATTGTGCGTCAAAAAATAAAATAAATATATTTATGAGGCAGCTGATGATAATAAATCAATTCAAATGAAAAGTAAACCCATTATCCCTACCAATTTTTCTTCCCTATTTCTCGAAGAGTAAACTGTATAATTTTATTATTCAGAAAAATGATAATCTTTTTTTTTTTCTTCCTTTCCTCTCTTTCCATTCCCAACCACTGACATTCAATATTTCATCAAAACTAGCTAACCAATTATTAACAGAAAGACATTACTATTCTAAAATTTATGAAGAACCAATATTAATGAAATGATAAAATATGAATAATAGTCTAAATTTTTTCCTTATATTAACAGTTATTCATCAACAAATATCAGTTATATTATTATAATTGAAAAAAAAAAGAAAAGAAAGAAGATAACAGTATAAATTTTTATATGTAAGCAATAGAACTAACCATTACTACCGGATATACAACCATTTGAACCGATATGAACTGATGATACCGGATATCCTGTTGTATTACCACCACTACTACCACCATTACTACTACTATTACTACTGGATGCACACGGTGCGGTGGTACGTTGCATCTGCATTTTGGCCAAATGTGTTGTTGTTGTTGTTATTGTTGTTGTTGTTGTTGTTACGGATGGTATTACAAAAGCAGACATTGATCGTTCTGTACCACTACCATGAATTCCTGAAAAAAAGTTTTTTTTTTTTTTTTACATTTAATAATATATATAAGAAAGAAAATATGAAAAAAAAATGAGGAAATGAAACAATTTACTATCACAATTAATAATTTTTTTTTTATCTAAGAATAAATGAAAAAAAAATTGTGAAATAGTAAAGGCGAACAAAAAAAAAAGTTTAATAATAAAGTAAGAAATTAAATTAATCATTGTGCAAATGAAATGGAAGAAAAAAAATTCTGTAAATAAAATAGGAATAGTTGAATGAATACAAAATTATGCACAATTGTTGTATTAAAAATTTAATTATTACTTCAATAATACGTTCAGCAGGAAAAAAAAAGAAAGGAAAAAAAATCAAAACATCTTAATTTCTTTACTCTCTTTACTTTGTCTTATTTATTAAATAAAGCAAAGTACATAAATTTATTTGAAAGTACAAACATCGCCCAAAATTGTCCAAAAATTTACATTGTTAAAATTTAGTAACTCACTCCCATCCCATTTTGCGAACGTTTAACCTATCAAATCCAACTCACACTCATAAATCAAATTTCTAACTGACATATCTCCAAAAAAGCTTTCCCCTCTCTCCCTCTCCCTCTCTCTCCCTCTCCCTCTGTCTCTCTCACTTCTCACCACCTCTCTCTTCCCTTCCTCCTCTTCTTTTTCCTCTCCTTACAATCTCTTTTATTGATTCTATTCATCTTGACCTTTTCATTCTCCTCATTCTATCTTCCTTTCAAATAAACAAGTAATCAATAAGAAATGAAGAAAAAGAAAAAGACCTAAAACAATAAGGCGCTCTTGTCTTTAAATTATTATTTACTTGGTAAATTAAATATTATTTGTTTAATGTTGATTAACTAAATAAATTAGTTAGCCTTTTATTTTTCTTTCTTTTTTCTTTTTGTTCAATTAATTTACACCGCAAATATATTCCTTAATTGTTAATGAATTAATCATATTTATACTTACCAACGATACATTAAAAGCGAATAGATTACCTAATGAATTAATACATTATCAAAAACATTAGTAATATTATTTATTTACTTCTGTTATTCATTTCATTCCATTTATTTTCTTCCTCTAAAATTTTAATGAAACATTTGATGGATGCAAAATTATCTTTTATTAAATGAAAAAATAAAAATGATTAAACCTAATTTACTAATAATTGCATGCTTATATGTTATATGTATTTCGGAAAACATTTATGCGACAAATAATATCAGATTGTGTTAATTGAAAAGTATATCTTATTTAGCAATATATTATTGATGACTGTTAATTAATATAATTAATCATTATTCCATTTATCTTTATCCTATAAAACTTTTCAATGCTTGACTCTTTCGTTTCGTTAACTTTTATAATTTCATAAATTGTAGAATACATTTTAATAATTACTTCAAAGCCTTATTTGTTGCACAAATGCAAAAAAAAGTGTTTTAGTAGCAGAATTATTAAGTTAGACCTTATAATAACCAGAATAATAATAATAATAATAATAATAATAATAATAATAATAATAATAATAATAATAATAATAATAATAATAATATGATTATCATCTAAATAAACATTCATCCTTAGAATTTAAAATATTTTTGATAAAATTTAATCGCATTAAAAAAATTATTAATATTCAATTTTGTGAAAATCTCCATTCAATATAAAAATCAAAATTTTAGATGACGTGAAAAATGTCACAACGAAAGGTTCATGCACGTACGTAGTAGATTTTATGTTGCGTACGTTACAGAATATATTTAACCATGAAAAAATGATACTTAGCGTTATATATGAAATTTCCTGGGAGGAAAAACAAAGTAATAAAAAAGTGAGAAAGAAGAAATTACAAATGGCACCGAGTAGCTATTGTTGAAAATGATATGAACGAAGATGATAGGACAAAAGGAAAAAAAAGGTAAAAAAAACGTGGCAACAACAACAACAACAACAATAACAACGACAAACAACGGCAATAAACAACAAACAACAATAACGATAACAACAAATAACAACGAGCAGCAAACGACAACCACGAACAACAACAAACAATAACAACAAATAAAGCAACAACAAAGATTAAAGAAACGACTTCAAAAAGAGAAGAAAAAGAAACATTTATCTTGTAATTAATTATTTCCAATTATATGTTTAAAAAAAAAAAGAGAAATAAGCAATATTGTTCAGAAATATTTTGTAGTCCTATTTTATAATTCATAATACTATTATTTGTTCATCATCCATTAATACAATGTGATAATTTTCCAAAAAAAAAAAAAAAAATGTGCAATTTATTTATTATTATCATATTAATTGATAGAATAGTAATATTAATAATTATTATCAATGATAAAAATTTATCGTTGATAATAAAATTGTCATAATGCTATATAAATATTATGTATGCTGTTAACAATTTATAAATTGAAAAAGAAAAGAACATACCAGCATTTAATGTGGAATTTTCTCGATGATAAATATAATTGGTTGGCAATTGCATCGGATTATTGGATGCATAATGAATACCATTTCCATAATATCCACCTGATCCTGTACCACTACCACTTTGATATTGTTGTTGTTGTTGTTGTTGTTGTAAAGGTAGCGCTGATATCGATCGTTGATGATAATATGATGCACTTTTAGTATTACACCCGTTTGAATATGCCAAATCCTAACAAAATTATTTCATTAAGATATAAAATTTTAATAATTTTAGAATTTATCAAGAAAAAAAAGGAAGAAGAAGAAGGAAATGACCTAAATTTTATTATAAAATACTATAATCTACTATTTAATTCATATAACTAACCTGATAATTACTATTTCGATAATCACTGGAGCTATTACTATGAAAAGTTGATGTTGTTGTTGTTGTTGTTGTTGCTGTTGTTGTTGTTGTTATTCTTGTTGGTGTTGGTGTTCTTGCATTATTCGAAAAACTACCCAATAATCGTAATCGCTGTTGAAGAATTTTTTGACATGCTAAAAAAAAAAATGAAATTTATCGGTTTTTTTCCTGTTTAGATATGAATAGCAACATTTACGAGAAGTTTGTTCAACGAACAATTAATTTTAATTAATAAATTTTTGACAAATAATCAGTTTTAGTACTTTAATTTTGATGATTTATAATTAAAATACATGGAAATCCTGTAGCTATTTCATTTCAGAACCAGTTTTTCGTCTTTTTTCTTTTCTCTTGTATCAATTGATCAAAATAGGTAAACAAGTAATTTTAATTCTATCCATCACCATCGTCAATGAAAACATTTTATTTTCGCTACTACTAATTTTTTAATTTTATTAACTAAACAAAAATAAAGATTTGAATGTCGTCAGAAATTCAAAATCATTTCAATAAATAAGTATTCAAAAGAAAGAACTGGGAGAAAATTTTTAAAAAAATGAAAAGATTAAATGGTATAAATCTATCAATCAGTACAAATTTTTATCAATTTATATAAATTAAGGATGGAAATTCAAATTCATTCGTTTCAAATTGTATATATAAATTTTTATTGTTTATCCTACCTAATTAATTGTTACTTTTAGCAAAAATGAAAATGTTTGATAAATAATAAAATATTTGATAAACAATAATAATAAAGTTTGATTGTAATGAAAATGGCATGGAAAGTAAAACAAAAAAAAAAGATATGTAGTGATAATTAATGATTGATGTAGTACTAACATATTAACTGTACTGTTTGATACAAGTCATTTAACCTTCAGACCTTAACATTTGAGCACTAAAAATTTAAACATTTACAGTACCATATAATTAATCATACCAAACATTAAAAGAACAAAATTTATCAATCAGCAAACATGCTGATGATAATCAGTATCACTCTAATAATCAATCATAGTAACAAAATCACTGATTAATATCTAAAAGTATATGCATGTTTCTTTTCAATTTATTTACACTTCGAACTTCAACAAATGGAAAAAAGTGGAAAAAAAAGACGAAGGAAGGAAAAAACACATCTTTCCTATCTGAAAAAAATTTTTTCTATCTTTTCCATAAATTTATTTTTCTAAATGAGAAAATATCGATGAAAAAAAAAAACAGAAAGTAGAGAAAATTAGTAATTATTATACAAATGCGATAAAATATGGATAAATTTTAAAATACAACTTGATTTTTTCATCTAGAATTGAATTTTGATCCTTAATTTATAAGTTTTACGAAATTATTGGAGATTAATCAAATTCACCTATTTGAATTTTCAGTATAAAAAGGAAAAACAAAGGGTAAAGTATACTTAGTAAATAAGACATACTTAAATGTGTAAAAAGTAGGTAAGTTAATGGTTTATGATAAACAAGATTTGGATAAGAAGTTTACCATTAAAATTAGGTATGCAAAAGCAGTATATAAGCAAGTTTAAGACGCAAATTAACAAAGTCAAGTGTAAGTCTTAATTTTTTGGTGTAAATTTTTGATTTAAGGTATAAATTTAAGAATGTAAAATAAGATTGTAAGTAATATGAAAATTGTAAATGAATTAAAGTATGCACAAAAAAAAAAAAAGAGTTTTAAAAGTGCCAAAGAAGTTATAACGGAATAAGGAGAAGAGAGGGGAGAGAGGGAAAGAGAGAGGAAAAAAGAGAAGGAAAGAAAAGCAATAAATAAAAATTGATAGGAACAAAGAGACAAGTGAAGTGAAGAAATTAATTATGAATTTAAATGACAAAATGAAACTATTTGAAACAGTTATTAGAGAATGTCAATTAACTGAGATATAATGATATATGGGGACAAAACATGAAACATATTAAACAATATTGAAAATATTAACATTTGTTAAATTATATACTTCAAATTTCATTTTTAGTATTTTTCAGTCTGTCTTGATGATTTTGTAAGTAATTATATTCCTTGGTTTGTTTAAAAATCTTTTTTTTAAACATTTAGCAATAATAAATGGTAAAGAATGTAGCAGTAAATAACTTTACTAAAACAAATATTAACCAAGAACAATATTCAAGAAAAACTAAAACTTTAAAGTTGTAAGATCAAATATTAAAAAAAATAAATAAGTAAAAGTATGAAATCAAAAATTCTGCTTATATTTTCATAAGTAATATCAGAATTACTATTTTTATCTTATTCATATTTACCATCATTATTCATATTCCTACTTGTACTGTATTATTATTACAATTGTCATTAATAATATTACCGTCTGTAATATGAATAAGAGAAAAATCAGACCCAGTCCAGCGATCATAAGTTGTTGTTTACGGGAATGCAAACGACGTTGCACTTGTTGTTGTTGCTGTTGCTGATGACGATGATGATGATGAATATGTTGCTGATAATCGTGATAACGATGATGATGACAATGATTTTTAGCTTCAGTTAAGACACGACTCTTCCCTAATAATCCAGGCATTTTAAATGACGGCGTTGGTTTCGATGACGATGTTACTGTTGCTGTAGGTGATAACGACGACAATGATGATGATGACGATGATGATGATGATAATGATGATGATGATGATGATGGTGATGATGACGATAATGATGACGATGATGATGATGATAGAGGATTACGTATACTAACAGTATGATAACGATTTATTATAGCAATATCACCGACGAATGCTGGTGTCCAAACTGTTATTGTTGTTGTTCTACTTTCACAATACCGATTCATTGCTATACTATTACTGATATCATTTTAATTTACATCTGTTAATTATATCGAAATTTTCATCATTAAATTTTTCTTGAGATTTATTTATCAAAGAAAAACAAAGATGGAGTAACAAAATTTGCATATAAATTATAAAATATGCTAATAGAAGAGATTTTCTATTTCGATTTTTTTCAACAAAACCAATTATATATCTTTATCTAAAAAAAAAAAATGAATAAAAAAATAAATGAGAAATTTTCAAGGTTAAAATAATTCCAATATTTTGGTCGGAAATTTTCAATCAATTTTTGAAAAGGAAATGAGTAGATAATGATACAAAGAGAGGACAAGTGAGAAAGAGAGAGGAAGGGAGGAAAAGAATAATAGCAATAATAATAAACAAAGACAGTAATGAATATAATTGAAATAATTTATCAGAATTTATCAATATTTCGTGATAAATTCAATCATTCTTTCAAACTTTGTATGAGTAAATCGTAGCAGGAAAAACAAAAAAGTAAAATGATAGTAAGATCAATAAAAAGTTAATTGTAGTAATAACTATTGATTGATACTACAATAACAGTAGTATAGTAATACTAACAGCAGCAATAATACTAATAATAATAGTAATAATAGCAAAATATAATAGTAATAGTAATAATGGCAATAGTAATAATAATAATGGAACAGTGGATGTACGGTAATTGTTATGATGATAGCATGTATTATAGTGATAATAGTGGCGATGATAGTTATAATAGTTGGTAATGATTGGTCTATCCTTTGTTATATGTATCAGTGATGTATGTATGTTGTAGCTGAATGAATGGAACAAGTTTCAAGGCCAGCAAATGATCCGGTCTTGTCACTCATTTCACTCATTTCACTAAATTTCTCAAAAAAAAAAGAGAGAGAGAAAGAAAGAAAAATGGACGATAAGAATAAAAGGAAAGAAAATGAAGAAGTATTTGTTGAAAAGATGAATGAAATAGATTGAAATAATTATTGAATAATTGAAAAAAAAGGAAAGAGAAGAAAAAAAAAGAATGAAAAAATGACAAAGGGATATAACAATTTTAATTCTAATACAATTTTAGGTATTTATATTAGAAAAAAAAAAGTTACTGCCATACTTCTTCTCATTCTTCCTCATTCATTTCAGATAATTATCCTACAATTTTTCTCTGTGCAGATTTCTTCGGAAAAAAAAAAGATTATTTTATATAAGAATACTTTTATCACTTTTCAATTGGTAGCAGCAGAATAAATGAATGAAACAATTTTAATATAAACTAAAATACTGAAAAGTGAAAAAAAAAATTTATTTTAAAAAAGAAGCAAAATTCGTCCATTTAGAAAAAATTATTCTTTAAAAATTAATTATAAGTGATTTTTCATCTAAATCAATTTTTTTTTTGAACTTCTTTCCTCGATGGCTAAATAAATTTTTATTGATATTTGGAGTAATAAATATGCAATATTTAATGGATTTAAATCATTACTATATTTAAATGTTAAAATCATAATTCAAAATGGAAATTTTACAAATAGTGATATTATTTTTTTAAAAAAAAGAAAAATTTCATCCAAGTATAAAAAGAGAAAGAGAAGGAAACAAATTTCAAATTTTTAAAAAGATCTTTAACAAAATGCAACTATAAATCAGTTACTTGTTTTTGTTGTCTAAAAAAAGAGAAACAGCTGCATCTAATAAAGAATTATGCGCAATTATTCCACAAACATAGCGTGATAATCCTAAGTAAACGTAAGCGTAAACTCTAATCAGTATATTATCAATATCCTATTAACAATGATTGATTGATATTCTATAATTTTAAATGATATTCGGGAAAAGTGAAGACAATGAAAAAGTGAATATTGTTTACCATATTCAAATTTAATGGCCGAAGCAAAAGAACAATTTTTCAAGCCAAAGCTTATATAATGAAATTTTGAATACTTTCACTCATTCCAATTGAACGACGATGAAAATTGATGACAAATTAGACAATCCTAGACATAATTAAAATTCAAAGCAATAATAAATATATAATTTAAGAATTTACAAATCGAAAGAAAGAGTAGTTAAAGTCGAAAACAAAAATTATGATACGGTTTACTTGTATAGAAGAAAATAAGATTTATGTGTAATCTAAATTTTACAATTTGTAAACTACAAATGTAAAATGTTTGATTGAAGGAGAGAAAATTGCAATAATAATACAATAATGCATGACTTACACCATATTCGAATAGCGTCACGATGATAACTAAATAATATCACGATGATTTAATGGATGGATTGATGGATAATTATTAAACTGCAATATGCATATGTATGTGTGTGTGTGTGTGTGTGTATGTATGTGTGTGTATATATGTGTTTGCATTTATCCTTAGTCCAAAAAAAACTTTATGAATTTTGATTCTCCAATAAATTTCATACATGTGCAAACTATTGTAAACAGGAAATAAATAAAGAAATGAAAGATGAAATATCCAAATTTCTCATTTTTAATTTTTCTTTTTGATACAATTGGTACAATTTTGTTTTTTTTTTCATTTTGAAATTTTCTTCCTAAAATATTTTTAATCCAAGCGTACATTTATAATTTTCTTCTTTTTTACGTATCTTCTTTATCATTTCATATGCATCTAAGCACTTTAAAAAATTTAAAGATTTAAAATGGATTTATCTTTTTTTTTTTGGCCATTTCAAATGCATCTAAAAATACTTCCACAGATTTATAGAAAAGAATGAGATCTTCAATTTTTTTCCTTCTTTTTCCTTTGACAAATAATATTTACCAATCTTTTCATCTTAAATTTTTTTCTTTTTCATTTAAAAAGAAATTTTTTTCAAATCATTTTTAACCAAACATGCATTTCTAATTTTTTTTCTATATATTTCGTTGTCATTTTGTATATATCCAAGCAATTTCATGAATTTAGAAGGATTGAATCCTTTTTCAATTCTTTTTTTGAACAAACAAACCCTGCCTAATCTACTTCAAATTTAAAATTTCCACCAAAACCAAAAAAAATTTCATGTCTATACTTACGTTTTTCAAACACTTATGGAGTTAAAATGAATTTTTTCTAAATACACATAAATTTTCAGCTTTTTATACATATTTTAAATTATACATAAATAATAGAAAATAACAAAGAAGATTTTTATATATCTATGGAATTAAAATGAATCCGAATTACATTTATTAAAAAAATTTTTGAATTTTTTTCAGGACTAATTTTATCTTTTTAAATTCGAAAAAACTTAACGATTTTGATTTTTAACCATTATAGTCAAGCAAAAATAAAAAAATTTTTAGTAAAAAATGTATGTTTAAATAAAAATCATTAAATTTGGAAAAATTTCGGTTATAGTCTGAAATTATATACATGAATATTAGAAGACACATTTATTTTTCGACAATTATTTGAATTTATTTTTTTCTTGAAACATTTATCAGTCAATTTATCTGTTACGTCAATATTATCGGAATGTTCGGACATCAAAAAATTTTCCGAAACGTACATATATCGATTAACAATTCATTCTGTTTCAATCCGATCTATTTGAATTTATTATCAGAAATTGATAATGAAACTTATTTTCAGTTTTCATCTCATCGAACTTTTTTAAATTATAATTTTTCGTTAATACTTGCAATATTCAATAATTGTTTTGCGTATATCACTTATCACTATAAATTATCACTATTTTGTGCACGCATATATTTCTTATTCTATAAATTATCACCATTATTTCACACTATTATATTAAGCATATTATCCCAACAGTAAATTCATCATTAACATACTTAATTATCAGAAGGAAAAAGTTAAGGAAGAATTTGGCAAAAAAAAAAACAGCTCAAATATCTGAAAATTATGAGAAGTGAAAAAATGAAAAAAATGATATAAAGGTATTAATGGTTCATTATTAATATTTAAAAACTAATATTGAATTAAAAATTAAAATAACTACAGCTATTTCTCAAGGACTAAAAAAAAAATGTCATCAAATAAATAAAAAATGAACAAAAGCAGTTCAGTTAAAAATTTTGAGCGAGAAAACAAAAAATTGACTGAGAAGAAGTTAATAAAAAAAATAAAAATGGATAAACATTAAATAAAAATGAAAAAGTAATGAAGATCAATTGAATAGAATGCAATGCGATGATGATAATAATGATAATGATGATAACGGTGATAATTTTGAGGATTAAATGGCGTTAACTGATATAATATAAAGTGGAACATCTGGCATACTAATTTTTTTTTCTGAATTTTATACTTTTTTTTTCCTTTCTTCTTTTCCCCTCGTGCTTTCACAGTCTCTCGGAAAACAACGATAAATAACTAACGAGTCTAATGGGATATTTATATTATAAGTAATTTATTCATTCCCTATTTAAAAAAAAAAAAAGTATCCTTCTTTCTTTCCCTCTCCCTCTCTCTTTCATTATCCACTTTAATATTTCAAATTACAACATTAAGTTATAAAACATGATGATATTTTTATTCCTCTGTTCCTAGACTTCAATTATATCTCAGAAAATTACATGCAAAAATCAAAAGAAACTAAAACTTTTAAATTTAAGTTAAAAAGTTTTTTTCGAATAAATTTTATATATGACATAAATAGTATATTTCAATATATTCCATGCTAACATTCATATCTTCTTTTATAGCAAATTTTGAAATTTCAATTCATTTTGATGTCTTTGCATAGTAATTAAATATTGAAAATTTCACCTACAAATGTATCCTATTTCAATGATTTTGTGAAGTTTAAAATGACTAATCAAAATTGCTGAAAGAATTTAACACAATACTCTTCCATCAAACATACAAGTAATATATTTTTAGGTAAAATTTAATTAATTAATTTCACACTCGAAACTTTTGAACATATTATTTGTTTTATATGAATTCAAAATTAAAAACAACTTTAAAAGTTGTTAAAATTTTAACAGCCATCTAAAATATATGGCAAATAATTTGCGATTAAAAAATCTTAAACTTGGTAGATTTATTTAATTATTTAATTTGGTTTTAAATTACAATAACAGCAAGTACTGGTAAAAGTGAAATTTAAGTTTTACTTCTTTTCAAAACTAAAAACTGACTACGACTAAAATGGTAGTAAAAATCAGCACATTTTTTAAATTTAATTTTAATAATAAAAAAGAAAAATTTGAAAAAAAAGAAACCAGACTTTGAAATAATATCACTTATCATGTATAATTTACACAATAATTTTCAATATATCATATCAATTTATTTGTTTAATAAAACTAACGAACCTAACTTTAATACCAATGTTAAATTCAAATTAAATTTTATTACAGCATTTATTATATACTAGTTTTAATTATCTTTTTCTAATTGAAAAAAGAGTGGAATATTTCATAATTTTTTTTTTATACAACATTAATTAATTACACTTCAAATTGTAAGATTATTTCTCTTCTAAATTTATTAATACTTCTGATAAAAAAAATATTAAAAAAAAACTAACCATCTTTAAATATGCGATCCACGTTTAAGCCATACGTTGAGCACGTTTCATAGTATGCTGAACATTTTGGTAAATTTTTTGCTATTTGACGTCCTTCATGTTCACTAATTACACGTGGATTTGATTCTGTCACAGCGTCCTTAAAAAAAAATTTTCTTTTACCTCAAAATTTAATCAAATCAATTCATTCAGATAATATTATTAAATTACTTCTTTGACATACTTTTTTCATATTGACAACTATCGCTTTATCATGCATACAACATTTAATAGCAATTTTTAATCAGAAATTTAAATTCAAAATTGAAATTTATTTCAAACTTAAATAATAATATATCATTTTAATGCTAAAGGTAAAAAAAAAAGTTTTGAGAAGAAAAATACCTGAATTTTCACCATAATATTAACTTAGTCGAAAGAATTTAGAATAATATTTGGATGAAATATTGAAATAACCTCTAACTAGCATCATTAAAATTAAATCGTTATTTTTTTTCCTTCCATTTTAAATATTCTATACTTTCTTTTCATATTTCAGATATTTTTTTCATCTTAAATATTTAAATATAAATATGCAGAAGGATTCAAATATATTAATTAGTTAATAAACAATTTACCTGTGTTGCTACCATCATTACTGGTATTTCATTAATATTCCGATATTTGGCCATTTGTTCGTAATAGTGTAATGCGGTTTCAATACTTTCTTGACTTTCTAATGAAAATACAAAAATTATTGCATCCACCCACTGCGCAAACTGAAAAATAAATAAATGTAAAATATGAAATTTTTTTTTTCTTTTTTAAAAAAGCATTTCCAAATAAAAAACTTTTGAAAATTTAAAATATTTGTTAAATGATAGATTATAAGTTAAAATTCAAGCAAACATACTCATTACATCATTTCATATATCTAATATAAAATGATTGAATTAAAAAAAAAAAGAAACCTACTATAAATGATAAATATATAAAAGAAATTGAAATAATGAAAATCAATGATGAAAAGGACGAAAACATATAAAAGAAATTTTTTTGAAAATATTTAAGAAAAAAAGGAAACCAAAGAAGAAGAGAAAGAGAGAGAGAGAAATGAAAAGATTTGTAATTAACATCATAGTTATGTGAATTTTAATTAAAATTTAGTAATGAAATTTTGGTAAAACAATTTTTTCTTTTGACTTTTATACAATTTTTAATTTATTTTTTCGTGTAAACACAATATCATTTGATTGTTGGAAATGCTATAAGAATGAAGAAAAAATGTGAAATTTTTTTTTATGTCATTGGCAGGGTAAAATGAGTTGACAAATAGATAGGTAAGGTGGGATAAGGGTTGGCTGAAGAAAACCATCAAAATATCTGAGAGGGACAGAGAAAGAGAGAGAGAGAGAGAGAGAAAAAAAAACAACGAAATGAGGGATAAATGAAGAAAGGAAGAAAATTGGGTACCACAAATGTTGTTGAAAAATTTACAATCAATCAGTATCAAATTTTCCTCAATGTGTACATTTTGGCAGATGTAATGTAAAATGGATGAAGCAAATTTTTTTTTTTGAAAAGTGATGAAAGAATATTTAAATCATAAAAATTTTGGCAATTGTACAAATAGATTTAAATTTATTATTGGTTAAAAATAATCAACGATTAATTAGTTCGTCGTATAAAAAAAAGAAAAGTAAATAAATAAGTAAATAAGATTGAAAGTATTTCAGCAAAAAAAAAAGAAAATGCTTCAACTATAGTAAGAAATTTTGATTTAGAAACAGAAGTTAAAGTTATTTAATAAAATTTGTGAAGAATTATTATTAATCAGTTTTATTCCCACTTTGTCATTTATTATTTAGTTAGTAAAACTAATCGTTTGAATTTGATCAGACTGAAAATGTAATTAACAATGTAAATTTAAGTGATTTTGTATAAGTGAAATAAAAATAATACAATTTCTATGAGCTATTTAGAATATAAATTTGAGTGAATTTTGAAAATTAAATGTTTTTCTCAAATTTAAATTTTATTTATACTTCAAAAAGTAGAACAAAACTGTTATAAAACCTGATAATCAGGTGGAGCACTTCCTTCGTCACGTATAAGCAATAAATAACTTTGACCGTCAAGTACCACTTCTTTCTTGAAACGACCACCTAAAATGATGACAATGAAAAATTTTGCAATATTTAAAAAGCAGGAAAAGACAAAAAAAGACAGAGGTAATTACTTGAAATATCAAAATATAAAAGATTAAAGTATAAATTCCAATCTAATTTTTAAAACATTTCAAAATGTCAATTTAAAAATTTTTTTTTCAAATCAAACCAAAAAAAAAGAGAGAGAAAAATAAAAGTGAATTAAAATTTAATCAAAAATGAACCTTCAGGTGATTCTTCGTTTGTATAAGCACCAGTTAAATAACGATGTACAAGTGATGTTTTTCCGCTATGTAACGATCCAACAAGTCCCTAAAAAACAAAACAAAAAATTTAGTTTTTATTTTTTTATTTTTTTTTGTTGTGAAAAATTAACAGATAATAAAAACTAAATTAACAAAAAAAAATTACAAATTACAAATTTAAAATAATTAAGTGATAAAAAATAACACCCGAAAAAGAAGAAAGAAGAAAAGAAGAAGTTAAACGAAGTGACAAAAAAAAAATCAAAACAATAAAACAAATTTTAATTGTCAAAAAAATTTAAAAAAAAAAGACAACATTTATAAATGTTTCATTGTATATAGCATATGCAAAAGAATGAATATAAAAAAACAACAACAACAAACATATAATTAATTTCGTTATATTTCATTTTTTAGTTTCGTTTTTTTCTTCTCAAATTTCAAATATTTCCAAAAAAAAAAAAAAAAAAAAAAAGAAACAAAGAAAGAACAACAATAATATAAAAATACATTCAAAAATTGAATGACAATTTCAAAAAAGAAAAAAAAAATCATTAATTATCGGATGGCATAGTGAACTATTGTAGTAATGATAGAAATAAATTTAACAATGATTGATGACTTCTGTTCCACCAATGACAGTTTCTTTTTTTTTTTCTTAAATAAAAATGAAATAAACAAAAGGAGAAAAAAAGAAAGGAAAAGAAAGAAAGAAAAAACATCCTGAATTGGAAGGAAAGAGAAAAAAAGAGAGGAGAGAGAGGAGCAAAAAAATGAGAATGTAAAAATTTGAATTTCTTTTAACAAAAGAAAAAAAACGAAATAAATTTGAGCTAATATTTTAAATTTCATTACCAATAAACAGTTGACATTTGTTGAAATTGTATGAAAAAAAAAAACGAAAAAAGCAATTCCATCTCAAAGATATTGAAAAAAAAAAAATTTAAATTAATGAATTAAAATGGAATGTTTAAAACTAATAAATCGCCCTTTTTTCGTTTCGTTTTATTTTTTTCTTTTTTTTATCAAAATTTATTTGAAATATTTTTTTGATAGAAAAAAAGAAATAATTTGTAAATAAATGCTAGTGATGAAATAAATTAAGAATAAATTGGAAATATATCATCCTAAAAAATAAGCTTTCTTTTTTCTAAATACTAATTTTTCATAGATAGCATATATTACCTTATGTTACCTTCCAAATAGCATATGAATTTTCAATTAGTATATACTATTTCCTAGATAACAATATTCATATCTAACATTTAGGTAAATACCTGTTTATTAGCAAATATAAATTACCTACAATAATTTTTAACTATTATTTTTTAGCTAGCATATATTACTTTTTAAAATATATATTACCTATTACATAATTAATATAGTATTCGTGAAATTGCCTTCATATAGAATTCTCCAAAAATTTTAACAAAAAAAAAGTAATAATAATAATAAAAATCAAGGAATGAATAATTGAGGAAGTTTGAAAGAAATTATAATAATATAAATAATGCTAAAAATAAACAATAAGTGATAAGCTTATTAAAATAACACATAACTTCTTTTTTTTTGCTAAATTTCTGATAATTCTGATCAAATAAATGGTAAGCAATATAAAATAAAAGTAAAAAATTATTTTAATAATTGGAAAATAAAAAATAATATAAATGTAACTAAAAAATAATTGTTTTAATGATTAAAAAATACAATTAATATTATGAATAGCTAATATCACAATTCAAAATAATAATTCAGTTCAAAATAAACAATAATGAATTAGGTAAAAAGAAATTAAAAAATTGATATAACTTATATTACAGTTTTATAAAATTTTGAAATTAATTTCATAGATATTAAGCAGAAAAATGCATAATAATTTATTATATAATTTTGAAAAAAAGAAAAAATCCATTTGTTAAAATGATCATAAGGTGAAGTGAAATGCAAAAAATGATAGAGAAACAATTTTATTGTTAACTGAAGTGACCCTTGACCCCAGATTTTAGTCTGCATATTTTTCACACCGGCTTTCTTCTTTACCGGCTTACTACTATACTACTTTATACAATTGCTGTTATCACTATATTAAAAATTAATTTTCAATAAATTAATACAATTTTGAAATGATTAATAAACAGTATACCGGAACAGTACATTTTATATCCCGGATTGTTACATTAGGAAAATTTCGTATCTTTAAACCAATGATAACCTTCCGAAATTATCATTATTGATTAATTTTGCTTTAATTCCTTTTTACTGTAAGCATCACTTCACCAAGATTAACATAAAATATTTCAACATGCAAATTTTGCCTTATTTGAAAAATAGTTATTCGACCAATTAATCAACTAAATAACAATTTTTTAGTGATAATAGTGTTATCATTAATCATATCATCAATTATATATATGAAACTGATAATAATTAATAACAGATAATCACCACCAAATTATCCCAAAATAAAATTACATTACTCTGCACTGATTATTTTTATGCAATAATTAATGGAAATAAATAAAATTAACTCATTAATAATACGAATAAATCACTATCATATCATTATCATTGCTGAAAAGAGTCTGAATATAATAAAAATATACTTTGAATTGATAAATTATACCATTTCAATCAATCGTATCGGAATAATCTTTTTCTGTTTCACTGCGGAATGCATCAAATTCTAATTACAAATAATCTTAATACAAGGTCAATGCAATGATGAAAATCAATCGGAAAAATATCTACCGGGAATAATAATCACACCAATTAACTGTTTTTTTCCCAGAAAAAAACTGAAATGGAATTTTTTCTCTTTTTTTTAAAAAAAATTATTTGCTATTTTCCTCTTTTCTTACAATAATATTTGTATACAATATTAATTCGTCATGTTATATAAGTTAATGAGTATAATAAATTAATGAAAAGAAACTAAATAAGCAGTTAAGTATTAAATACTAAATTACTAAATTGTTAATTCGTATTTAAATTTTGATCAAAAATTTATATTCATATCTAAATAATTAAAACAAAACTGCTATTAATTTAAAGACATTTACTGCCGGAAATTGTAATTGCTGTAAAACTGAAATGTGAAATTATTCAGTTAATTTATGCTAGCTTTGACTTAGTTGTTTTTGTTTCATAAACTGAATGTAAGCAACAAATAAAGTTTTAATTATAAGTATGAATGGTTTTCCAATAGCGTAAAATAAAGACAAATAAATAAAAGATGAAATATTTTCAAAAATTTGAAATAGTCTTTATAATTGGAAAATTTATGTAATTAAGCAAGTTATTTAAAGAGAAGACATTATATGGTAACAAATTTTCAATTATTTATGCAAGAAAAATTTCACATCCATTGGACTGAATTTTAAATTTGAAATGATATAATTGCTAAAATTTCAAGTATAAAGCATTTATCTATCTTTACTGAATGACAAATTTTTCATTTTTTTATGATATAAATTTCGTAGCATATAAAATTGAGAATAAAAATATAGCGTAAAATCTTTCAGTTCTTTTTAAAATTTTAATTGATTAGTTGATCAATTAATAATTTCCTATATGCACTAATTTAATTCTTATTAGAATTGAAAATGATAAATGCGACAGGAATGAAAATGATATGATAAATGTGATAGGAGTAATATTAATATGAAAAATATAAGATTAATGATAATAATATGCATAAATAATAATATTAAAATAGTAATGATACTAACATCCAAATATTAATAACCTAAATATTCAACATATTAATTCTAATATACGTATATATATTTTTTTAAATTTACTAATTAAATAAAATATGTTTCATTTATTTATAAAACTAACAAAAATTATTTCAACTGATTAATAATAACAATAATAATAAAACTTTATTTGATAACAAAACAATAAAGACAATACTTTAATTATTTGGAAAAAATAAACTACCAAATCTTTTAGTTAACTAATGAAACAATAACAACAACAACAACGGCTACTACTACTACTACTGCTACAACATGAAATGAATAACTTATACAGGAAATAGAAAACTTATTATTCAATAGCAAATACAATCGAATAGTTATGCTGAAGAATGGATGAGCAACAGTTAGCTCAGCAGCAGATGTTTTCATTTCCAAATGACCTGACCCAATAGGATCCAATTTAACCCAATTCTAACACTGACATCTACCCGCCAATTTTTTTTAATCAACAATGATGTAACATACCTCACAAAAATTTAAACGAGATAGATTAATTAATTAATTAATTAATTAATTAATAGAACAGAATTAGAACAGTTAGAGCAAAAAGAAGACAAAAGAATTAATAGAATAAAAGTGAAATATTGCATTATTTCGTAATTATTTGTTAAAATTTAAATAACAATAATAATAATGGAATAATTGTCAAATAATAAAATAACACTAATTTAAATTAATTTGATAACTGTTAAATTATTATGCAAAAAATAAGTTAAATTATGTAATAAATAGATGCAAAAATTAAACAATTATTTATTATTAAAAGAAGGAATTAAATAATTATTTACTTCGTTCTTTTAAATCAATTTCATTTTTATATTATTTTTTAACTTGCAAAATGAGCAAGATTTAATGATCTATATTGATTTTAATCATATCAACATTAATTTTGAAATTTGCAACACAGTAAGTTATTTTTCACTTTTACAAATCTTAAATTACATATTAAAAAAAAATTAAAAGGTAAATATATAAGGAAATATAAAACTAACTGAATGAATAAAAAAAATTTCAAGGATAAAAAAGAAAAAATTAAATGGAAACAAAAATTAATTTTAGGAAGTAAATAAATAATTTCACTGAAAATAAGAAATATTATGAATAAACAGCAGAAAAAGAAAAAAGAAATAAATGAGAAAAAGAAAAAGCAGAAAAACATTTTTAGAAAAAAGAGTGAAATAAAAAAAAAAGTAAAACAAAGAATTTTTTATTAAATAAATGAATGATAACTAACCAATTTGAGCTCAGCAACACCGCGGCATAATGTCCATTCATGGCTATTAACAAATGCATCTGAAATGAATAATTAAAATTAATCATAAAATGTAATTAATCATAAAATATTTTATTGAATGATTAAAAGATAAATTTTAAAATTTGAAACTTCAAAAAAAAACAAAGATGAATAAATCTAATTTCATATAATAACTGATAAATTACGTAAGAGTTTTAATTTTTTTCCTCTGTTTGTCTCTAAATTTTTTAAATGTAATAAATTTTGATCAAATTTTAAAGCTAATTTTGAAATTTTCCCAAAAAGGAACTTTTCCTTTTAAAATTTAAAAATTTTCATAGTAAATAAATAATTTGATTACGGCACAAATTTCAACTAATTATATGCTCTGTCATTATATTTTAAGCTAAAATCATAAATTTGAATTACATCCTTTAAAAAAAAGCAATCATAAACAATATTTTTAACCAAAAAAAAAAGAGTTCTTTTCTTGTCTCATTTAAATAAACGTCCTCAAAATTCTTCATTTATGATAATTTTAACTGATATTTGAAATTGTTGTATCAATAATTTCAAATTTAATTCAAAATAATTGAATGAACAAATTCAAAAAAATGGTCGAAATTATATAAAAACATTGAAACAATTTATGAAATTTAAAGAATTTTAATTAAAAAAATTATCTCTAATAGATTTTAATTTTGCCGCACCACTTTTACTCCTATGTATTTTTCTCGGTTTTCTCCAAGAATTTTTTCCGGATGAACCGTTTCGCTCTATTGCCATTAACATATTCGGCATCATATCCATCTGTCCGGAAGATTTCATTTTTTCGTGTTTAGCATATTTTTGACTTGTAGCACGTAATTTCATCTTTTCAAATGAATATTTTAATGAATTATGAAATGATGAATCATGGCTAGTTGTGCGCAATTGTCGTTTATTTCCATTAGGCTTATACTCATGTGATATAGTATAATCTTTGGAAAAATCTCGAGGAAAAAATTGCAGTGATTCTCGACTAGAACCAGTCTTAATTTTTTCCTTTTGTTGTGTCAATTGATGGTGATATGATGATTTGTTAACAGATGATAATGACGATTGCTGTTGTCCCTCTTCGTATCCATCATTAATATGATCGGGTGCAATTGTCACATTTAGGCGTATTTTAGCCTTACATAACTTTTTATCAGTATTTTTAGTCGAATAAAATGCCTTATCAGAAGCATTAACAATAGGAAAAATAGTGAATGATGTTGATTTAGCAAGCGTATATTCACCGCGACGTCGTGGCATATTTTATATTTTCTTCCTTGCTGAGCTTTTTTTTTTAAAAAAAAATTTTCACACAATGTTATTTCATTTTTATTTAATCTAAAATAATTTAAAAATTAATAAAATAAATATTGAATAATTAAGATGAAATGAAATTATCGTATTTTTATAGAAAGAGATGAATGTAAAAAAAAAGAGAAAAATTTAATTAATACTTTTTTAAGTCCTATTTATGAGAGAAAAAAAGAATATAATAAATTGTTATTTATAAGATTAATTTTGTTACAATAATTAATTTTTTATTATGCATAATATACAGCTATCAAATACTCTTAAAATTTATTATTCTACAAAAAAAAAAAATTATTTATTTACTAAATAGATACCACATGTAAATATTTTGGGATACTGAAAATGAAAAAAAAAAATTGGAAATGAAAAAAAGACAATAAATAACAGAATATTAGAATTATTTAAAAGTATCAGAAATTAGTAGTTTCTACTGTTTATTATTTACTTTCTCCATAGATCCAGTTATTTCTATACAACAATATTTCTGAAAATGAACTAAAATAGTTTAAAATCATAAATTCAAATTTAAAATAATCATTTTGATATTGCTGACTAATAAAAATAGGAAAAAAGAAAAAAATACCAATATTCTTATAAAATATTTTTAAAAAACTAATTATGCACTACTATCAAGTGTTTATATTTGCAATCTTTAAAAACTTATGCTTAGAAAAACTTAAAGGATTTAAAATATTGAAGTTGAAATAGAAAACAAAAATACGATGATTATTATTATCACTATATTATTAGTACTAATTATTAATTATTATTATTATTAAGTTATTATTAATGTTATTGTTACTATTTCTTCCACTTTAATTTGATTTTGTATATGTAATAAATAATAAAAAATTGTCCCAAAAAAATTTTCAAACATATCTCACAGATTAAATAGTAATATTAATAATAAAAGTAAAAATAGAATTGAGCAAAAAAATCAAAAAAAGAAAATCAATCGTTTGGGGGGAAAACAGATGGATGAAGAAAGTTTAAGAATATTTGAGATTTTGAGTCTTTTTTCACTTATAATTAATCTTTTTGTCCATTTTTATCTTTCTTCTTTCTTCATTTTCATTTTTTTTTTATCTTTGCCTATTTTTAACATTTAATAAAATTCATAAATACAAAATGAAAAATAAACAAATACACAAAAAAAATCAATGAATGCAAGAGAAAACTACATATTTTTATATATATATTTTTTTTTTGTTTAAGGAAAAGTAAAATATATGCAAAATTTGTGTGAAATATGGAATGATTTATTTTTGAAAAGATAGCTGAAAGAAAATGAAATGAAGGAATTCTAGATAAAAATATTTAAATCCAATTTATCGAACTTTTTCATTTCTGTTTTTTAATTTAAATTAGTAGTTTTTCGTTTATTTTTTTCTATATGAATAATAAAAAAAAAAAAGAGGAAAATGATAAATTCAAAAAATGCAATTAAACTTGGAATTACACTTGTATTTCTCAAAGTTAATAATTTGGTTGCATTCATTATAGGTTTTAACTGAAATACTGATAAGCTAGTAATTAATAATTTTTGATATGATAGGGTAAAAAGAGAAATATTAATTAGCATAAAAATATATATTCATATTTAGGTCTTGGCAGAAAAAAATATTAAACTTTGACCTTTAACCCATGGTAAAATATTACTGTTTCTTTTTATTCTCTTTTTTTTCGATTTAAATAGCTTTTTGTGTTAAAGTATAAAAACGATCAAAAGATTTATCAATTTATCATTTTTCCCCTTAACTGAGAATTAAAAAATATCAATAAAAACTAAAAAAAAAAAATTAATCAAATAGGTTTTTCCTCCATTAAATGAATAAAGAAAATTAAATGAAGAAAAAAATCCATTTAAAGTAATAAAATATCTTTTAAGCTATTATAGCTTAAAACAAAAAATTTAGCAAAATTGTTAAATATTTCGGAAATTTGATTGTTTTATTCTTAATAATAAAAATTTGATCATTTCTTTAGTAAAAAAAATTTTTTTTTATTGTTTCGTTTTTAAAAATATCATCATAAAATTAAACAAACTGAAATAAAGAAGGGAGGAAAAAATGGATTTTGAAAAAGAATTAAATTGTTGCAAAACAAAAATTTCAAATTATAAAAAATTTTGAAGTAAACATTTTCAAAAATATTATGTTTTGTTTTTATTTTCATCATTTTTCATAAAATTGAACATAGTTTGATTGAATTTCAAAAAAAAAAAAAGAATTCTGAAACGGATTATAAGTATGTGATTATGAAAGTAAATGTTGCATAATGCTTAGTTTTCTGTGTAATCTAATCTTTTATAGCAAAAGGAAAAAAATAAAATTGATTATTTGGATAAGAAAAAAAAAAAAAAACAAACAAATTAATCCGGAAAAATTTAATGCTCTTTCTCCTTTTTTTTTTCTCAACAAGCTACTTTGAAAAATTTATTAAAATAAAACGTTTGGTTATTTGTTTTAGTATGTATTCATTTTACTTTTCTTTAATCCAGTTAAACGGCAAACGTTAAAGCATTAAATGATTTACGGATTTTATCATCGGAAATAGTTGTGCTCCGGTATTTCGGTTAAGTAATAAAAAATTGATAACTGCGATGATAACATTATATGCTTCATAAAATCATAAATGAGAAAATAATTTCCCCATTTTTTCAAAATCCAATTAAATTATATTTAATTTCAGAGATAAAAAAAAAACAAAGAATTGACAAATTAACTTTCAAAATTCAAAGTTGAAAATTAATTTAATTTTTTCGTTTTTTACTGAAATGTTATTATTTGGAGCAAATAATAAGCACGCAAATGCAGAATTACCAAACAAATAGAAAATAATAAATGCAATTTTATTTTAAGTGAAATTTAATATTAAAATGTAACTTAATTTTAGTTTGAATCTTATAAAAATTATTTAAAATGCAAAATTTAAACACAAAAAGGGCAAAGGTTAAGTCGCATTAGCAGATGGTTTATTTTATTGAGAGCCTTTTTTTTCAATCCATAACGGAGATGACACTATTAGGCGACCAAAGACTGAAAATGTAGCAAAGATAATGCATTTTGAATGCTGCTTAATGACCAATCAATACTTGACCCCTGTTGACCTGACATAATAAAGCGATAATTTTTGACACCGAAAATACTACCAGGTGAAATTATGGATTTCTCATATTCAAAAATTTGATCTATCCATTTTTTGTACAAACGTACTTAAAGAACTAACTTCGTTATAACTTATTAACCTACCTGTAACTTAGCTAAAAAAAATTATGTGAATTCTAATTTCCAAATATACTGAAATTGTAAACTTTTTAAGTTATAATACATATTTATAACAGTTAAAACTGGTAATGTTTACATAAATTACGTGAATTGAAGAATATATAAGAATTAGGCAAATCTGAAAAACATATGAAATAAGAAAACAGAAAGATATAAATTTCAGAAATTCAGGAAATTAAAGAAATCCGAAAATATATAATTTGTACGTAAAACTTGAAAAATATACGAATTTGTAAAAGTATGCAAATATATGAATTTAGCAAATTGAATAATTTTAATTTTGAAAATTTATGAATTAAGCAAAGCTAAGAATCTACTAAATGAACAACAAAATTCAAAATATGCAAATTAAGCCAAACTATTATTATAAATTAAACTAATATTACATGATAATTTTATAAAAAATCGCATTAAAAAAGCAAAAAAAAGAGAAGAAATGATAGGAAAGTGAATTTTTAAACTTTTCAAACAGAGATTCATTTTTTTTTTTTTTGAGAATAGAAATAATATTGAAAGAGTGAAAAGTAACAGCTGCACTCAAATGGATTATTTTCCTGCATTTTATTTGCCATTTTGGTCAATGATAAGGAAAGAAAGTAAACAGACAGATGTATGAATTGGATAATTAATCGATGTAATGCAAAAATTATGTTAAATCTTGGAAATCATTTTTTAATACTAGTGAATAAGCCAATTATAACATTTAAATTGAAATTTGAATATTGTTAAGAACATTCATTAAACAAATATATATGTATATTTTTTCTTTTAGTAGTATTATTTTTCTTTTTTTTTTGAAAAATTTATATTTAGTTTTTTTTTTTTTTTGTTTCACTTTTGAAATCTTTGGAAAAATGATGTAAATTTTTTCTTTTGTCAGAAGGAATTTTCAAAATGATGTAAATAAGAAGTGAATCATTAAATTTGCATAATAAAGTAGGATGAAAAAATAAAGGAAAGGAGAGAAAGAAAAAAAAAATGGAGAAATTTTTATTTTTAAATGAAATAATAAATTTGAAAGAATATAATTTCAGAAAAAAAAAAAATTTTTTTTAAATATAATAAAAATTTTGTGCGTTACTGACATATGTACACTCACACAGACAAACACATACATATATGAATATGTGTGGTGTCATTTTACAGAGAATAGAATAGATGGATGGATGGATGATCGGTCTCAAACTCTCAATATTTACAATCTAAGATTTAGTTGACAAATGGAATTGATGAATATAAGTAAAACTTGAAATGGAAAATGAGAAAGAATATAAAAGTAGTTGGATAGTTCAAATATAATGGAATGAAAAGAATGAGCAAAGGTCGAAAGATCAAGAAAGGTTGGAAAATTCAAATAATAGTATAAACTGATGACGATGATACCTGAAATTATGGTAAAATTAGCAACATATGGTGTTGAAATATCTTCAGTTATAGAAGGTAATAATAGTGAGATGAGGTCACTGATGCATTAAAAGAAGTAAATTGAACCTTGAACTCTATTCTGTCCATATAATAATTAATAATCAATAATGATGACTAATAATAATTATTATTATAATTACTGTTATTATTATTATTAATAATTATTATGGTAATCATGATAGAAGTGTTTTTAAGAAAAAAAATGAAAAAAATTCGTCCTTTATTATACATTAAAATACATTTAAAAAAAAATTGAATTTAAGCAATATCTTTTTTAAAAAAAAGCCAAGATAAAAAAATTTGAAAAATTTTATGAAAGAA
>SSBO01000001.1:8527199-8554266 GCA_005281725.1 Wuchereria bancrofti
TATGGTAATCATGATAGAAGTGTTTTTAAGAAAAAAAATGAAAAAAATTCGTCCTTTATTATACATTAAAATACATTTAAAAAAAAATTGAATTTAAGCAATATCTTTTTTAAAAAAAAGCCAAGATAAAAAAATTTGAAAAATTTTATGAAAGAAATATTTGTTAGAAATAATTTGAAATAATTAAAAAGAATTTGATGAATGTTAGAAATATTTAGCCGAACATTGATAAACAGTAATGTGAATGACATAATTGTTTGAAAGATAACTAATCTCATTTTCTTCTAAAATAATATCAAATTTACAACTAAAATTTTTTTTTCGAAATTTCATAAAAATAAAAAAAGAAATACGAAAAAAAAAACAAACGACATTAAAACATAATGAGGAAGAATAAGAGAGAGAGAGAGAGGGAGAGGGAGAGGGAGAGGGAGAGAGAGAGGGAAAGAGGGAAAGAAAGGTATGAAAAAATTTTTTTGTAGTAAATTTAAATTTTCTGCACCAAAATTGTAGTGAATTGATTGTATTTGAAAAATTTCTTCAATGTTTCCTATAAACAAAATGTTGTCAACTATTTTATGCTCAATTCATTAAGATTTCATTAAAATGTTTTAAAAAATCTACCATAATGAATTCAAACAATTTATAAGATGCACTTTTTTCTTCAATGTTTCTTATAAATTAAAATTTTTTCCAAAAATATTCCAAAAAGAAATAAAATATCTGATTTTTTATACACGCGTAGTTTTCCAAGTTAAAATTGCTTCAAAAAATTTTAGAATTATATTTGAAAATTTTGTCATAAATCTTTCTTCAACTGAAAGCATTTCATTTGTGCTAAGTTTACATTCATGAAATTCCAATTTGTTTTATACATTCAGTTTCAAAATGTCATTTTTGTCCTCCGATTAAAATATTTGAAAAAAAAAAATATATGTAATTCCCAAATGAATCCATTCCTATTATTTTTATTTTCTGATGAAGAAGAGATTTGAAAAGAATTCGAAATTTTGCTCTCATTTTTTTTTTCTGGCATGCCGGAATCTTTCCATTTTAGTAAAAGAAATGGAGAAATTTTCGAAATTTTAAATTCGTAACAAGAAAAATTATTGGAATAGAAATGAAAATGATAAATCTCATCTGGAAATAAGCTCTTCATCTTTTTTCAATTTTTCATTTCGTCTTTTTTTTGTTTTTTTTTTTTTTCAAAATATTTCAAAAATGTATCAATAATATATATGAAAATTGAAGAACTTTTCAAGAGATCAAAAGAAAAAGAAAAAAATATATAATCTAATTCGGCATGAACTAATAATGATAATAATAACAATAGTAATAATAAAAAAATAAGTAAATAAATAAACAAATAAATAAATAATGATAATGATAAAATATAACATAATTAATAACAGACTACAAAATGATATTGAAAAGTTTGAAAGTAAGTTTGAAGCTCTTTTTAATCGAAAATTGGAAAGAATTAAATAGATTTTTTAAAGGTTGTAAATAAATGAAGTTGGAATGCTTAATGTGAAATGCAAATTAACAATCCGAATTTATGTCAACATTTATCGTTTTAATTAATTTGCCTATTTACTATTTTATTATTTTATAAATTGATTTGAAACGAAATTACCAGGAAAAACATAACTGAGCAAAAAAGTTAAACAAATAATATGAAACTTTTTAAAAATAAATTTTGAAGAAATAAAAAAGTTCTGCTTGATTTATCTAATCAAATATTGAATTTGCTCAGTAAAGGATGAATATTGCCGAAAAATTTGCTATCAAAGATAAAATGATAAAATAAGGACAGCGTGAAATTTTTTAAAATCGATAATTTAAAAACTGCAAAGTTTTTCTTTTTTTTTTAATCAGATAATATTTACTTTAAATTAATACAAAAATCTTATGAAATTTATTTGGTATAATATCAAATATATCAGTAGTATTCTGAAATATTTGAAACCTATTGAAATATAAATATAAAACGTTTCACATAATGTTTATTTCAAATTTTTTAAAATTTTTTAAAATCGAATGTGTATGTTAATATACTACTGTATATATTGAAATTATATATTAATTAAAGAAGCGAAAAAGAAAATTGATAATAACAGTAGGACAGGAAATGAAAACGTAAGAAAAAAGGGAGAAGGAAAGAGAGAAAGAGAGGGAGAAAGAGAATAAAATATTTCCGGTTCAGAAATTGCTTTATAAAATGGAATTTATTGGAAAATACTTTATAGTTGTTAGTTATACATCATACTTTATAGCTTCAATAAAAAATTTATACATCACGTAGTTCACGTAATTATAATTCATTGCAATTAGACATCACGTAGTTCACGTAATTATAATTCATTGCAATTAGATATATATTTTATATACACATACATATATTTGAAAAGTTTAAAAGAACAATCAGGTAAAAATCAGGTGAAATGAAATTACGTAAAATGAAGCCAGGTAAAATTTAGGTAAAATGAAATCAAGCAAGATAAATTTACTTGCATAAATATTAACTATATGTAAAAAATAAATAAATGATTAAAAGTAATCTATCATTGATTAATAATTAAGAAGCTTTTCCACTTAAAGAAATATAAAGAAAGAAAAGACAAAGTGAAGGCAAGCAAAACTGCATTAATGCATGTATGCATGCATCTTTTCAATTCTAATTTACTTGCACCTACAGATGAATGCAACTAAAATCAATTAACTAATGTCATGTGAAGCAAGCAATGAAATTCAATAAATCTAACTATAAATCCATTCATCACGAAATATAATACGCACAACATTATGGACGCATGCATGCAGGGCGCATGCATTAAAGAAGAAAAGCACAAAGGCCAATCTAATTTCAAATTATCTCATATTTGGCCTAATATTATGATGATTATCTATTATTAGTGTAGCCTAAATGAGGCCAAGGATAGGATTATAAAAGTAAATTAGTTGCATTAAGAAAATTTGAAATGAAATCAAATAATATAATGTAAATGATAGGAGAATAAAAAAATTTTTTTAAAAATTTCAATTAACTATTAGAAAGAGAAAAAAGAGACTCTATTTCGTATTTTTTGATTCTATTTTGTATTACAGTATATAAAATGATGCAAGTGGGAATCGAAAATAAAGTGTAAATTACTTTTTTAAGCAAAATATTTTCAGATATATATGTATCGTTATTATTATTATTAATAATTAATAATAATTATTATTATTGGATCATTTAGAGATCCATTTACTCTTTTCTCGAAACTATATAAGAAATATTAGAAATTTAGCAAATTTTACAATAGGATAGCAATAAATTTACATATAATCCACAACATAGTAACAATAAATTTGAGCAAATTTCACATTCATTGGTAATAATAAATAAGAAATGTGTAAAGTTTAGTATTTTAAATTTGTAAAAAAAAAGAAAAAAGGAAAAAGTTATGAAATAAAAGTGCGAATGAATGAATTGTTAAAATTATTTCATCACAATGAATGGAAGAAAAAAAAAGAAAAAAAGACTTGTCAAACTACCTTTACCATTGCATTAAATCAAAAGCATTGATTTTGATTGATTTTTGTTGACTAAAAATGAACAAAAACAAACTTTATTTTAAACAAATAAAAAAATTTTAATACAAATTGAAACAAAGATAGGAAAAATTCGCATTGAAAATATTTCAAATAAAAAAAATAGAAAATGATAAAATGATTCATTTTATTATTGAATGTAACCAATGAAGAATTGATTATAATAAAATTATAATCGAACAAAAAAAAAAAAATTTGTCAATTTTTCCGCAAATTATTTCATCTTTTGATGGAAAAATTTTCCTAACAATATTATTGTTTATTATTTTAGCTGTTAAAATTTGATTAGGTAATTTATTTGTTGTTATGGATATGAAAGAAATAGAAATTTATTCATTTCCAAATTGTAAAAATGAAATTAGTTGCTGTATGAATTAATTTTTTTTCTGTTTTCAATCAATTTTGATTGTTATCAAACGATTATTCATTGAATTCAAATTTGATGTAATACATTTTCTATGATTAAACAAAACAAAAAAATAATCGAATACGAATTCTTTATGCAAAGTAATCTCTTGCATTAGCTTTGAAATGAGCCTAAGGCTCGATATAAAACAAAATATTTTGTTAATTACAGTAATTCACGATAAATTCTTCTCATAAACAAACTATGTTGAAGTTATATCAGAATCATATAGTATAAAGCTATTGGCTAAATGAGTTAAATTTGTGCAAATCAACCAGTAAAATCATGATAGTCATAACTAACTAGCAAAATCATGATTAAATCATGTTAACTTATGAAATCATTATTGACTAACGTAATTATAATCGCTATATGATATGAAAATCATACATGATTAGTTCATGAAATCATAACTAAACAAGGAAATCATGAATAGTCTCTGTTAACCGATGAAATCATTATTGACCACGAAATAACGATTAAATCATGAAATCGTTAATATCAATGGTCCATGAAATTATGATTAGTTCGTAAGATTATTCACGTAAGAGATAAAATTATAAACATAATGATAAACAATAATAGCAAATATCTAACTTTTTCCTCCTTATTACTTATACTTACGTCATCAATTAAGCTTTACGCATCGAAGCAAATAAACAAATATATGCAAATTTATGAATGAAAATAGCAAAGAAAAAAAGTAAAAAATAAAAAATCAGTGTTAGAAATAGAGCAGCAGTTTTTGTTTATTAAATTTAACAATAAAATATTAATAAATAAAATTTATTTAATGATACAATTGTGTAAGAAAAAATTTCAATTAAAAAAATTTGACCCTTATATTTGGGTAATAAAATTGTAATTGCTTATCAAATAAAAATGAATTTCATTATGCTACAATAGGTGAATGATATTAGATTCAAAACAAAAGTATTCAAAAAATTTTTTCGAATATAAAAAAATGAAATTGTAAATTAGAAAAGACATGAAAAAGTATTTTATTTTTATTTCAAAAAGTTTTAATTAAATTATCAAAAAAAGTGGACGAAAGATATTACACAAATATCAAAGATAATTTAATTTATATTTAAATAATAAATTTCTGAATAACATTTGAATTATTTAATTATATTGAAAAAAAATTCACATTATTTCATGCATACTTAATTCCATTACTTATAATAGTATTTATTAATAATTTTAGATATATGAATTTAACATAATTATCATTTATAAATTAAGTGAGAATAATTTTAATGCTTATTTCATTTGTATGAATTTCAATTAATGAAGAAATATTTGATGTAAAGATGTATGGAAGATGAATTCAATATTTTGTGGAATCATTGAATCAAATATTTGTTCTTTAATTAAAATGAAAATGTAAATGAAATTTGTATTAAAATGATAACAATAACAACAATAACGACAACAACAATAATAACAACAACAACAACAATAACTACTACTAATACTACTACAGCAATAATATTTTAGAGATCGCTGATATATCATCTCGAAAGTGTAACTATTTGGAATGTTTATAACAGATTAATTTGACATTAAAAAAAGAAAGTTCTAGAGATTTAAAAATCTGAATGAATAAAATTTGTAATTTTTAGGGAATAAAAATTAAAAATTTGAAAGAATAAAACATCGATCAATTTTTTCTGTCCCTATTTTGGTGTTTTTAAGGCTTTAAATCAAATCAATAATGAGATTAAATTAGATTTAACAACGAGATTTAAAGTGATAAAAGATAATAATGAAGAATATTCAAAAAATTACATGCTTCTATTTAATTTGAGTCAAATTTGCACTATCAATGTGAAAAATAGTTATTAGTGGATTAGATTTAACAATTAAGAATTTAATAAAGTGATAAAAGATAATAATTTTATGAATGAAATCTTTAATAAAACAATTCCTATATTTATTCAAATTTGTTATAACATATTTAAGATTTATTCAATAAAATTAATTCATTATGTATCTCATATTTTAATCATATTTTATTTCTGTTATCATTTATCAATCTCCTAATTTGCCTTATTGCATACATTTCTCATTGCATATTAATTATATGTTTCTTTCATTAATAAAAAATTTAAAGTTCATTTACGTATTCATATATAAAATAGAAACGTAAGATTTTATTTATTCTATTACGTAAGATTTTAAAAAAAAATGCTATTATCACGTTTGTTACGGAATTAAGTGTAACGAAATACACGTCTTCATAAATGGCTTTATTATATTTGTTAAGAAATAATTCTACAAATGCTAAAATTTATGAAATTAAGAAAAAAAAGAATAACGGAAAAAAACAAAACAAACAATAAAATTTATTGCTACATTTAACAATGAAATTAAAATGCTAAAAATATCAATAAAATTTAAATGCATAACCTTGTAAATGGCCTTATTAGTGGTTTGCATTAAAATCATATATATATATTTTTTTTTATCTTTTTTTCTCTTTTTTCTCTTCCCATCGATAATTGAATTAAAAATTCAAATTTCATGAGGAAGGTCAATGTGTCATTCATTCATTCATTCATTCATTCATTCATTCATTCAATTCAATTCAATACTTAACACAAACAACATGCCGACACTTTAAGAATGGAAAAAAAGAAGAAAATTTAAAAAAAAATTCATTCAATTGAAATAATTAATGAAATGAAATAGAATGAAGCCTATAATGATACAATAATAAGCAAATTCAAAAAATTAAATCTTTCCGTATTTTAAATTTACAAAAAATATTTCACTCTTTCTTCTCTCACTTAAAAGAAAAAAAAAACTGTTCATATGAATTATCTTTCTGATATCAAACATAACTGCTCAAAATTGGTCTTTTTTTGAAAAAATAAATGAAGAAAATTGAAAATTACATTGATAGATCATTTTGTAAGAATGGAATGAGTCATCATCCGGTTAACCGTTTATTAATCATTCGGTTTCTCAAATTTTTGGAGAAAAAAATAAGTAATTGACTTAAAAGTGACTAATTCTTCAATATATGAAAATTTTCAAACAAAATGATAATTAATTACCTTTAATTCCGGGAAGTATTTTTTCATTTATAAATTAAAAACTTGCCTTTTTTTTTAAAATAGCAAATTTGGTAGGATACTTTGGAATAAAAAAACGAAAATTTTTAGAGAAAAAAATTTGAAATGGAAAAAAAATTTTTTTACAAGTTGTATTAATAATGCAAGGATCAAAAATTTGATGGAATTTTAGAACAACGCGTTCATTCATACTTTTTTTTTCGTTGTTATATTTTAAAATATATTCAAAAAAAAAAGAAAATGACATTCATGAAAGATTCGATTTTTTTTTCGGAAACCCTAAAATATTGTCCAAAAAAAAATGAAACGATTTTTTCACTTTNAACAACGCGTTCATTCATACTTTTTTTTTCGTTGTTATATTTTAAAATATATTCAAAAAAAAAAGAAAATGACATTCATGAAAGATTCGATTTTTTTTTCGGAAACCCTAAAATATTGTCCAAAAAAAAATGAAACGATTTTTTCACTTTTTTTTTCAAAATACATCCAAATTTACCATTACATATCATTGCATGCTATATGATAAAAATTTGATAAATAATAAAAAACTTAAATTTATATTTATACAAATATTTAGAAATTTCGAAACAAATTTTTGCTTCTATTCTCTCATTCATAAATCAAAAATTTTTAAAATAATTAAAAAAATTCCTACCAAATGATGGTGAATGATGTAGTAGAAGTTGTGGTAGATTATTACCATTTGGAAGAATATAACTTCGTCGATTTTTGTCCCTCGTAGAATTACGTATACGCCAAGAACGACGTAAGATCGCAAGGCCCAATAAAGGCATAATGTCATCAGGCTAATTTGAAATAATACCATATGTAAACTATTCGCGCTAATTTACGTCAAATTAATAAAAATGAAATAGAAATCGAATCGAATGGAATTAAACTAAGAAAAATGAAATTGAACAGAACGAATAAAATAAGATAAAAAAAATTTGAATATAAAGAAGAAAAGGATAGAAATAAGAAAAGAATAAGGGAAAAATGAATTAAAATGAAAAATTTCTTGATTTTTCAAACGTTTTTTTAATAAAATCATTACAACAACAACAACAACAACAACAGTATAAGAAGAAAAAGGAATAAGAAATAAACAATAGACAATGAAGAATAAACAAAGAGAATAAAGAATAAATAATAATACAGTAATTATAATAATAATAACGATAACGATAATAATAATAATAGTAATTAATGGTAATTAATGATAATAATAATAAATAAATAATAATAGTAATAAATAATAATAATAATTAATGTTACCAGTAGTGATAATAATAATAGTGATAAAAAAATTTCTCGAATAAATATTCAATAAGGAAGAATAAGTTGTAAAAATAAAATTAAAAAAGGAAGAGGAAGGAAGGGTAAAGATGAGGGTAGGAGAATAGGCGGGGAAAGGAAAAGGGAAAATGGTTGAAAACAGTTGGGCAAATAGAAAATATATTAATGAATGAAGCGGATATGTCATCGATCATTTGTTAATATTTCCGCATATAATTTCCTTCTTTTCATCATTTATAATACATATCAAATGAATATTAAATCATTTCTCAGGAAAGTAAAATTTCATTTTATTTAAAAAAATGCAAAAAAAAACAAGCAAAGATTTAGAAATTAGAGAATGGAAATAATTTTAAAATGAATTGATAGTATTAGAAATAAAAGTAAAAAAATTGATAATTATCGGTGGAAAATTTTTATAATTTTATAATTAGCCAAATTTATTTTATTTCCCAAAAGAAAATGCATAAAAATTAGCCGAATTATGTCAATTTCAATGAAAATTTTTTCTACATTTCTTTCATGATATTTTAAAATTTCATCTAAAGATGACAAAATCTCAGCAAATCGCGAACATATTTAACAAAATATTTAATTGAAGTAAGAAAAAGAGAATGATAGTGTGAGAAAAGGTGGATTTGATAACTAAGAAAATTTCCATAAATTTTAGCATTGGAAAAAGGTCAAATTATCAAAATTTTAAATTTAAATTTAGAAACGGAAATGTTATAAAGAAAGTTTCGTTAGATTTAAGGCAAAAGAATTGATAGCATTCATATTTTCTTCATAAATTTTAGATCGATGAAAGCGAAATTTTTTCTTTTTATACTTTATTGTTATTATTATTCATTGAAATTATTTTAATGTTTATGAAATATTTTGGCGAAAAAATTTTTGGATTTTATTGGGAAAAAAATGTTAACGTAAAAAAATTTTTGGGACAAAAGTTTATGAAATGAAAATTTTTGGAATTTTAGGTGGTGAAAAAAAAATTTATCTGGATTTTAGCAGGAAAAAAGGACTATTCGGAAATGAAATTTCATTTAAAAAAAGATTTACGAACATTCGTTCCATTGCTATAAAAATACAAATTTGAAAAGACATTGGTGACAACTTTTTTGCAAACATTTGGTGACAACTTTTTTGCAAAACCATTCAAAATAATAAATTGAATTCTGTAAAAATTTTTAAATTTTCAAGAAAAAAAATATAAAAAAGAAAATAAAAAAGTGAGCAATTCTTGCAGGAGAAATAAAATAGAAATCATTCATTTCGTTTTTCTTTTTCTAACTTTTGAAACATTTAATTTTAAAACAACAATGTCAGTAAAATAATAAATCAATAAATGTTTGCGATATCTTCAATTTTCAATTCTATTTGTTAATCAAATGCACAAAAGTTTTCAGTTTATTTATTTGTCCAAAAATTTCCTCTGAAAATAGACTAGAAAATTTCAATAGAAGTAAAGATAACATTGTTTCCGATCATTCTCGATTTGTCTTATTCGAGAAATAATATGCTGATAATTATAATTTTAACCTGAAGTATGAATGATGTAAATAATTAAATGAATAATCAATTGATAAGAGTAGTGGAAATTAAAAGAAGAAAAAGATATCAAAAAAGACAACAGCAAAACTTGAAAAAGATGCTGATGAAAAAAAAAAGAGAAAAACTAGATAAAATGAAATTTTTAAGAAAAAAAAAATTAAGATAAATGAGACAAATTACCTGAGCAAATCATTGAAATAATTAGTTGAGAGAGAGAATTTTTAAAGATTTTAAGTAAGCAAATAAATTAAATAAACAATTTACTTTATCCAACGATTTAGATAAACGAATTTACCGCATTACAAACTAACTAAGTAACTAACTAACATATGCACATATTTACTATTAACAACAAATTTTCCCACATATAAATTATACATATATATGTAATTTTGTTCCGAATGAAAAAGTAATTTGTTATCAATTTAAAATATTGTGAAAAAATCTGTTGTAATTTGATTGAAATAGCTTAAATAATAATTTTGAAATTTACGTATACGTATAATAATATAGACAAATAGTGAAAAGAAAAAGTTAAATGTTACATAAAATGTTTTAAATAGAATATTACGGATAACTTTTTTAGTTTATTGTAATTGTATTCGGATGGTCCACAATTTTATCGTATGATATAAGGTCAAAAATTTACGATTAACTAACATTCAACTTTTCGCCTAACTTATTATTATTAACAATTATTATTATATATAATATTTGTTAATGATGATAATAACAGTGATAATAATATTATTATTATTATTGATAATAAGCAGAATAATAATAATAATAATTTCAGTAGTAATAACAATAACAGCAATTGGCAATGATGAATTGAGAGAAAGAAAAAGGGAAGAAATGAGAGAGTGAGAATTTAACATGAAATTTATATACTTGCATAAAAGGAATAAAATGATAAAAAGTCCCATATTTTCGTCGTAAGGAAAAAAAAGGACGTCGCAAAATGTCTGAGGAAAAAAAAAGAAAAAAGGGAATGAGAGAAGCGAAAATAATTTCTACAAAATGAAAAAACAAAATATGATGAATTTAAAATTTTAAACTAAATGAATAATAAGAAAATTAATTATTAATTTGATATAATAAAATAAAATTAGGCATAAGATGTAAGTTATGAAAGAATTATTAATGTATGAAAATGTACAAATTTGTATTCTTATGGATGTTCGATGATTGAGAAATTTCCGGAAAATGAATACAGTCGAAGATCTTGCTACACTGTCAAATGTCAGGAAGAAAGATTTGGGAGAAATAGCAAACAAAGAGCGACGAGGAAAAAGTGGAGAAAGAGAAAAGAAAATTTTTAAGCTTAATTATTTCTAATTTTTCCACTATAACCTTTAATCATGACAATGATATTGCTATTACGAATAATAGTAATAATAATTATAAATAGTAATAATAATAATAGCGTAAACTATTCTTAATTTTATCACTATCTACATTCAGTATTTTCTGATAAAAAATTGGACAGTACAAAAAAGTAAAAAGTAAATTTTTTCAGGAAAATAATATTTTTGTAATTCGGATAATATAAAAAAGAAAAAAGAACAGAATACAATTAGTAATAATAACAATAACAATAACAATATTGCTAGTATTACTAATAACTATCAGTATTTTACTATAAAAGTATCCAATAATATAAAAAAATAAATCAGAAAGAAGTAGAATTTTTTAGGGAAAGTGACGTGACATTATTGAGATTCGAAAAAAAAAGGAAATAGAATGAAATAATATTATACATACATGCATATGCATAAGGAATAAATAAGAGAAAGCATTTAAATTAATGAAAGATAAAAGCTTAAGAAATGAATGAGCTGAGCAAATTTATTGAAAACTGAGTTGTGTACAAACATATCTCTCAATATATGCATATTAATATGTATGTATGTATGTATGTGTGTGTGTGTGTGTATGTGTGTGTGTGTCATTCATCAAAAGACTTATGATAGTAAGTTATGAGGCCTAACAATCCGTAGTAAGCCTTACTCATTTATACCAGATGCTATGGGCCTAGCAAACAAGCAAGCATCATTTTGGCATTGAAATATTTATGAACAGAAAAAAAAAATGCTTAGATACTAAAAAAGATATGCCAAGAAAGAAGGCCACAAAACTATTCGAATAAATTAGGCTAAAAATTATATCATAAATTTGAATAAAATGAAATATGCTAATAAATGTAAGCAGAATTTATGCTACGAATAATTGTGTATTATATATTAATTGAGAAATATATTAATTATATATAAATATTAGAAATATGCTATACATAAGAATATAAAAAGTGAGAAAAAAAAAAAGAAATAATCAATGATAAAAGTCTACCTTTAGATCATATGAAAAATTGAATGAATAGAATAAATATGATAATTTTTTTTTTTTTTTAGCTGAATTAGCTTTATATTCCTTCATGGCTAATTGTATTAGTTATGAGCGCCAGGAAATTATATTCTTGCCTGCATCATAATTAACAATAATTAATTATAATAATAAATAATAATGCGAGAAATGCTGAATAATGGGTAAAGAAGAAACATTTCCTTCTAATTAAACAACGATCAAATTTTAAATTTTCAAATTTAGTCCATTAATCATCGTCAGATTAATTATCGATTAAGTGTTTCATGTAACAATTGATTAACTTGATTTTTGCGAAAAATTAAATTAAATTGTTCAAAAATATTCAAATAAAAAAAAAATTCAAAAAAATGAAAGTACTAATTTGATGCAGTAAAATTCATTAAATTATTTAAAAGAGAAAAAGTCGATCCATGAACAGTTGATATATTAAAAAAAAAGACACTGTATTAAAATTTGTTGTGATTTCCTTCTTCATAAATACATTTATTTTACTTTGTAATACTTTTTTCTTCATTTTGTAAAAATTTAAGAAACAAATTAAATAATTCTTTAATAATATACAATTAATTTGCGTGGAAAAATTTGTAGGAACAAATAAGATGTAAAAATTTTTTTAATAATTTTTGAAAATTTTATGCATTTCGACGATTTGTTAGAAATTTTTTCATTTATTTATTTATTTATTAATGTTCTTTCAACAATATTTAATATTATTAAAGAACTGCTTTGCAAAAAAAAAAGATTCTACCAGTTAACTTTCAAAATTTATCAATTATTCATCTTTGTTTTTTTTTTTTTAATTTTTGATAAATATTTTTGGTATTATTGATTTGTTAAGTAAAATGGAATAAATTCCTAAAAAGCATGCAAAAAAAACGGGAAAAAAGAAAAAAAAAAACAAATGATAAATGATAACACTAACCTTCGATGCATACAACCTGATCACGTAACTGATTCTGTAATAACTGATCAGGAATTAATTCAATTAAATCGTAAACCGTATAGATGCATGGATGAACACTTTCGAAGCGTTGAATTTCATTGCGAATTTGTTCCGAAATATAAGCATTTGCGTTAATATTGAAACGTCCATAATGATGATCACGTGGCATTATGAATGCATGCAGCGTATTGAATGAATAATTTTTGCGTGCTATTTACGCGTACTGCAGAAAATATGTTGAAAAATATAATCAGATATCAGTTTTTGTTACAATAATAATTATTGTTCAGCTCCGTTTAAATATTGTTAAATAGTAATAATAGTAATAATAGCAGCTGATTAATGATATTATCATTATTATCAGCGTTAATTATCATTATCGTTGTTGCAAGACATTCAAATTAAGCTGCAAAATGAAAAAAAGATTAATGTTATTGACTTATCAATTTTTTTATCACGACGATGATAATACAATTAAAGTAACAACAAACAAGAAATGATTGATTGATAAAAAAAAAGAAAAAGAAAAACATGGAAGTAATTACAAAAATACAAAGTATAAAGGAAAATATTGCTTATAAGAACTTTTATTTTTTAAGAATATTTGCATATTATTTTAAAATAAAATAATATGCAAATGTTTTATTTTAAAAAAAAATTAAAGTTAATTATGGAAATAATTTTTTGGAAAATACCAATTCTAATTTGAAAGGTAATGAAAGAAACCAAATTGATACAACAAGGCATTTAACAAAATGATAAAGAAAAACAGATAAAGTTATAAATAAAAAACAAAAAATAAAAACAGGAAAGTAAAATGAAATTTGAAAATTTAAGTTTTCTTCGGTATGCTTTTCCTTTATTCGAAAAATAATTGCTGAATTGATAATATATTCATTACATATAGATAATATTAATTGTAATTTTGTCACTAAAACAATTACTGAATTAATAATATACAAATATTAATTATGGTACTATTGAAATAATTGCTGAAATAATACAAACCTGAATTATGAGTCTGAAATAGAATATTCAGTACTATAAAGTAGCTATTAATTATGGATCAAAAATATGATATTATTAATTCTTTTTCTTGTGAAACAAATTAATAATCAAAAATTCCATTTGAAAGTCTGTTTAAATGACGAAACAAAATTTATTTTATCATAAAAGAATTATCATAAAGCATGAAAATATCTATTTGAAAGTGAATAATATTTATATTACTTAGTTTCTTTTTTTTTTCTTCGGCATAGGTTCGTGAAAAACAAAAAAAAAAAAAACGATCTTCACAAGATTGATAGATTAGATAATTCTGATGATAATTTACCCATCAAAAAAGAAAGGGAAAGCAAAAAAAAGTAGGAAAAGATCGAATGGATCAATCATATTTATAAAATTATCTATTGAGGAGCATTGATCATAATTATCGATGATCATAACTATCCATTGCGAAATGTTGATGAATGTAATCATGATTATTTATCATGAAATGCTATAATCATAATTATCTAACATAAAATAGTGATAAATGTGATCATAACTATTCATCATGAAATGCTGGTAAATATGATTATGATTATCTATCACGAAATGGAAATAAATATGATTGCAATTATGTATCAGTTAATGCTGATATGATCATATTAAGTTTATATGGATAACAGTTATTGTAAATAAGATTTGAAATAGTTTTTTTTTTTTATTATTCGGTGTATGTTTGATATCAATTTTAAAAAAATATATATATAAAGTATAAAAAATATTAATTTAAAAAATAATTGTTGTAAGATATTTTGATAAAAAATACGATCATACTATTAAGTTTATATGGATAACAGTTATTGTAAATAAGATTTGAAATAGTTTTTTTTTTTTATTATTCGGTGTATGTTTGATATCAATTTTAAAAAAATATATATATAAAGTATAAAAAATATTAATTTAAAAAATAATTGTTGTAAGATATTTTGATAAAAAATACGATCATACTATTAAGTTTATAACAAATCTGATATCATTCGATGCATGTTCGGGAATTATTGAAAATTTTTAACAAAGATATTATTGGAAATTTTTAAATGTTCGAACAAATTTTTGCAGTGTTTTAATATATAATAAAAATGTAAAATATGAGTTTAATAGTTTTGCTTTTTTAAAGCCATTTAATAGTATTTTAAGTATGCAATAAAAAAGGAAGGAAGAAATATTGCATCAATATTATTCGAACTATTATCGTAAGAAAAAAAAAAAGATGTATGATATGTAATTAATTTATTATTCAAGAAAATTTGCTATTATTAATAACATTCTCTTTTGAGGCGGAAAATTTTTAATTTTAAATAAAGTAATAATTTCCACTTCAATTATTTACTTATATCATTTAAGTAATTCCTTAAATTTTTGTCTTTTTTACTTCATATTATGCTATCGATCGTTTTGCAACATTAATTAAATTTAACTATTAAAATGATGAAAATTCTATTAAATATTACGTGTCTACCACGTTTGTGCATTCTTTTTTACATTATTTTCTATTTTAATATTTTTCTCAAATTTTCGTTTCTTCTAGAAAAATGATTCAACAGAAAGAAAATAAACTAAAAATCACAACAACAAAGAAAAAAAAAATGATAATAGCAGCAACAACACACAATACACATATACTTTTGCAATTCCTGTAAACAAAATCCGAAAAATAACAAGCGGAACATAAAAACAAAATCCTTCTGGAAAAAGTATTGTTTACATAAAATCAAAGAAAACGAAAATTCAACAGAAAAACAGAAAAAAAAAGATACTTAAACTCGATTTTGGTTTTATTTTGCAATAATGCTCACAATCTTCAGCTTGATTTTATATGACACTTTAATCTTGAATAATTTTAATTTATTTGTTACAACTATATATACAGAGAGAGAGAGAAAGAGAAAGAGAGGAAGAGAGAGGGAGAGAGAGAGAATGGAAGGTATTGAAATAGGTAATAAAAACTCGATCGGTACACGATAAGATATATTGTAGTAATAATTGATCAATATATGCTATGTTATCATGTAGCAACATTGAATGTCATTGCAAATATGTATATATCACTAATGTTAAACTGGAAATTAATATCATAATATAATAAAGAAGTATTTTAGTATAGCAAATTTTGAATAATATGAAACAAAATTATTATCTAACAAATCATTATAAATTAATTTGCACTGTTTACCATTTTCATCGATTCAATTAAATCCATCAATGAGTTAAAAAAATGTTCAATTTATTATTTAAAGGAAAAAAAAACTATCCAAAATATTGGTAAATTTTAGTTTTCAAATAATTTAAAATTTGCTAATATTTTCAATTATTATGAAAATATCGGAATGATGAAAAAAAATTGGGAGAAAGATTAATTTCTTTCTTTCGTCGTTTAAAATGAATTTGATATTAAAATGATCAATTTTAACGCGCCACTATAACATATTATTATTAAATAAAATTAACATATGAAATGATCCGAATGGAAAAGAAATTTGAGTAATTAAAAAATAAATAAAATTGTTACATATTTAAATAAAAAGAAAAAAAAAGATTTAACGAATAAATTTTTTGTGTACTAATTTACAGTATTACGACAAAATTTTAATAATAATATTTGCATGTAAAGAAGAACGAAGAAGTGACCAAATGAAAAGAAATGACCGAATGGAAGGAGTTGAGGTGAGAAGAAATAACAAAATAAACAAATAGGATTGAAGTAAACAAATAATGATAAACAGTAAGTGATATGAATGAATGAATGAAATGGCATGTTGACAACGAATGATAAGTGGACAAATACTATAAACTTTTGATAAAAGGGGTAGAATGGACAACAAATATAACCTTGGATAAATATTAGCCATATTGATAAGAGAGAAGTAGAATGTTGATAGGGAAAAGAAAATGTGAAATTATAGAATAAAGAAAGATAAATTAAAGCAAATATATAATAGCCTTGAAATAAAGATGATAAAAATGTAATGATTGATAAGTAAATGTAAAATATAGAAGAATAAAGAACGATAATAAAATTCACTTACAGGGATAGTAAAAAAGAACTTTTTTTTCTTAAAAAAATGTATTTTAACAAGGCAGAAAAAAATAAAAATAAGTAAATGATAAAATGATAATAATAAGTATGCTTTATAATAGTAGTAATATACACAATGATAAGGAAGAAGCAAAAAAAAAAAAGTTTAGACTATAAGTTCAAGCAATACTAAAATTTTTAAAAAAAAACGAAATTTTAATTAAATTCAAGAAAGAAAGAAAAAACGAAATGATAGATTGAACAAATTGTTTGTTGTTTATGTTAACTGGCTAGCAACAATTTTTACAAAGTAAAATTTTAAAAATCAACAAGAAAAAAGAAGATAAAATGAAATGAACATAAATTAAAAATAATTTATCGATGGAAAAGATATAAAATGAAAAAAAAAAAGAAAACAATGCAACCTTTGCTTCAAACATTCATTTAATCTTGTCTACTACTATCGCGGAAAATAAGCAATAACGGGGGAATTTCATGGGGTGGGCAGGACGGAGAAAAAAGAAAAGAAAAAAAATGAAGAATTTAATGAAAAGAGAAAAAAAAAATTGTAAATTAGTTAAAAACAAAAAATCAAAAGAAAGAAAAAAAAAACGAAACATAAAATGAAGTGAGCAAAATGTAAAAAAAATGAAATTTTAAAAAGTAAATAGGGAAAAAGGGAAGGAAGCAAAAAAAAGAAAGAAAATGAAAGAAAGGAAAGAAAGGAAAAGGAAGTTAGTGAAGCAAAGAAAAAAATTTTTGTTGGTTATTTAAATAAGATGCAATAACAGATGGTGCATAAAATGAAGAAAAAGGCAATATTATAGTAATGAAAATTTTCACTAATTCATTTTAAATTTCAAATCTTTCTCATTTCATTAAAAAAAGTTTAAAATATTGCAATTAATTAAAGAATAATAATAAATTTACATTAAAAAGATCGGGAATTTTTAATGAATGCAAATATTTAATTTTTTTTTTTTTTAAAGAAAAGAAAACGAAATTTTGAAATAAAAAGTTCTATGAATTTCTTTAAATTGAAGGGGTAAAGTAGAGAAATTTGAAATTTAATAAATAACACATATGAATTACTGAAGTTCTAGCAAAATAAGTTATTTCTTTATTATTTTATTTTCTAAATTAAAAGTGGAAGAGAATGAGTAGAGCGAGAGAGAGAGAGAGAGAGAGAGGCCGAAAATTTATTCATGTAAGAAAATATTTTCAATTACAATTTTTTTAAAAACTTTTCCACTCGAAAATTACTGTTTTTGATTATATCGTTGCTCAAATATTGATATTTCATAATACTTGTTTACACTTTTCTTTTTTTGAGAATTTGAATAAACAGATAATTTGACTAACTTAAATTAACTGTTTATATCGTTTTCATTTTCTATTTTGGATTCTTCATTGCTCGAAATGTTTGAAATTTCAAATGTAGGAAGCTTTAAAATGATAACGATTGGTATGATACTTGCAAAACAAAAAGTAATTTTATTATTCCATTTATTGGAATTTATAATCGATACTTATTTGAAATGAGTTACCTTCCCAAGGGTATAATTACAATATTCATTTAGTTGAGTCAATTCCTTCCAGTGAATTCAATTTTGTTTATTTTAGTGACAATGTATATACAGTGTTTTAGAATTAATAATTCAAGTAAATATGTGCTTCCTAATTTACAAAGATTAATGCTTAATTCTTAACTCAAACATTTTTAATTAATTATAAAATTAAGATTGCAATGATAATGATGATTATGCTAATTGGTAAAATGTACAGTGTTGAAATAATGCTATTCATATACAAAACATTTCATAAATGTCACAACAATAAACGTCATCTACGTGTAAAAGAAATTGCTGATTGTACCAATACTTGATAACAATTATCCAAAAACGTAAGTAATATTAGCGCAAAAAAATTTACTCTTACAAGTTAATGATAATTAATTCAACAATTTTTTACATCAATTAATTACTTAATTACACAAATCTTACAAATTAACAGTATTCATTTCATCTCAAGAATTCCTCGTATCGATTAATTATTTAATTAATCTGCTCTAACAAATTACTAGTAATCATTCAATCTCAATAATACCAATGTAACATTTAATTACTTAAGCTATTCTTATAAAACTAACAATAGTCATTGTGTCTAATGAATTTCCACATAATTTATTTAATTAAGCATAGATTCTTACGCTCTATACTATCCTTTTACTCAAAGTAATTTTACTGAAATTTCAATTTTTTTTTTTTTTTGAAAAAGAATGAAGACTGAAATTTCAACAAAATAATGTTAAATTTAATTGGTAACAAGTGAAATATTTAGATTAGATATATTAATATATACACATATAAAAATGCAGATCTGTACGAGTGTACGTGAGGAAGTGTTAGAGTGTGTAAGTGGGTGAATTCGCGTGAACGTACGTTGTGTGTGAGATGTAAATGCGTGGGTGAACGGATGAATATGTAATGGAAGTGAGTGGGTGGATGTATGGAATTGGAAGGATAAATGCAACAGATGTGATGAAGACAACAGCTGATGATCGAGTAAAATTGAATGAATTGAATAGTGCTCGATTTCCGACAATACTAGCAGCGGTGGCGGTGGCGGTGGCGGTGGCGGTGTAGTTGACGTGTATTGGCGGTAATGGCAATGTTAATTAGTATTTGGATGAACATTTAGAAAAGATGACAAGAGAAGAAAATCCTCCGTAAATGCACATAATTAATCACTGTTGTGTTCCATTGAGAAAATTTTTCAGCAAATTAATTTTACGGCATCTTTTTTTTAGTTCATTCAAATTCTAAAAATGAAAAAATCTTTGTTGGCAGAAGTTTCAAAAATATACAAATAGCAAAATTTTCCATTATAATAATGCAGAAATAAATAAGCAAGTAAATAAACAAATAATAAACAAATAAATAAGAAAATATATAAATAAATAGAGCAAATAAATAAATATAACATATATTGTAAAACTTAACATTAATCACTAATGATAATACTAATTAGTAAAAGTAACAAAAGAAAAAACTGTAATCAATAGATGAAAATGAAAAATTATTTAAAGTTTTAATAAATAAAAGATTTTTCACTTAGGTTTCCTCAACTTTTTTTTCGAAATTTAAAACAATTATATATAATTCTTGTTTTAAATTCCCCATAGAGTAATGCAGAAATAAGTAAGCAAACAAATAAACAAATAAATAAATAAACGAATAAACAAATCAATAAATAAATTAAAGTTTCAATAAACTAATTCAAAAAAAATAATTTCCCATTGTAGTAAATAATTTTTTTCTACTTTTCAAGAAATGAAGGGAAAATGTATTAAAATACATAACACACAATAATAATTTATATTATTAGTAATTAATGAAATATGACAAAATTAAACTAAAATTCAACTTCTTCATTCTGTCATATCATTCAAGTGCTTCAAATTTTGGTTAGTGTTATGTGTTTGTTTATTTATTTCTTCGTTTTTTTTTTCTCTTCTTTTTTTCTGTCTTTCAAAGATGTGAAATAAAAAAGGAAAAAAAGGATAAAAAAGGAATTATAAAAATTTATGATAATTTCATACCCAGAATTGTATAATAAAACGGATCTTTTTTTAATCCAATGTAAATTATAAAAGAATATTTTATTAATTTAAATGTGTAATCAATATGTGCAATAAGAATTAATTTCAATGAACTAATTTCTTTTATCAACGGACTACTACAGCAGAAACAAGTAGAAAAACTAAAGAAATTAGATAATCAATTAAATAATTATGGAATATATGAAATTAATCATTGTCGTCTTGTTTATTTCATTCCGCACAACTTCAAATATAAATTATTTTTAGGAAAAAAGAAAAAAAAAACAGTATTCTATTGAAATGTATTATTATATTTTACCACAAATAAAAAAAAGGAAAAGTTATAAATATTAATGAATAAATATAAAATATATAATTATATAAATGAATAACAGCAATGAATAAATGAAATACAAAAGTTGCTACTTCATTTTAAATAAAACAATGCAAAAAGAGTGTTTTTAAAAAAATTCCACTAAAATGAACAGCTGACATCGTCGACACATTGCAAATTTTCGGATTTCAAATTTCACAAAAAAAGAAAAAAAAAAATAAAACTTTTCACATATTTACAAAAATATTAAATTTCTAACATACATAAAGAAAAAGGGAAAAAATGATACAATTGTAGCTAAATAATCAATATTGAATGATTTTGATAGAAATTATGATTATGAAATTATAGCGATAATTTTAGTGGCACAGATGATCACAATGATAATGATGACGATAATAACAATAATTAATAATAATGATTAATAATAACAATTAATAGCAATAATAATAATAATGGCAATAGTAATAATAACAATAATAGTAATAATAAATAAATGATAATGATAACAATGATTATGATCGTTCCTGTAGAACGGAGCAAAAAGGATTTAAAGGAAAAATTGTATATTTAATTCAGTTGTAATAATAATACTTCAATGAAAATAATTCTCTTATTATGGGCATTCTACCCATGTTACGAATATAGAATGAAATGAAAAAGCTTAAATATTTATATAAGTACAAGCATAGATTAAAATGTCAAATAAAAATCATTGAAAATAATTTTTAGCATTTTTCTCATGAATGCAATAAATAAAAATGTCAATTGATATCTGAAATGAAATTACTTATAATCGTAAATTTAGTTTTCGTTTTTCTTTAATTAAAAAACAAAGGAAAAGATATCATTGAAAAAAACATTGAATGGATATAACGGAAAAAAATTTGTTAACGGTTATTTTTTTTTTAATTTATGAAAATTTCGATGGTTCTAAATGATAAATGAATGCAAGAAAAAACTTTTTCTTATGTAATTTAAGAATTCAAAAAGCACATTAATAATTAAATATATTAGAATTTATGTAATATTTTCACTCACTAAATCAAACAATTATTATTGTGTCATTTATTCCGTTTCATTCATATATGATTAATAATACTTAAAGAATAAATAAAATCAATTTTGGTAATAAATTTTATCAATTGTTAAATAAAATTAGTAAAACAGGAAAATAAACTCAAAATAAATAAAGCAGAATAAAAGTAGCATTTATTTTTATTTATTAATGCTTAATTATTTTTTTTATTAATTATTTATTAAATTCATTTATTTTTATTTATTAATAGAGTGATAAAGTGAAAAATTGGGATTATTTTTGTAAATTTAAAATTTAAATAATAATTTAACCTTAGAAGAGATGATAAAAATATAGAAGAAATTTATAAAAATTAAAAATATGAAATGAATTTGTATTTTTAATGTATATATATACTATACATAACTATAAATATAAATATAAATAAGAAATGCGGGTGTAGGTTCCGATGACCCCATTTGTCGTTCTGCCAAGTGTAAAACCCTCCGGGGTAATCGCATTTTTATTTTTATGAGTTCTAAAAGCCGATACCGCCATTTCATCCTGATCCCAATAACGGGTCAACAATTTTCAGCTCCCATTTTGGTATCATTATGATTTCAAGGTCATCAATGTTGCCCTCTTTTGTTTGCAAATTTCGTTTAAAATATTATGACGTGGAAAATTATGTATATATACGTGTATGAATATGCGTTTACGTAAATTTGTATTTTTAATTTATTTATTGTACATCTGTTATTCGTTTTTTTTTTTAACGTTGAAGTAAAAGTTTTTAAATGACAAGTAAAAAAAAAATCATTTGCGCATATTGACTGAAATGCATGGCAATTAACTAATTTGAAAAGATTGTTATCAATTAACAATTATTGCATGAAATGATTGAATGACTAGGAAAATGATAAAAAGAGATCATAATGGATGATCAATAATTTTAGTGAAATTATCGAAAATATAAAATGAAAAACTAAAATAGCTGAAATAATGGGAAATGAAATAACCAAATACAAATGTACAGAATTTATCTTACTGTAATTTGATCAGTGAGTTCTGTATATCAAATATATATTTTTCACATAAAATTCAAAAAATGCTAATGACAGGGAAATGTTTCAGGTGGTAGTGTAATCTTCGAAAGTTTATAATATCATTTATGGATGGCACAAAATAATATAATTTCCTACTATCAATAAATGTTAAATTATCAAAAAAATAAATTAACAATAAAAAATATTATTTATTAACATTTAATTTTCATTTAGATATTCCATTAATAGTAATAATGGTAAGAGTAATTGTTTTTGCTTTATGTATTTTACAAAAAAATTCCTATTAAATTCATTTAACAAATAATTAAAAAATATAAAATTTAATAATAGTATACACAAATTTTAGTTTATTTTTTCATTCACTAAAAATAGTGCTAATAAACAGATTAACATTGAGATTTAAAATGAAATTTAAAAAAAAAAAACAATATAAAGAGTTTTCATTTCAAATTCTTCTTTTTGCACTTAATTCATTTACTGTTGAAAAAAAAAAGAATAAATTGTATATATTGAGAAGAAGAGAGAGAGAGAGAGAGAGTAGAATGAGGGAAGAGAAGAGAGAAGGAGAAAAGAGAAGAAATGCTTACAAATAAGAATGAAATAATCAATTATTTCATTTTTCATATTTCTTGACATGCTTTTATGAAGGCTAAATTAAACTTAAGATTACTAAGAGAAGAGAATACTAAAAGAGACATTTAAATTGGAAGAATGAAGATAAAGAAAGAGGGAAAAGAGAGAGAGAAATGATGCATATATATAATTCAAATGTTAGTTAAATATCTTCTATTTACTTCATCTTCTTACCGGTTCTATCTTTCCATCCGGATTTCTGTTTACAATATTCTCATCTTCCTATGCATCATCTTTTGCATGCATCATTATTTCGACTTTCCGATCATCTTTATAGCTCTATTTGATTGCTCAAATATTAATTAAATTTCCATCTCTATTTAATCACCTTTCATCCGGTTATACACTTTTCCGGATTTCTATTATTCATTTTGCAATATATGTTAGTATATGGGTAATATATTCGGAGGGTAGATAAATATGTCTGATAAAATCATTCATATCAGTGGATATACTTATATTTGTATTGAACATAATTTATTCGCTTATTCATTTGTTTACTGCATATATTTGATTATTTGTTTTACTTGTTTACTCATTACATATTTTATTTATTTGCTCACCTACTTATTTATTATATACATAAGGTGCTCACTTACATTAATCAGTAATGAAAAGAATTGAATAATTAATAATAATAACAATAATAATAATTAATAATAACAAGTAAATAAGTAAATTAATTAAATAAATAAATAATCGGATAAATAAACAAATATAAAAAATATGAATAATGAATATAAGCAAACAAATAAATAAATACATGGATGAATAAATAAATAAAACAAGTAAATGTAAATAAATCAATATAAACAAATAAATAAACAAGTAAATAGATACATAAATGAACAAATAAAAAAATGAGTAAATATATATGAAGTTTAATAATAAAGTAACAGATTAAATAAATCATTATGCAAATAAAATGGAAGAAAAAAAATTCTATAAATAAAATAGAAATAGTTGAATGAATACAAAATTATGTAAAATTGTTGTGTTAAAAATTTAATTATTACTTTAACAATATTTCAACAGAAAAAAAAATCAGAACTTTTACTTTAATTTATTTACTCTCCTTACTTTATCATATTTATTAAGTAAAGGCATATAAATGTATTGAAAAGTACAAACACTGCCAAAATTGTTATACGAATTATAAACAGAAACTATAATGTGCTACAAAATAAAAAAAATGTCCTAAATGTGTATGAATTACTACTGAAATAAAGCTGCAACGCATTTACTTAAAGTTTCAGTGTTTCAACTTTTTAAAATAATAGAAACAATGCTGACTAGAAATTTGTGTATTGATATATAGTATGTTTTATGATTATTTTCTATAAATATTATATGTATGAAATAAATAAATAATTTACCTTTTCATATTTTAAAATGAGCCAAATGAAATAATTAATAATATTAGTATGAGCAGTGACAGTGGCAGCGGTGGTGGTGGTGATGGTCTCGTCGACAGGTATAAAAACAAATCGATGAAATCCTTAGCAGCTCAGCTTCACTTCATTGTCATCAATCAGTGACACTTTTAGCAGCAAATATCAATGAGTACTAATGATGCCGCATCGTATGAAACAATTTGTGTTGAATAGTCTAACACTTTGTTCATTTAGGATTTAGGGATAGGATTAAAATAAAATTGAAATGAAATGAGTAAATGAAGCTAAAAATTTAGGACGGAGGGAGAGAGAGAGAGAGAGAGAGAGGGAAAGAGATGGGGGGAGAAAAGGGTAGACAAATAAACTGTTACAAATGCAAAAAGGATTCGATTGAAAAATGAGAAAGAGTGAATAGGAATAGGAGTTAGAAAAGATAGGAAAAGGTTATATGAAATGCTGCATTTCATTAAGTGAAGAAAGTGGAAAATTTTTGGAATGGAAGGGATGACTGAAAAGATGAAAAGAGAGAGAGAGAGAGGGAGAAAGAAAGAATGAGAAAAGATAAGAATTAGCTAATAGATATTTTATTAATGAAAGAAAAAGAAGGAAGAGAGAAAGAAGATATAGCTGTCATCGAATGGAAAGAATTTGCTATTGTTGGATTGGATTAAAAGGAAATTAGATGGAAAATAGATGTGTATTGCTTGAATGCAAAAGTAATAGGAAGTGGGGCGGGAATGTCGCACAAATGATTAATGATTATGAATAATTGTTACTTATTATCGTGATGAAATTATTGTTAATGGGTAAATAACAGTGCCAAAAATGATTATTGATAACAGTGATAAGAATGGTAATGATTGTTTAATAGCAATAATGATGGGAATTATTGCTAATGGATAAATAGCAGTGCCAAAAATGATTATTGATAACAGTGATAAGAATGGTAATGGTTGTTTGATAGCAAGTGATAATGATGGGAACTATTGAGTGTGGAATTCCATCACGAATAGAACCATACACCTAAAAAATAATCCTTTATGGCAGCCATCAAATTACTAAATTAATCAATAAAAGAGACTAAGTTTATCATAATTTGAATACTGAATTAATCTAAAATAAAATTACTGTTTTGTAGTGTTATTAAAATTCGAATTTAAATTTTAAATGTATAATGTTGCTATTTTGAATTAAAATCCAATTTTAGACTGCATAATAAGCATTACATAGTTTTTTATTTTTAATTGAAAAAAAAATTGATATCAAACGAACGATAACAATAACATACGAAAATGCTCATTAAAAGCTATTTTTAACATTTTCATCATAGCAACCACTTCGATGCTTCAATATCTTTTGTAAATTAAAATGAAACTGAATAATCGAATCTTCTTGTCCCCACGAGACCATCTACTGGGCTGCACATCCATCCACACAATTATATAAATAAATGCTACTAACAAATGGACTAACAGTACACACACACACACACATACACACACATACATACATACAGTCCTGAGCATTTCTTTTCACTAAATAATTAGTAATTAATTAAGGGTAAATTGAAGTGTGAAATGTAAAGGGGAAAATGATAACGAGCATATTGTTGCTGAATTGTGCAACAAAGCGATGAATGAAGATAATTTAGGATGATGGTACTGACAATAATTATAGTAATAATAATAATAATAAT